>JBCFYV010000012.1:73446825-73486645 GCA_039000515.1 Timema cristinae | reverse complement strand
TAAAAGGGCATCCAATTATTTTATAAAATCGTCCAGCCTCAAAATAATAATAATTTTTTTAGCACCACGTCTTACTACCCGTTTGGGTGACTTTATTTTATCAAATGGGTATATAAAAAGAAAAAAGAAATAGTTTTCAAATGGTTTTTCGTATTATTTTGGATAAATGTCAACATACATTTGTAAATCATTGTAATTACGTGAATATACTGTACGTATGGAAGAGACCACATATCAATTAATTTAAATATGTTGAAAAAATGACACCTGGATACAGGAATTGATGTCCTGAGTTCGAGTGCCATGTCCAGGGTTTATTTTTAAATAACTTAAATTAATTTAAATTATTTATTTTGGATAATGATACTTTATAAATAAATATATATATTTTTAATTTTAATTTGTTTATGAATGTTAGGTTTAAAAAATGATATATTATATAGACACGGATATATTTATTAATATTAGTGACACCATTTTTAAATTCTGTTATATATAATATAATTGTATTTGATATTTTATACTGAAATAAGTAATCCTATTCCATTAAAAACATAGCTCTCATTATATTCTTGGGTTGCCTAACATTTTATAACTATTACTATGAACATACCCTTTATCTCAAGTATCCTTGATGATATACACTGGGTCACAATAATCACCACAATTATACCCTTGAATAAAACTACCCCATTCATTTCAACTACCACATAGATTTCAAATACCCAATATGTTTCAACTACTCCGTAGACTTCAACTACCCCATAGATTTCAACTTCCCCATAGAGTTCAATTAACACCTTGATTTGAACTTCACCGTAAATTTAAACCACCCTATAGACTTAAACTGCCCAATGGATTACAACTATAATCATAGGTTTCATTTACCACATACATTTTAACTATAACCTTGATTACAACACTATGACCTTGATTACAATTATTACGATATTTGTTTCAACTAACACCTTGATTAAAACTACCACCTTGATCAGAACTTGGCTACACCTTGGCTACAACTATTACCTTACCCGTTTTTGTGATCGCATGGTCTACGGTGCTACTCTCGCAGTAGACTAAACTGCCGCTGATGGTGAGATAGAGGTTCAAATATAGGTCGGGTGTACTGAGGTGGTTTTCCAAAACTGATTTTCATCCTCCCTTCACGTAGATGTGAGTAGGCTACACTCCCTATACATATAACTTTCCTCATCCCTAAAACCATTAGCGTATTCATTATAAATGCGTACAACCCAAACGGGTGGTAAAACACGGTGCCAAAAAAAAACTATTATCTTGGCTACAACTCTTACCTTGGCTTCAAATATTAGCTTGGCTTCAACTATTACTTTGGCTTACAACTATAATCTTAGTTACAAACATCACTTTTGTTATAAGGTTGTTTGAAAAAATAAATAAGAGGGTTAAGAGGATATTATGTAATTTATTTTACTTATTATAGCAGTAACATAATATTGCAAACCTTTTTTTAGCACCGCGTCTTACTAACCGTTCGGGTTGTACGCCTATATTTTAATTACACTAATGTGTTAGGGAATATAAATGTTTAATTTAGAAGAGGAGTGCCCGCACTTGGATGGAGGGATGGTAGAAAACCATTTAGGAAAATCACTTTCAGTGCACCCAACCGGGATCGAACCCCGATTTCCCCATCTTTGGCAGTTTAGTTTATTTCGAGAGCAGTGCTTTATACAATGAGGCGATTATATTACGGATGTTAAATTTCAAGTCCTTCTCCAGAACATACTAGCAGATTATTTTTTTCCGAAGTACTTCACATAAATAGGTTATTAGTGCGTGCGGTAGCACTTATAGTATATTTCTGATCACTTATACCTTCCTTGGATTCACATCATATGTTCTTATTTGGCTTAGTATAGTCATACTTTACAAATGTGCACTACAACAACCCACTGCTGAGTCCTGAGAGCTACATTCAGGGCCGGACTAAGGCATGTGCCAAGTGTGACACGCACGCATTTGCAAGGTAAATAAATCACTTTGACTTCTCATATTTATTTTCTGATAATATTATATTTCAATATTTTAATGTTTTTTATTAAAATATATCGCAAACTAATATAGAAATTCCTTAATCGAAGGGCGTTGGTAGCCTGGTATGAAGTGAAATCTGATAGTCCGTGCTTTAAAATTAACGCATCCTTTGCTTTTGGCAAACCGGAAATACTATATATCTGCAAACGATACCGTTGACTTTTGACAGAAAAATAACCATTGATTTTCTATTGACAATAATTTCTGAAGTAAAATAATAAAATTATTAATATTGAAGGATTAACTAGATGTGACGTGAGAAAAACGAAAAAAACGTTTTTAATAATAAAATACCTTTTAATATACTAATACTATTACTATTTAATCTGCAAATGAACTACATAAAGTGCAATTATACTGATATAATCTATAATTATAGTGTCCAGTATCATTATATTATTAACTATTAATTTACAGCACTATAATCCACCCTGTATATAGTTTAATACTTACTATGGTATTAATAATTAATATATTGTTAACAAAACTCATGGTACTCACACTGATTGCTAAACGTTTGCAAAAAAAGTTTGTCTCTAAATAAGATTATCCATGTATTATAGTATATACAAGATTCATAATCAATCATTGGGGAACTAGCTTCTAAGGGCCCCAAGCTATACTTGGCACAGGGCCTCCAAAAGTGTTAATCCGGGCCTGTATACATTTAAATACAATCTTCTGGGATTTTCATTTTAGCTAATTATTAATGTAGACAATATCTATAAATATTTTATATTATATAAATATATATATAGGACATAAAGTATGTATGTATGTATGTATGTATGTATGTATGTATGTTGTGTGTGTGTGTGTGTGTGTGTGTGCGCGCGCGCGTATGAAAAGAATAAGGAAATTTCATATGATCTGGAAAATGGAAATTTGGCAGGGTGACACAGGGATTGACTCATATAGCAAGAAACTCCAGGAATACTTTACAAGACCATTAATGTTGGAAAGTTTTAAATTTAAAAATCAGGTGCTAGGAAATGGAAATGGTGGGAGCCTCTATGAATTCTTAAACTCAATATAAAAAAACCTTCTAGATATGGTGAAAAACTTTAACATTATAGAGGCAGATTAAAAATGTCTATACAATTAACAAACACAAAACATTAAGCTTATCTAGTTTAAAGTGAATCTATTTGTAATAAAAATACACACAGTGGCTAATAATTGAAGGATTAGTTATTATTTAATTAATAATCTTTGGTGAAAAGTGATGCTCTTATTCCAAAATGTTTCCGTGACAATTTTGTTTCACTTATATCATGATCTTGCTTAGGTAAATATTGCATTGTTAGTGGAATGCGCTCATTTGTGCACTCAGTTTGGGGACTAGAGAATAATTTCTTTTGCCAGCTTTGGTGGCCGCATAGTATAGGGAGATACTCTCATAATAAACTAGACTACAGAAGATTGGAGATCAGGGTTCAATCCTAGTCAGGTGTACTGAGGCTGGCTTTCTCTAAATGGTTTTCCACTCTCCATCCAAGAAAATACGGTTACACTTCCTCTAAATTCAACCTTTTTAATCCGTCATAAATGTAATTAGTAAATAAGCGTATAACCCGAACAGTTAGTAAGACATGGGGGTTAAAAAATCTTTATGATGTATATATTTTTATTTTAAATGTTAATTGCCATAATTGACTTGTGAATAATAATTAGCTCAAAACCGTACACGGAGGAACAATAAAAATAATGAAAGCTGGATTTTGAACGTACTAATTTGATATACTCGTAGTATGATGCGTCCAAACCGTTTGTACTAAAATTAAACACTATTGCTTTATATTATTATTATTATTAGCACCGCGTCTTACTACCCATTCAGGTTATACACAATTACGCTAATATGTAATGGTAGGGTGATTGTGAAATGAAATGGAGGACCTACAGTTTAACGTGGAATCCGAACCATGGTGGAGGCCTGGCATTCCCCACATTCACAATTTGTGATTAATACACGTCATGTCAGAGGTAAAGGAAGGGTTTGGCAATCAGATAAATCTGTGGTGGGACCGAGGATTGAATCCCGGCCGCCAGCACAGAAGTCTGACACCTTACCGCTAGACCTCCAGGTCACCTGCTTTAAATTGAATCTCTTAGAATTTCTATCTTAAAATTTGAGGATAGTAACTCAATTAAATAAAAAAGTATTACCATGTTTAATATAAAATGACAGCTTGGATAGTGAATCCAATATTTTGTAATTATAATTTTGTGACGTTTTACTCGGCGTCTTCAACTATCGGTCAGCCCACTTTCACAACTGACAGCTAATGGAGGCTCTCTCTATAATTATCCCAACAGAGAATAATATATATAAAATAGGTATATATATAATATGCATATATTGCTTAGCAAATATATAATGCATACATGACTTAGGAAAAGGATGAACTGATAAATATAAAAAGTTAAATACAATAAAAATATTGTAATGGAAAATAAATGCAAAGAAATTTGAAAATTTAAAAAAATCAATATAAACAAAAATCTGAATTAGGAAAGGCATTGAAATAGTTAAGTAGAAAACAAAAAATAAACCTTCGAAGAAAGATACCGAGACAGTGAGAGAAATAATCAGACGGGGATAGAGATACGCGATGAAAACATGTGAGAAATAAATCAAGTGAGAGCAATTGAATAAGAGATAGACAAGACAGTGACTACAGAAAAGGAAGATGGCAAAGAAAAAGATGTCGTGAGAAGTTCATGCACATTCAAAATTTAGATGCAAAAACTAGGGAGAAACCTCTTTAATATTGTGAAAAAGGGAAAGGGAAAATGATAAGTATTTCTCTCAGGAAATCCCTAAGGAAGTGAAGATCCTCACATCTGCGTTATAGGGTACGGGTACCACCAGACTTCAAACAAACTGCTAGACTAAGTATCTACATCTCTTTATGTCTACCTTTTAAGCTCTCGGCATCCTACAATCTTGCATTCTCTCCATCCCTCTATGTATCTCTACCCCTTTTCACTTCCAGAATACTTCAGACTGATCCTCCCCATTTCTCAAAGTCTCTCCATTTTGTCCACTTCCACAACTCTTCCATCTTGAATCCTCATACTTCATCACTCAGTGTCTCTCTATCCCTTCCGTTCTCAGTATCCCTCTTTATGGTATCCTTTCATTTTCTGCTCTGTCATTAAATGTTTCTTTGCTATGTACCATTATAACACCCTTTAATCTTGGATGTTCTTCTTCATACTTAAATGCCTCGACATGCTTTTTATTTATAGCATCTTCCAAACTGAGATATTAATTAGTAGTAAATATCTCTCCGTTACGCCAACTCTTATCTCCCTTCAATATGAAATATCATTTACTAAAAATTGTTTAAATACTTACCTTACACCCTTTAATCTGAATTACTAAATAATTCGATATTAGTTCCACTTCCAGTATCAGATAAAATAATATCCTTTCCTTAATTACAAAATGTATACATATATTTTTTTCACATACAGCATCTTCCATCCATTCTTCATCACTCAAAGTGCAGTCTTATTTTCTTATAAAATACAAATATATTTAATTTTGTGGCCAACATTTACATGTTACTATTTTATTAGTGTAATTTATTAAGTATTCAGGATTTACTTTCCTTTCTTAATACAAAATTATCTGTGTTTTTAGTAGGAATTTCAATTTTTCCAAACAATTTGAAGAGTAATGTAAAACTGTGCAATTACATTTTTAATTATATTGATTAGTACAATGCTATGCTACTGGTGTTCATAAATTTGACCGTGATGTAATAATATGTGGAGATGTTACTGAGCTCACTGTTTAAGGAGAAATCAATGCGCTCAGTTCTTCATTTCCCTTTCTCTTCCATTCAAAAGCCTATTATTTAAAGCTTGAAGTTTATTGTCCCACATATTTCAGTACTTTGTGAAATTTTCTTTTTTTTCCACCTTTTTTTTGGACAAAAACAATACCTGCGTGTTTCCATTTCTCCCGGTTTTCCAGGCGCGTGTCAGCCCTGTTATTGATTATATCTTTCAGAAGATCTTACAGATCACATGACTTGACGTATAATTACGTAAAAGTAGAATAAGTATATTTTCTTACAGTCAGAGATGCCCTTTCCTATGATAATTGGACTTTTTATTGATTCCATTACAAACTCAAGATATTTAGCTAGTATTTACTAACCCCTCAATTACACTATAACCATTATATTTAATGATTTTACATGTGATTTAGCGCAAATAAGAGGGAAAGAAATATTTTCCTAGACTCGTAATTTAAAGTGAGCTTCAAATCACGTGTTTTCGCCCCCCGTGAAGACTAGCTTTTAAACACACTGGTATTCTAGCAAAATTATCTTATTGGTTGTTCATCAATTGAAGCTAAACGCATTTGGTCATAATTTATCATTTCTACAATTTAAAATTTCTCAAGTCAATAATTTAAAAAAAATACTATAGTTACTATTAGTAATAAACATAATATTTTATGTACACGTAGTAAGACATTTCTCACTTGTAAAAATCTTTACAAATATACTTTATATCTTTTATAAGGTCTGAGAACAAGGATTTTTCAAGACTAACCATCTAATATAAATTATGGTGACCTGGTGGTCTATGGGTAAGGTGTCGGACTTCTGTGCTGAGGTCCGGGGTTTAATCCCCGGTCCCGGCACAGATTTATCTGATTACAAACCCTTCCTTCACCTCTTACAAGATGTGAATTCATCACAACTTGTGAATGTGTGGAATACCGGGCATCCACCATCGATGGAATCCCACATTAAACTGTAGTTCCTTTATTTCAACACCCTACCAGTATACGTTAGCGAAAGTGTGTATAACCCGAATGGGTAGTAAGATGTGGTAATAATAATAATAATAATAATATAATAATAATAATAATAATAATACCAATAATAATAATAATTTGAATAATTTGAATAATAATACATAGTAATATAAATAGGATAATAAATATAGCAGTAGTTTATTTTTCTCTCTATGAAATTTATTTTGATATAGTTTTATATGATACTATGATTGAATTGTTGTTTCGGAAGTATTGTCAGGTGGTTCCGATTCAGAGAACTGTTCTTGTATCTGTCTAATATTAATCAGTAACCATCTAAAAAGCCACTCCTAAAAGTGTAAACTAACTATTGAAACTTAATTTATTTCAACTAAAAAGAAAACAGAATAAACTACATGGAGGTTCATTAAAATTTGTGGTGATGTACTATGGTTTTTGTTTACAATATCTAAGATGTAATTATTTATATTTCATTATATGTAGCTGGAAAACACACTGAGGTAAAATTAAATATATAGACATAGGAAATCTTGATTTGTTATAGGTCAACGGTAGAAAACATTGAATGGGCTCTATTAATGGTGCACTATGACATTTGCAACATAGCACTCACTCAAAACCAAGGCAACGCTCCCTAACAATGACCGCTTTGTTCCAAATTCTCGATTATATTTTCTTGCTTAACATAAATTATTAAAGCTTGTACACTTTTCTAGAAAGATTCCATTACTATTTTCACAAATTAAAGATAACATGTTCTTGAAAAGATAAATTATTAAAGTTTCTATATCTATTATATTAAAATATTTTTATAGTATCTAAAGAGATCGGAGCAAGCCGTTACACATTTGTTGATTAGTCAAATTTGGCCTATTTAAAAAATATATCATTATTAACCACTGTTGCCAGCCTGTGGCTAGTCAGTTTGGTAAAATGTCTTCATATTCCTCAATTATTTCTCCATCGTTGCTCCTTTAAATTTTTCCATTCTTCTTCTCCTCTCAGTTTCACACTTTCTCTTATATCTTTCTTGGTCCCTCTTCCGGTGTTTTCCATACATACTCTATATTCGTCATTCTCTGTGGTATTATCTCCTTTTTACATCCTCGTATGACCATACCTTCGCACCCTTACTTCTTCTACTATATCATGTACTCCCTGTACTCTTACTGTTTCCCAGATAACTTCATTCCTAATCCTGTCTCTCCTCGTGACAGCTAACATGCTCTTCACAAACTTCATTCCCATGGCCTCCACTTTTCTAGTTTCTCTTACATTCGATGTTCATGTTTCTGCTGCATTTGTGACAATGGGTACAAAGTAAGTCCTACATAAGCATTTACTTACACTTCAAGAGAACTTATATTTTCCACATGAGGTCTTTTACACATCTATATAGATGTCCGATTTTTTAAGCTCAAAGAACCAATCTAAATAAATGTTTGTTTTATTAAGATTTAACTATTTAGTGTGGAAATTTTAAAATTGACACGAACCTAAATTGGTTTTAAGCTTTGATTAAAATGTAAAGATCATCTTGTCTAATTTTCTTTTGATAAAGAGATTGTGCTGAATGGTCTATGGCATCATTATCGTTTTAGTCTGGCCTGCCGATGATGGGGAGATTGAGGTTTTAATCACAGTCGAATCTACTGAGGGTGGATAGATTACCTCTAAAATGCTTCCTTCCTCATCTTTACTCCAAATAGATTAATTATCATTTATGTATATAGCCTGAACGGGTAGTAAGACGTTGATGTAGAAAAAAATGAAAAAAATGATTGCAGATAACCAACTTCGGTGTTTGTCTGTTTTTTTTTTAGCACTGGTCTTACTACTTATTCAGGTTTTACGCATATGTACTAATCTGATAAAGTTGAGAAAGGTTAAATATTTAGGGAAAGTGTAGCCCATTTACGTAGAGGGAGAGTGAAAAACAATTTTGGGAAAGCTAACTTAATACATATGACTGAAATTCAAACCCCAATCTTCCTGTAATCGGCAATCTAGTCCAACCTGAATGTGACGTCTTAGACTATGCAGCCACTGAAGAAGATTGCTTAAGTGTTAGAATAGTCTAATGTTTTACTCTTGCAAAAGCATGTACTGCCGATTACAGGAATATTGGAATCAAGTGTCCTGTGGATAGAGTGTCTTACTGGTTTTCCACTCCCCCTTCCCGCAATTGCTGTTACATTTACCCTAACACATGTTTACTCACCCCTAACACATGAACTTAATTAGTAGATATGCATCCAACCTAAACTGGTAGTAAGATATGGCGAGATAAACAAATTGACAAAAGCTTTTGAAAAAATTACAAATGGGGAATACATTTATTTGCATTTGAAAACTTGGAGAGTAGAGCGGGTAGCGTTTTGGACTGTGATAGAAAGTTCTTACATTGACGATAAGACTATAAACATGGCATATAACGTTGCCATTTACAGTATGATATGCCCAAATAAGTTTTGATCTCAGGTACAATGAGCCCAGTAATATATCTCGGAAACTGCAAGATAAGAACCAAACGGATATATCCCAAACCGCCATATTCTGTAGACAAATTTCATCATAACCAGTGAAGAAAGGCTGAAAGCGTTATACTTATTATATTAAAGATCATCTTAGAGGTAGAATATTGAAGCACTGGATACTAAAGACTCAAATTTGACTCCCCGTTTGTATTTTTTTAAGTCAAGGTGGTTGTAATTATCAATAAAGTTTTTTTATTTTAATGCAGTATATTGCAAACACAAACATTTAAAGATTTAAACTTTTAAATTATTTATTCACATGGTTTACTAAAACTGATGTTTAAGTGGTTGGATTAAAAATTTAATGGATGAATGAATTATATTTTATAATCACATATAATCTTCAAAGATAGATATAAACAAAACTAATTTGCTCACTATAATTATAGCAATATTACAGAAGTGATATGACATTGTAAGCAAAGTAGTCAACAATAAGAATACCCATATTGGTGGATACTTGGTGTATTGGTACTTGGTTTATAGGTAACACGCTTAGACCGTTGTTGACACTGCTCTTTGTCTTTATCTGAGGGTGTGTGGGATATTCAGATACAAAGTTAGATTATGTTTGTAAAACTAAAAGGTACTAAGAGTCAATGGGGAATAGGTTCGTTAAGAAAGGCAAAGAGGTAGCGGGTGTCAGGGGAAACAAAGAGGTAAGTAAGGGGGTGGCAGGGACACTAAGAAGCAAGGAGTTCCAGAGGGAGGACCAAGATACAACGGGGTGGCAGGGTGAACTAAGGGGCAAGAGTATTGTAGGGTGAACTAAGAGGCAATGAGTTGAAGGGGTCAATAATAGACAAGTAGGGGGCAGGGTGAACTAGGATGCATGGGGTGGTAAGGGAAACCAAAAGCAAGAGTGTGGCAGGAGCCGCTAAGAGGCAAGTGGGTGACAGGGTAGACTAGAGGGGGTGATCTTAGACTCCTACTAAGTGACTTTAAACCAGAAATGGAAAACTGGTGTCACTTCGTTCATTTGAAATAAGAATGTAATGAGTAGGGAAGTAATTACTAAAAGTGATATCTCTAGTAGATTTGCTAAATAGCTATCAGATATTTAAAATCTCGTATCACTGGTTAAGATCAAATTACATAAACTAAATAGTTCATCTTATTATGAACAAATAGGCCATATTTAATGCCAATGCTATTAATTTTATATAGATATTATCCTTCTTAGTGGGTCGTATCCAACTGCAACTATAAGTAATGCTCTTTATAGGGTAGGGTGTATTGAGGATGAGTTTATAGTATCAAGGTAGGAGGTGATGGCTTGAATAAGTTCGGTAGCCACTGGTATAAAGCATCACACTAGAAATAATATAATAATAATATTTTGCACCGCGTCATACGCTTTAAGTACTAATTACGCTAATGGATTAGGAATTGGGAAGGTTGAATTAAGGAAGTGAATCAGCATTTGCGTGGAGGGAGAGTGGAAAACCATTTAGGAAAACCACCCCCAGTTCACCCGACCGAGATTCGAACCTCGATCTCCCGTCCTCACGGTCGAGCTCAACACGACAAGCGCGTTAGCCAACTACGCCACCGAGGCGGGTCACACTAGAAACAAACGAATTAATTGTGACGGGGAGTCAGAGTTTGATTCCCAGCCAGGTTCACCCTGAAGGTAGTTTTTTTATTCTAAATTATTTATTTCAACGTATACGCGGGTATATTTCCTTTAAACCCTACCTTCATCGTCCCTATTCCTTATAGCGAAAATATGCGGATAATCAGACGTGGAGCACAAGAAGAGTAGATGGATGTCACTGACTGGTACAAATCCCTGGAGGAATCGTTCCAGGACCAACTTGTCTACGTCCACACCGTCACTCAGTAATGGATTGGATTGGAGGAAGGGTAGAGATGGATGGAACTTGACATTCGGTTACAAAACGATTTATTTTATATAAGGGGTGAAACACCCCATACTACAGTAATCCTTTTATGAATTGCAATTATGAAGCTTCCATTTATATGTTACATCCTGCTCCACTTCTTTCTAGTATTTATATCAGAGAAATACACATTTAATTACATAAATGAGATAGGGGTGAACAAGTTAAAGTATTTATGAAAAATCATCCTCAACTTGAATACAAACCTCAACCTCCTCATTACCTGGAAACCAGACTGAATAAGACATATATTTAGAGCCGTATTTAAAGTCTAGTTGGAGTCAGCAGTTCAGGTCGAATGAGGGATTGGTTGACCTTCAAATATTGATGACTGTATACATTATGCACCGTAAATTTGGGAAGCACTCCTGTGTTGGAAAGAACACACGAAAACACTGAGAAAAGTTAATATATATGTGTGTGTGTGTGTGTCTCATTAGACATTGTTTCCGAGTTATAGTCATATTTATACTCCAGTAATGTGTGAGGCGTAACATATTTCAGGTTAACTTTATTATTATTTATGAGTATTAGTGAAGTACGTGCTGGAGCTTCTCTTGGTCTCACTTTCTAAAGTAAGGGTATAATATTTATTTTGTTTTAGTCTTTACGATCCGTAAAAACTAGCAGTAAAGAAAAGTACAGGCTGTAAAAGATTTCCCCTAACAGAGTTGCAATTTTGTAAGTGACACTGAAAGTGACCTTGACCGATTTCTTTCTAAGCAGGGAAACCGTCAAGAAGCCCTCGTGGCAGCCATTGTAAAAAACAGTCGCGATCACACCTTCATACAGATCGGATGTGTCTTACACACTCGCGATCACATTATACAGATCGGATGTGGCTTACACACTTGTGATCACATTATACAGATCGGATGTGTCTTACACACTCGCGATCACATTATACAGATCGGAAGTTTCTTATACACTCGTGATCACATTATAGAGATCGGATGTGTCTTACACACTCGCGATCACATTATACAGATCGGATGTGTCTTACACACTCGCGATCACATTATACAGATCGGATGTCTTACATACTCGCGATCACATTATACAGATAGGACGTGGCTTACACACTTGTGATCAAATTATACAGATCGGATGTGTCTTATGTGACACGAGCCCAAGGACCTCCTTAGAATACCGTCCCATGTTTAGTCATTATCATTTTTTTCTGGCTGGACTATGACTCCCCCGACATCACGCGGTTTGCACAGGATCAAATAGTCATGTGAAAATAAAACATTGATATTTATTCAGGCCAAATATATATTTTTTTAGGCCTCTGTTGTTGGTTCCGCCCTAACAGAGTTCGTTATCTCAATGTTCTTTGGGGCGTGGAATATCAAAAGTTCAATTGAGGTAGAGATATATAAAAGACCCGATCTAGGAACGGCACGGTTGGTCGTCGCCTTTTAGAGGGGTACTCATTGTTCGAGCGTGGTCTTTCCGTCCTGTCACCCTGCAACCTCACCAAGTTATCATATGTAAGTACCGCACCACTAACTTTAACACATTGTTACCATTATTATGTAATTCTTTTTTTGTCTTGAATATACTGTAATACACATTGTTCCACTGACATCTTTTGACGCCCGCCTTGTCCCAACTCCCATCAGGATCGGATCCAACTAGTGTGGAACCCATGATATGCCTCGTGGATTAACCACGCTACCGTCTTCCGTACTAGTTGGACGCATACGCAAGGGTCGTATGACAAATGGTGGCAGCGGTGGGATCCTGTGGGATGTGATGGAATTTTGTGGGATTTGGACTCGGCAGGTGGGATGGATATTGTGGGACTTGGAGACATAAAGTTTGGAGTGCCAATACAGGGATGGTGGGTCAACAATACATCGAGGAACAGGAACGTGTGGTGGCTAGGAATTCACAATGAGGACCCACAACTTGAAATTGATAGTTTAATTAACAGGAAACGGGGAATAAGACATGACTGACTTCCAAACAGGACGAGACTAAGCAATCATTCCATACTCGGGCCCCGTCATAAGCTACCCTCAGGCCTATTAAAGTAACAATTTATGGATTAAAGGGGAGGCTGATAAGAAGCAAAATGCCACGAGTCAATAGGGCCACGTCCCCCGAACTGGTCATGGCCGACCCGGTAGTGGTTCCCTCCATTTTAGCACCTAGCCCCGAATTTGCTCAGTGGATGATTTACATTGAACCTTTTGGTGATGAGGTAGGGCAGAATATCAGTACTTACCTCGAGTCGATCGAACAGGTGGGTCAGCTAGGTAAATGGTCGAATGAAGATAAAATAAGGGTCGCCAAATTTAGATTAAAGGGAGAAGCTTTAAACTATGTGCATACCAACGAAAGAATAAAAGCCATCCAAGAATGGGAAGAGTTCCGAACCGCTCTCAGGGATGCTTTTAGGCGGATCGAGCCAAAGATTCATGCTGTTTACCGACTGTCCAATTGTACCCAGAAGCACGGCGAGACCATTAGAGATTACGCAACCCGACTGAGACTTGTGGGCAGAGGTACCGTTGAACTGGACCCCAAGAACCCCGAGGAAAATAGAGTCAGGACTAAGGTACTAGAGGAGAGTTTACTTGCTCAGTTCCTAAAGGGGATGAGAACTTCACTACAAAGATTTGTGTTATCTAAGGCCCCCACCAATTTTGAGGAAGCTATTAATATGGCAGAGGCGGAAGAAAGAAATGAGCTCATGGTTGGGAAGACCTCCCAAACCATGGCTTTGGGCCACGAACCCCAGCAGCCTGCCTCGCTCCAGTTTAAACGAGATAAGATAAGGATGAACGATAAGTGTTATACTTGTAACAAAACAGGCCATTTTGCACGTGAATGTAGGCAACCAGTGCGAAACCGTAGGAACCACCCACCCCTGAGAACGTGTTTTAGATGCAACAAGACCGGTCACGTACAAACACAGTGCAAGGTCCCAGTCTGCTACAACTGTAACCGAGTAGGTCACAGAAGCACGGAATGTCGCGCAGGACAATTTAGGCACCTGCCTTTAAACGCGCCCCGCCCCCCTTTCGTTCCCCAGGCAAGGGAGGCAAGTTCCTCGCAAGAAAGCCGTTAGTCCATAGTTTGCAGTTGGGTCCTAGCATAAACATAAAATGTTCTGTAGGGAACAAGCCTTGTAGGATGTTTATTGATTCAGGCTCAACCGTGACGCTTGTTAAGAGGAGTTTTGTACATGGGGTAAAAACTAGATTAGAACCAGCTCCAAATAACTTTAGATTATTTACAGTTACTGGAGATGAGCTGATGATTGAGGGAATGGCATGGATAACTTTCAATATTTTGAACTATCACTACCCCTTTTATTGTGCCGTGTGTGGTGATAATGCTGCTTTTGACACAGAGGTGCTAATAGGGAGCGATTTTATGGTCAAATATGGTGTTGATGTGTGTGTGAGTCAGAAACTTATTAGAGTAGGAGATATTGAGGTCCCCTATGCAGAGAGGTCTAGAGGACCGGCGTTGGGAATAGTAATAGGAGAAAAGTATAGATTGGGAGATGCCAGCTCCCGAGCTCGAAATGGCGGCCCCTCTCAGAGAAATCCGTTCGCACATGAGCCCCTGTTGGGTGTAAATGGGACTGATCACCCCCTTTCTGCCCAACAAATGAGACGCAATGAGTCGACTGGAAAACTGAGACAAAGAGATAACAATGTTCGTACTGCAGACGAATTTTGTCCTTCTCCTGCGCCCCAGATTAAAGCTGCTCGAGACAAGGGTGGACGCACCCGGGATACACCAGCCCAATTAAACGATATTCTCCTTTGCACCAGGAAGGCTATGACTATTCAGCCCCAAACGATTAGTTTTGGTTTTGTAGGACTAGGTGACGCGGAGCTCAGTACTGGCCAAGGCCTGCTAGAACCGGTCGACCTACCATTCCCAGATGTTGAGATTAGCAGTGCTGTATTTGATTTAACTCGAGATAAGTGTGTGCCCGTGCAGATTGTTAATAGGAGCAATGAACAAATTAAGTTGTCCCGAGGGATTGCCCTGGGAAAAATAGAGTCTGTATATAAGTTCCGAGAGTCGCCCCTCCCCGCTGAAGATGAAGATAAATTGGTTGGGCTAGCACTAGACTACCCCCTTATTAAGGAGACCCAGAGTGGATTGGTAAGGCAGGTTAACGCTGGTTCGAGGGAACCAAGCACAAAGGAGTCATCTAGAGGAGTAGAGGAGGACATGATAACTAGCCCTATAGATGTAAAAGAGGAGATGACTTATTTCGATTTTGTAGAAAATGCTTGTGAGAGATCAGAACTAGCAAGTTTATTATCCCTTGATCACCTAGGCCCAGAGGAACGCGCTCAGTTAGTACGACTCATAGATTCATATCATGATGTTTTCTTAACCAAGGGTCGAAGATTAGGTTGCACTGATAAGGTGGAGCACTATATTGACACGGGTGATGCGCGCCCTATTTACAGACCCCCTTATCGCGTTCCTCACAGTCAAAGACCCGTACTCCAGGAACAAATCAATATAATGTTATCTGAGGACGTGATTGAACCTTCAAATTCCCCGTGGTCGGCTCCTTTAATTTTGGTGGCGCAAAGAAAGACCGACGGTGCTATTAAGTATAGGCCTTGTGTTGACTATAGGGCCTTGAATTCCGTAACCAAAAGAGACGTTTTTCCCTTGCCTAATATTCATGAAACCTTCGATATGTTAGGTGGGTCCCAATATTTTAGTATTATTGATATAGCTAGTGGATATTGGAATGTACCCGTTGCCCTTAAGGATAGGGAAAAAACAGCCTTCTCAACACCAGACCATCATTATCAGTTTCGAAGATTAGCGTTTGGGCTCGTCAACGCGCCTAGTACATTTTGCAGGCTCATGACTAATACTTTGACTGGCTTGATAGGAAAAATTTGTTTCTGTTATTTAGATGACGTAATAATATTTTCACAAACCAAGAGTGAGCACCTTCAGCGTTTAGAACGGGTATTAGAAAGGCTAAGGGAAGCCAAACTGACTATTAGGCCCGATAAGTGTAGATTTCTGTTACAAAAGGTGAGATATTTAGGATATGTTGTCACACCAGCGGGGATCGAACCTGACGATTCCAAGGTTGAAGCAATAAAGAAGTACCCCCGTCCAAGAACTGCGAAGGAAATACGTCAGTTCCTAGGACTAGTAGGATTTTACCGGCGCTTCATCCCAAATTATTCTAAGCTGGCTAAGCCACTTACTTCCTTAACGAAGAACGAAGCAAAATTTGTTTGGAAGGACGAGGAAGAAAACTCTTTTGAAACCTTGAGACAGAGTCTTTGTTCAAAACCGGTTCTGAGATACCCTGACTTTAATGAACCCTTTATTGTCACGTGTGACAGTTCAGGGACCGCCATAGGTGGCGTGTTGTCACAGAAAGTTCAAGGCAAGGAACACCCTATATATTTTTTTTCGCGCCAGTTGAACAAAGCGGAGATAAATTACTCCACTACTGAACGGGAGTGTTTGGCCGTTGTGTTTGCTATCAAGAAACTGAGATGTTATCTGTATGGTCGAAAGTTCAAGATTGTGACCGACCACCGGCCTTTAAGGTGGCTCTTATCTCTGAGGGACCCTAGTTCACGCCTCGCTCGGTGGGCTTTGTTGCTTTCGGAACACGACTTTGAGATTGAGCACTCTCCAGGTCGATCTATAAGTCAAGCCGATGCGCTTTCCAGAATACCTGTTCACTCCTTGACCCCTGGCTATGAACCTGTCTGGGATCGAGCACACATACGAGAAGAACAGCGCAAGGACCCTAAACTAACAAATGTCATACGTGTAGCTGAACAGGGAAATAACGGAGGTGACTTTTACTTAGATCAGGAAGGTCTTCTTTACAAACAAAGGAAACCAAATGAGCGAAGAGACCGCCTCGTAGTCCCTGCCTCCATGACTTTTAAGGTTATGAGTACATATCACGATCTCCCCTTTTCAGGCCATCAGGGCGTTGCAAGGACCTATGATCTTGTTCGATCTATGTTCCATTGGGATTGCATGTACAGGGACATAAAACGGTTCTGTCAGGTGTGTGAATCTTGTAATCTAAGAAAAAATCCACCTAATTTGAAACCGGCCCCCTTACAAAGATTTCAAGGCGTTAACGTCCCCTTTCAGCGGGTCAGCATGGATGTGGTAGGCCCCTTAACCCCCACAACAAAAGGAAACCGGTACATACTTACCTTTCAGGATGCCTTCAGCAAGTATCCCGAAGCAATTTGTTTACCTGATCAAAAGGCTGAAACTATAGCTAGGGCTTTTGTGACTGAAATCGTTGCTAGGCACGGAGTTCCCCGACAATTACTCACAGATCAGGGAAGCAATTTCACGTCCAAATTAATGAAAGAAGTTTGTTCACTTTTAGGGATACGTAAATTACAGACCACCCCTTATCACCCAGCGTGCAATGGATTAGTGGAGAGAAGTCATCAAACTTTTATAGGCATGATATCACATTTTGTTGCTGCTGACCAGAAAGACTGGGATGATTTTGTCCCCTTTGCGTTGCTCGCCTATAGGAGTACTCCACACAGTGCTACAGGAGAGAGTCCCTTTTTCCTTGTACATGGTCGAGACATTGAGTTACCCTTTGATGATATTGTGGCCCCTCTGAAAATTGATTACTCATTAGGTGAGAGTTATGCAACTGAGGTGAGACTCAGACTACAGGCCGCTTTCAAGAAAGCACAGGAACAGTTAGCCAAGTCCGCTGACCAAAGAGAAGTGCAATTCAATAAAAGGTCTCGGGAAGTTAGGATACAATTAGGAGATAAAGTTTACCTCCGCAACTATGTTGTCCCGAGAGGGTTAAATAAGAAGTTTGTCGCCAAGTGGACTGGACCATATAGAGTAGTTGAGCAACTTGGTCCCGTTACATTCAATATTAGGGAGATATATGGAAAAAGGACACAGATTGTTCATGCGAATAGACTAAAAGTCCAGCGAGGTCATGACGTAGCTCGGACAGGGCAGTATGATGCCGACCCTGCAGTCACGAGAGATCCTCAGGCACAGGGCAGAACCCCTTCTAATATTGCTGACTCAGTCCCTGACCATTGGTACCCCGACTTTCAATCAGAACCCCGACCACCACCCCCCCCAAATGCGACAAGTAGAAGACCAAGGAACCCCTTCTATGAATCCAGAGCCGCCAACCCCCCTCCCCGGTATGCTTTGAGAAGCCGAGGACCAGTCCAGAACATTCCTTGGGTTTTGTCTGAGAGAGAGATGAGACAGAAACCTCCTGTCTAATACAGAAAGAAGCTTGAGTTAAGGAATAGGCTGACGATGTGAATATTATTGCCCAGAACCATGGAGCCCCATGTTAGCTGCGCTATTTAGTGTTACAGAACCGTGATCATGGAGACATGGCTGCGCAAGATCTTGATTGTCGGCGTTTCCTGTTTCTTCACTGCATCAAGCCAGGAACCAACTTTGGACAAAGGGATCGTTTTCGTCGGCAAGGGTAATGTACTCCTCACCAGTGATTTTTGGCATTTGGTAATGGACCTAGATATAGGGTACTATGAGAACACCGTCGCCACATTTGCTGGGTACTTATCTAACGTGGAGATGTCAAGTAAGGACCCTAGTAATGATCCGGATAGATGGGTCCACAGCATTATAGGGAGAGAATTGGATGTGTTGACTAGGGAAACTCAGAAGACCCTGACGTTGGTTAAAGGACTTCGCAGGACACTCCAATCTCCTAACAGGTCCACCCGAGGTTTAGTTAATGTAGGCGGAACCATTTTGAAGTATCTTTTTGGAACGTTAGAAAGCAAGGATCTAAGGACAATCAATCGAAGATTGCATAGGTTGGAAGGACAAAATGAGGGAATTATTCATGTTGTAGATGACCAAATTACCTTCCTTAATGATACAATTAGAGTGGTTAAGCGAAATTCTCGGATGATAGAAAAGCTAACTGACGTCACCAGACTGATGGGCGACCAATTGATCCAGCTAAAGACTCAAACCCTGAATGAGTTGGTTTTGTTGAATAATAAGGTAGATGCTTTTTTTAATATTAGTTCTACTTTGAGAACTTTAGAGACGGTACTGAGTGACATTCGTGACGAGGTTAGTTTGTTTACACAAGCATTGGATCTTACCAGTATGGGTAAATTGTCATCTCACTTTATTTCTCCCACTCGACTGCTTCATATCCTTTCAGAAATCCAGACTAGGTTACCTCTCGATTTATCTTTGTTAACCCCATTAAAGTTAGATGGAATATATCCCTATTATTCGATCATTGAGGTTCATGCTGCCTCGGTGAACGGAAAGCTAAGGTTGTACGTGGAAATTCCTTTAAAAGCACCTGGCAGGCACTTCCAGCTGTATAGAGTTCTTAAGTTACCTACGCTGGTTGGTACCAATGGCAGTGCTCTTTATATCCCTCCCCCTTCTCCCTATTTTGCCATCACGGAAGACGGTCAGTCGTATCTGGAATTTTCTGTAGAGGAATTCCTTGAGTGTTCTGATCAATTAATCCGTATCTGTCCCCCAAACAGGCCCGTGAGAAACCAGGTTGAGAAGTCCTGTCTTTTCGCTCTATTTACAGGGAGATCAGACTTGATTGCCTCATTATGTGAAACCTGCTTACTGAAGTCATTCCCTCCCACCTTTTATAGAGCCCACAACTCAGACCTGTGGATATATAGCGTGCCCCACAGCGTTCGATTGGTGCTGAGATGTTCTAATAGCGTGAGTAACCGATCCTCTCCGGAAAACCATCTCGAATTACCTAAAGGAACAGGTACTTTTGAGGTCATGTCTAGCTGTTACGTACATAGTGACGAATTCACTTTGTTTCCTCATATAGTCGGGGAAAATGAGATCAACATGTTACCTGCCGAAATATATGTTCCTCCCATCAAGAGTTTGAGTTCTATTCATTCGCATGAATTTGAATCATTCTGGAAATCCAATGACTCCTTGGAGTTCGTTCAGGTCTTGAACCAAGCCAACTACGCGGATGCCCCGGCTTCAGGAGTGTCGCTGAGTAAGTTGAGGGATAATTTAAAACAATACCGATCGCAAGCTGACCTTCAGAAAGGAGTTTCATACTGGCGGGCCCTTACCTACGTTCTCGCCACTTTCGGCGGACTCTTTATAATTGGTATATTTGTGATTATGTACCTCAAACTTTCCCCTGGGAGAATTCTAGGGTCAGTCACGGAGACCTTTTCAGCAACCACCCCCGCTTCCCCGACCTATACGTCGTCTGAGAGTCAATGTGACGTATGAATAAACCTGATGGTTGCCCCGTCCTAATAATTGTTACGGTTTCATTGCACATTTCATCATTTGTGTCCAAATAATTTTGTGAAAATGTTAATCACAGAAGGTCCTGGAATACTTTGCGGTGTCATCACTAACGGAAATAAAGAAGGCCGCCCGAGCGCTCCATGATGGAAATGAGGATCAACCCCGGAGCTCCAAGATCGAAAGGGATCAGGTTTGACACCCCTCACGATGACTTGTGACCCAGGTAACTCTGTATTGTTCCCTACTTTAATTACTGATTAATTGTCAACTAGCCGTCTAGTTAGCCAAGGATATAATGTTGTTCTCCTTACTGAAAAACAGTTCTTTACTTTAAATTGATTAAGAGGGAGGCTAACCAGACACACCCCGTTGTTTAAATGGATGCCGAAACGCTTCATACATTTCTGTATGTTTCTTATTGGGCTAAGAGATGTGTATCTTGAGCCAATAGCAGGTTCTTATATTCAGACCAAGGTTACATTGTAAGAATAATTTCAGATATTGTGTAGACTAAATGTGGTGGAAGGATTAAGGCCGAACGCTAAACGAGCAACCCCAACTTATAGCTGAAGAAAATAAGAGTAAATTAATCATGTAACTATGAAGGAGTTGTAACGTAATTAAAGTAATGAATATCATCAGTGTATATATATATATGTATATGTAAACCAAGATGTATCTAGCTTTGTGTGGAAACTGAAGCAGAAATGATAAATTGTTTTATTATCCTTATTATTAATAACCAATGTGAGTATGATAACATATGATGTAGAGGTTGATTGCTATCCACGTATAAAGGTGTAGATCGTATGATCATTAGTGTAATAAACTTAAGGTTGCAACCTAGAATAAATACAATCTTACTGTTGTGTTAACGATATATTGTAAATAAAGAAATATTATGTTGTTGTTGTTGAAACTGACATCTGCCCGATACGATTGTAGTCTCAACAATCCAGAAAAGAGTTTGTTCTTGCTCCATTCAGTCTCTGCAAATGTTTGAGTTTGGACGGCTGTGCTGTTTTGTTGAGCAAGGCCTTGTGGGCAGGTCATCGGGTCAACGCAAAACGTGTTGTTGTCATGTAATAGACAGGTGTTCTGTATAAAATGCTAGAGATGTTAGGATAAAAAACAAAAAAAAAAAAAAAAAAACAAAAAAAAAAAAACACTTGTTATATATACATATTAAGTTTGTAAGCCCCCCCCCCTTTTCTTCAGGCGTGCACTCACTCCTGAAACCATGGACGGTAAATTGAAACCGAAGTTAGTATTGTTTCAATTTTATTTATAGAGATAGACCAGCACCTGGATGAGAGTCACGCGACCAGCCTGCACCAGTCTGGGGAGAGCCGAACCTGACCTGTCATTGATGGAATGGCGCACCCTATAACCTTGCTGAGGTGACCCGATTTTGAGAAGGACGTAACCCTGGAGGAATCGTCAATGGGACAAATGATTGTAGACCCATCTATACTAAGGGTCATGCTGTAAGAAGATCGCACGACAAATATTTCATCGCCAGATTCCCGAACGGTGTCCCCACGGTTTGACCGCCCATTATGTCGGTTTGGGAGTGTGACTGTATAAATGATGTTGGCCTCTCCATGAACTGTGTTGCAGTGAGCTAGGTACGCGCGCAAAACTTTTATGCTTGTCTCCATCCGGGTATTTCAATCTCTATATAATCAAAAGGACCGCATCAGTGAGTAACGAACTAAAGATCTTGAATGACATTGTTGTTAGTAGGATTTGTACCAGGAACTAGGAGTGCTATTGAGTTTTAAAAGACAACATGTGTACATTGTGAAAAAAAAAGAAAAAAATTGATCAAATTGTGTAAAGAACACCTGAATTTATAATCTATATTAGTACTAATAGAATAGGTAGTGACATCACGTGACCTTTCCCATGAGAGGAGATTTCTTTCAATATTGTATGAATTTTTTTGATCTTTGCTTTAAATTTCCTGGATAAAATTGTCTGTAAACTTAGTTCTCCAAATTAATTCATGTCTTTGAGAGCAATCTCCTGGGTAGTTAGTTTGTGAGTGATGATGATTGTCTTGTGTATAGAATTATGAATTGTGATGCAATGTTAACTCCCAAAAGATATTCTTGTTTTCTTAGCTAGGAAACGCAACTTTTATATTGTTATCAAAATGTTGTGCCAACAATGATATAGCGCATTTACTCAACAAGACCAGATAACAGTAAAATTATATATGATTTCTGGATATTACTTGTTCTCAGAAATTTAATGTTGTAGAATTTATACTATTATATGAAATATTGTGAGTCTGTTTGAACAAATTCTGAAAGTTACGGATGAATTAGTTAAATCGCATTTTATTACGGTCCAGTAAAGATTAAAAGGCAGTGCTCTAATTTGTTATCATGAACTACTGATTTAATACATCGGACTTGAGTGATATCAACCCACCGGATATCATATATGTTGTTCCCTTGTATAAAATCTTGGGCTGACTAACCTTGTTCATGTATAATGTAAACAGACAAACTATATTGACAGTGATGACCTGTTCAAATATAGATAAGATACATTTACTATGAGTATGCTACTGCTTATACAAGGACCCGTAAATAAGCTGATAGCTGGTGTTTCAAGACCAAAAGACTGTTGTATTAAAAAATTAAAAAATAAATCTGCTTCTCTTTATGTAACAATTAGAGAATTATATTAATGTACTCCTTGTAAGTTCACTTAATTCTAACCTAGAAGTTTTGTGTTGATTAAATGTTATTTCATGGTGTTGTAACATGTGGAAACTGTTTGGTTATCTTAAAATGTAAGTGGTGTTGTGCGCTCAATGTAATTCCATCATAGTGTTAACAATTGCTTATTTCCATGTCTAACGAATCGCAACTTTTGAAAAAAGTTCTATCGAGATAGAAACTTTTTCAAAAAGAAGGGTGCATTGTGACACGAGCCCAAGGACCTCCTTAGAATACCGTCCCATGTTTAGTCATTATCATTTTTTTCTGGCTGGACTATGACTCCCCCGACATCACGCGGTTTGCACAGAATCAAATAGTCATGTGAAAATAAAACATTGATATTTATTCAGGCCAAATATATATTTTTTTAGGCCTCTGTTGTTGGTTCCGCCCTAACAGAGTTCGTTATCTCAATGTTCTTTGGGGCGTGGAATATCAAAAGTTCAATTGAGGTAGAGATATATAAAAGACCCGATCTAGGAACGGCACGGTTGGTCGTCGCCTTTTAGAGGGGTACTCATTGTTCGAGCGTGGTCTTTCCGTCCTGTCACCCTGCAACCTCACCAAGTTATCATATGTAAGTACCGCACCACTAACTTTAACACATTGTTACCATTATTATGTAATTCTTTTTTTGTCTTGAATATACTGTAATACACATTGTTCCACTGACATCTTTTGACGCCCGCCTTGTCCCAACTCCCATCAGGATCGGATCCAACTAGTGTGGAACCCATGATATGCCTCGTGGATTAACCACGCTACCGTCTTCCGTACTAGTTGGACGCATACGCAAGGGTCGTATGACACTTACATACTCGCGATCACATTATACAGATCGGATGTGTCTTACATACTCGCGATCACATTATACAGATAGGACGTGGCTTACAAACTTGTGATCAAATTATACAGATCGGATGTGTCTTACATACTCACGATCACATTATACAGATCGGATGTGTCTTACATACTCGCGATCACATTATACAGATAGGACGTGGCTTACACACTTGTGATCAAATTATACAGATCGGATGTGTCTTACATACTCGCGATCACATTATACAGATCGGATGTGGCTTACACACTTGTGAGCACATTATACAGATCACTCGTGCGGTCACTCCGACACAGCTTTAATTATTTAGTAAGTATATGCATTATTTAGTAACCAGAACCAAGGTGTGGAAAAAATTAATCCTAATATTCAATTTGTGATCTTTAATTTATGGTATCTTCCATCCAGTATAATTGTTGGTAGTAAACGTGAAAAAAACCTGGTGCCTGAACACAATATACTTAAATATTTAGATATAGAGCTGAGATATAAACTTATGCACGTGATTCCAAGGTAATCAGATCGTATACTAACCTGGCAAGTATACAAACCAAGGACAGCGGGAAGGATACAACCACGTGCCGTTAGATGTGGAAGAGCTCAAAATTACCACCTTGAACTTGAAAGTAGGCCTGCAGTAGTCGTGTCGTAGAATGCAGCACTCTTTTTATAAAGGAAATGTTTGGAAAACCAGGAATATATAGCCCATAGAACATGCCTAGTCAAGAGGTTGAGAGGTATCGAGTATGGTTGACAAACATTTTAGTTGTTTCACTTGTTCGTAGCTCGGAAACAAGGTCAAATGAGACATATGATTGACTATATGAACTTATTTGATTGTTTTTGTGGCCCAATCCTACCTATAGGCCTGGATTCACTAGTGAGTGCAATTCTTCTCCGGTGCAAGTCTAGAAATGACGCAACTTTGCACCCAAGACACTCTAAAAGATGTGCCTTATTATTTGATCCATTTTCGTATTCACTAAACAGGACGCAAACTGGTGGCAAGATTATGGTGACGTCACCATAAACGTAATAAATCACGCTCTTTTTGACCAATACTTGTGAAAAATTTTCTTTCAAAGTCAAGGTTACTTGATTTTAAATCTCCAATGAAAATGACAGCAAATACAAAAATTTCTAAATATTTTTCTTATAAACTAACAATAAAATTAGAAGCAACCTCTTCCTGGGTGCTTTACAAAAACAATATTAGTACATTTATTTAGTATTTATTTATGTTATTAGTTTAAATCTTAAGTTCCATTAATAAAAAAAATTATAGAAACATTAAAACTTATTTTAAAGCTATACTAACCGCCATATTTATTGACAAAATGTCTTTGGACTTGGAGGAATACAAACCTCTTTGGATCTGGTCAAAGATTACACAGTTCGTGGTTTTGTTTGAATTTTGTTTTGCAATATTGCAAGAAATGTCATTACATTGTTTGAATGTAGAAATTCAACAATAAAAGGTAAGTAATTGGTTTGTTAACCACTTACCACTATCTGAATTGAAATAATTTATGTGCTAGACAGACGTATGTTATTTTAATTGATTTATTATTAATTGGAGTACTGTTAACTAATTGTATTTTAAACCATTACGATAATATGCCACAATTTAAATTTATTGAAGTGACAATCGTGATTTAATATTTGCGCCTACTCTTGAGTGATGGCCAAAAAAGGACCAACTTTGCTCTCAAATTGCACTTACTTCTTTTAGTGAATAGGGATTTGGGAACACCCTTCAAATTTCACCAGTGCGACTATGTTCCCGTTTGTGAATCCAGGCCCTAAAGTGAGTCTCATATTTTATGGAGCACTCTATATATACGAATCTTAGTCCACGTGTCCATTGTCAAGCGTAAATATGAAATACAGTCAGTTCCAAAACTAAATTATTTAATTAAAAATCTTAAATTTATTAAGTCTATACTTTTAATTAAATAAAGTTTGTCCATTGGTCCCTGAGACTAGGAATCTTTCATTACAATTTTTTTTTGCACCACGTCTTACTACCCATTTGAGTTATACTCTTATGTACTTGTAACATTAGCAATACTAGCTGATGTTACTTTAGTTCAACCCACCCCAAATACTCATAGACATACTGAAATTCTATAGATTTACAAGACTTACTATGTCTACAATATGTGTTTTACTCACTAATTGTATCATCTGGCGTAGCACGAGTTCCATGACTAAACTGTTCACTCCGATGTCTATAATGAAAGGAAGTCCTAACAAGCTATGAGGGATGTAGCGACAATATATTTCAATAGGGGGATCCAGAAATGCGCTGATTTGCCCTGGAAGCCAACAAACGGGCCAATCACAATCTTAAATGGTCAACTCACCAGGTGTCCGGCCTACGTGACTTGATGGCGTGCTAAGTTTTAACTGCCGACTCTCCAGATGTCCAGCCTAAGTGATTTGATTGTCATACCAAGATTCAACGGCCAACTCACCAGGTGTCCAGCCTACGTTACTTGAGAACATGCCAAGTTTAAACTGCAACTAATCAGGTGTCCGGCCTACGGGACCTGATCTCGTGCCAAGGTTTGGCAGCTGCTAATAAGAGAGTCATGCTGTTAGCACGTGTTTGCATCGTGGCGTTGTATTTTTAATATGAAATTCTCCCACCTCTTTAGCCATCAACTAGACCTATATATAGCGGGCACTCAGCTAACATGTAGACTATTATATCCGACACTTCCACGAGAAGTCCTGGTCTGGACTTGGATATAACCGCTTCAGGATGGCAATATATAAACTCTCTCTCTCTCTCTCTCTCTCTATATATATATATATATATATATATTATTATTAATATATTTAAAATTTAAACGATATTTAATGGGTTTGAATGTTTTAACACTTTACTTATGGGATTATAATCGTTTAGTGTATGCTTAGTAATTTCTCCCTAAATGATTTATTTTTAAAAGTAAAATTGTTTTATGAAACACTTAATGTTTCTCTTTGCCACCTGGGTGCTAGTCTCTTTGTAATTTTTGTAATGTTAATTAGATAGCCACTTTATGATTCTTCTTATAGCTTGGAATATTTAGTTTAAATATAAATTGTTATTGCATTTGTGGTTACCAATAATTGTTTGGACTTTAAAATTTGATATTTATTTTCTATGTAATATTTTGTAGACGTATTTTCTTTGAAGAAATTATAAAAGTAATTCATTTTTGTTGGTTTATAAGTTATAACTTTAACATTTTACCTATCTGTATATTGAGAAACTACCAGTATTATATTGTAATATTACTTTGTTTTCTACTATAATGTTAAATATTAACATGTCAGAATTTTCTCGATTACTTCAAAGATGGTGGAAGTAATAGGCCCACAGAAGTTTGATTTATGTGTAATTTATAAATATCAGAATTGATATTTAAATTTAATCTTAACATTTAAATTTTTTTAGTATAAATTCACAATGGTGATTCAGGGACGTCGTTAACCGTTTAAAAGAGGTTCCTTAAGCTCTTTATTATTATAGTAAGGATCAAAGGTTTAATGGTTTAAACTATTTGTTTGGTCAGAATTCACAATGGTGATTCAAGTGCTTTGGTAACCGTTTTAAAAGAAGTTCTTTAAGCTCTTTATTATCATACTAACGATTTTTGTTTGTTATTGGGTCTCTTCCAGACTAATTCTTATAAACGAATAATTTACTTAGAGATATTAATATCTCTCTAGTGTACTGCGCAAGTGCAGTCTCTGCCATATTTATGTTTTTCAACACTCTTCTGCTTTCCTTGTGATGCGATGTATTTTTTATTTACCACTTGTTTTGCCTTGAATAAATAATTCCATGTTTTCTTAAACTTGCAATTGTTCCTATTTTTTGTTATTTTAATTTCATTATAGTTTCCATCCACCCTCTCTTATGCTATTGGGGACTCTAGCTATTAGAAGTGGAGGTGAAGAACGGTACATACTAATCATGCAAATGGGTTGGAAATGAGGAAGGTTGAAAGGAAGTGTAACCGCATTTACGTGGAGAGGGATAGAGTGGGAAACCGCTTAGGGAAACAAACCTTCGTATACCCGACTGGTATCAAGCCACGCTCTCCCCGTCATCGGCAGTACATTCTTTTACGAGAGTAGCACCTTAGACCATGTGGGCACAGATGCAGTTTAGTATACTAATTAACCTCACGAACTATAATTATGAAAACATTTTATAAAAGTTGTTTGTTCGACAATCCGACACCTTAGTTCAGTCGGTAGCGTGTCTGCCTACTGAGTTAAGAGTTTTGAGTTCGATTCCCCACGTGGTTGAAAAATATATAATTGGTGAAATGTGGGTTTACCCTTTCACAGTGATGAATTTACGGGTGGAGACTGGATGTTGTGCCTTTCCTAGTCTTATAGATTATAAGGCATATGAATCTACAACAAGTCAAACCAGATGGTAGTGGAAAAATATACTACTTGAATAAACAACTGACCTAAGCCACAGGCTGGAAACAGTAATGGATTTAAAGTAAGTTTATTTAACTGTATATTCATCTTGTAATAAAAACCCAGAGTATATGTTATTTTATTTTAAACAACCTATATGGCACCCACTTTGTTATTTAAATTAACTATACTAGCAGAAAGATGTGTTAGAGCGTGCATGCAAAGCCCTTCACTGGAAATAGCGTTACCACATTATGTGTGTGCTCACACGAGGAAAACGGGACCCTTAAGCTCTGCTCTTAAGACTGACTGACGCCTTTGCTCTCTCAACCGCTGTGGGAGCTTCCCAAAAGGTTATTATTAGCGTAATCCGAGTGGAAAAGGGATTAGTATGCTAATTAAGGAGGAATTTGGCCAGAATGTAATTTGTAAAACCTCTATCTGGAAAACAAACTAAACTTATGAGCTGGTTTGATTCCAATGTCTACAGAAGCTACTGACTCATTGTGTCTAGTTTTTACCCTAAAAAAGTATTATTACTACTGTTTATATTTTTTATCCATCGAATGAATCAGACAATTTTCTAGGATTTAACTTCATGGGGCCCGACGACCCTTAACAATGTGGTATTAAAATGTTAGTTGGAGATTTCTAAAAGAGCAACTACATTTCAACGACGACCTTCAACAATTTGATATTAAAACGTTCACTGTCTATTTTCTAGTTAAAAGGGTGCATTCCAATCTTTACTAACATGATAGTGTTAAAGCGTTGATTTGTAGTTTTATTTTAACTAACATGTGCATTCCAACGATGACATTAACCAATATGATATTTAAACGTTGATTGGTGTCTTTATAAACGAACATGTGAATTATTTGTGATTATTGACTTCACAGATAGCAGAAATGGCTGACTGAAGCTAGTGCACAATACTTTTGGGTAATTGTCTGAATCATATAAACACCTAAGTTGAACGTAGCATAAATTACCATTTTCCGACATATAATATTATGATGGTTTACCACCTATATCATTTTCATTTAATGTCTTGAAAATATAAATTAAAATGTAATGTTGGGGAGGATTTTTTTTTTAGACATCTACGAACCCCCGTCTCCTCCTACCCTCTTGCCTATTTGCCTCCTTATTAAGGCCAATGTCGTTTATAACTACACATATTTTAAACTACAAGATATCTGTACCTTGCAGGTGTAACGACAAATGAAGATAATATTCATCTCAACCGGATATCTAACCTTCGGAGGGAGTTGTACCTAACGTGACATCTCAACTCTATCTTATATACATACCCCACACTGGGGTTGAAAAGTAATTTTTTAAGTTTCTACTTTAAAAACAAACTAATTTATTTAATATATTAAAATATATTAATCCGATTCCTTATCTACTTAAATATCACGTATTATTAATAAAGTAAATGGGTCCCAGGTTAGACTCATGTCACAACTGAGGGATTTATAATTTGTGAGATTGGGATTCTCCCTTTCACAGTCATGATTTAATGGTCAGGGGACTGTGCATTGTGTATGTTCTACAATTAAGTAATTTTTTAAGCCGTGTGCTGGTATAATCACTTATCCAAATAAATTAGGAACCACATGTCACACTTAATTACAATATTTGAAATGATATTTACGTATTATTATTGATGTTATTAGTAGATTTGCATATTATTTGTATTCTTGATGCACTTGTTTGTCATAACAAAACCACGTGTAAAGCATTCCCATGCGTATTTCTAATCATACTCCTATGGAATATTATTAATTGTAAATAAATAGAGCTAGTAATGAAATGGCGATGATTGAATTGGTAAGTAATGCGATATTACAGAATAATATTGTTCGAAACTGGAAAACTCGGCAAACAGTCTCATACTCTCATTTCTCTCATCCCTCAAACTTCCAACAACCTAAAAAACGAAGTCTTAGTGAATAAATTGCCAATAAATCTAATTTAATTAACGTCCACATAAATTGGCAATGTTTTGGTGATGGATATTCTATTTGACACGCAATTTAAATTTCTCATCAGTTTATAAACAATATATGTTATACTTTTATATTTTTGTACATCCAGTCTTAACACTCCTTAATGAAAATAAATTTAAATGTTAAGAATGATACAGATAAAATTTAGAGGAAGTATAGTCATATCTTTGTGGAAAGAGAAAGTGAATAATTATTTAAGGAAAAAAATACACTAAGTACATATTCAGTTAATTTTCAAACTCCAACCTCCTTGTCCCCAACCAGCCTGTCTAGGGGGGTTGACGCCATAGACGACGAGTCCACTAATATAAGTAGCGTTATCAATGGAGTTACACAACACTCACCGCTAGATTGTGGGTGGAAACCGGTTTCTATTGGACTGCACTTGGCAGGAAAACTACACACGACACTGTAGAGTTATCCCCAATATATTACGAGACTAAAGTCAACCAATTTAAGTAACAGCCTGTGTAATTTCTAGCAAGTTAACATTTCACAGCCTGCTTCAGTGCCCGAATGATCCAAGGCATCGTACCTCTCGTGTTAAACTGGTCTGATGACGACGGGGATTTCGAGGCTCAAATCCCAGTCGGATATACTGAGAGCGATTTTCCCTAAATAGTTTCCTACTCTCCTTTCACGCAAATGCGGGTATATTACCTATGAAATTATTAATGCCTCATCCCTGCTTCACTAGAATAATTATATTATATACTATATACGTGTACATACCAGCTTCGGTGGTCGTGTGGTCTAACGCGCTACTCTCGTGTCAGACTAGACTGCCGAATATGGGGAGAGCAGGGTTTGACCCCAGTTGGGTGCACTGAGGGTGGTTTTCCCTAATTGGTTTACCACTCTCCTTCCACGCATATCTTTCTCTCAATTAAATACTTCCTAATCCCTAGAGCCATTAGTGTAATTAGTACATAGGCGTATAACCCGAATGGGCAGTTAGACGAAATGCTAATAAATATATATATATATATATATATATATATATATATATATATATATATATATGTATAGCCTAAAGTGATAAAAAAATGTTACTGTATGAGACATGAACATGCCATATTGCACTCTAAAGTAACGGACTGTAGGTTACAATCCAAGCTTACGAAGAGAAACACATAGCCACGACCGGAGATAATGCAGGATGTAGCCTGACCTACTATGATGGTAATCGAATTCCTAAATCAATACAATGCCTTCTGTTCTGTGCCGTAGAGAATTCCAATAAGGGTGAAAGCCTAGGGATCATGACCCTGAGACTCATCAGTGAGTACAAACTGAATGAATAGCAAATTCTGCCTTGTCTGGGGCTTGTAAAGAGCAGTGATTCTCGCACTGGAGGTACTCAGCCCTCCAATTGGACAGGAAGCTTTCAATCAGTGGGACTCGAGAAATTGATGTATTTGAACAATCGGATCCATATTATTAAGGTTAGCATGCGATTCTGAAAGACTACGTAACAATACAAATCTATTTAAATTAGTCCTTTTTATTAATTGTTGTATTTTTCTAGATTAAAGACGTTGGCTTATTTTATTAGTAGTAAGTATGGCCAAAATATGAACTGTATATGTAATAATACATATAATTGTATTGTTAGCGACTCCTTACAAAATAAAAGTACGACATAATCCTAGATACTCTTTTACATATTGTTTATAGTTTGGAACAATATTTTCAAAGTTACCCATATTGAACATTAAAAAATGCAAATTAGGAAGTGTATAATCTGGCAAAGTAAGTACTCTAAATGTATAAAAACAAACTAAATGACATATTTAGAGGTATCCCTCTAAGCTAGCAGCTACAGTAGTCACATGGCTTCTTTGGTGCTGACTGACAGCTCACAGCTGACAGTTGACAGTTTAATAAAATTACCAGACCAAATTACGTATCCCTATGCCGAACCAGATAATCTGCAAAAACATGTGTTTAGCAGCTGTCACTTGTGAGAGTCAAAATATAGGTTTTGACCGTCAGAAGTCAGCTGTGAGCTGTCAGTCAGCACCAAAGAAGCCATGAGGCTATTGCATTCTAATGTTAGGCCCTTTTGGAGGTCACGTGACATGCCTGGAAAGGGCGTGAGGACAAGGAGTACACTAGAATTGTTTACGTTCGACGTATCAATTCTGAGACCCCGCCCTTTAGATCACCATTTAATTTTGTAGCCGTCCACGTATTTGATTGAGTGGGTTATAGTGTGTTTTTAATGTCCTACTTTTAAATTAGTTTGTATGTCGTGTTCGGACAGAGATCAGCATTTAAAAATACACGTTATATACTCGAAATAAAATAAGAATTGAATTTATCATAACATATTAGTACCATTGTACCACCATTTGCCATGTATCATTAATTAACTATATAATAAACACAACACACACTAATAATTATTCTAACAAAACACTTAGTAACTTCCATGTTCTTGTAAGTCATTTATTGTCGTAGCTCCTTATTTGGAAAGTATAGTTTAGATTTCCCGAATTTGACTCAAGTATATTCATAATTTTAAAATGTTAAGAATATATAACTGTTTATTTAAATGCAAAATAGCTTTTTCTAATGTCACCAGTAAAAACAAACATGAAATATAAATATCACATCTTTGAATTGTGAGATTTTATAAATATAAAAAAAATCACATGTTTCTAAAATAAGAATGACAACCATATTTATGAATAGTGAATACTTTTGAAAAAAAAAAGTAAAAGGAAAGTAAAATATTAGTTTTAAAATTTTAAATAACACTTTTTTTTAAATATTATTTTAAAAATAAGAACATCACTTAAATGAGAATATAAACCTAATAAAAAAATAATTATAATGGTTTCAACACTAATATTTTTAAAGACATTAAAATTACACTAACAATTACATTTTTTTAAATAAAATTGACGTTTTAATGAGTTAATATGCCTCCGGCGCTTTATTTAGGCCTACGCTTTAAGTAAACGTCAGAAACATAGGCAGCCAGAAATGTGAAATGTTTCATATTATTTCATTTAACTTGTTAGTGCTTATAATAATTACGCATAATCACTTATTCTGTTCCAATGCCATTCCTCTATGAATAGTTGCTCATTCGCATTGAAATAATCCTATTACGAAATTTATTTCAATTCAATTCTTAATGACCCGCTTCGGTGGCGGCATGGTCTAACGCGCTACTCTCGCAGTGGACTGGATTGAAGATGACGGGTGGATCGAGGTTACTATATCGGTCTGGTGTACTAAGGGCGGTTTTTTCCAAAATGATTTTCCTCTCTCCTTCCACGCAAATGGGGATACACGTCCTAATCCCTAAAACCATTAGCGTAATTAGTACATAAGCGTATAGTCCGAAAGGGTAGTAGGACGCAGTGCTAAAAAGATAATTAATGCTTATAAAAGTTGATACTTTAAAATGAAAAATAAGATGGTTAAAATAATAGTTCTAGTAGACAATATAAAAAATATATGTTTTTAAATGTAAATGTCATAAGTTTGGTAAAATATGTATCAATGTTGAACAGCATGATTTTAAACAGGTTAACCAAAATAATTATATAACTAAAGAGTAACTAATACTAATTTTTAAAGATCTTAGATGACTTTTTGATTATTTTCGAACCTAAGTGTTAGATTTTTAATTTAACTTAAATTATAATTTTAGAAATGAACCATATAATAATAGTACTTACACCTCGTGTCTTTTTTTTTTATCTTGGAGCAAACCCTCAATTTAAGTGTAGTTTACTGATTACTGATTTTTAAAAGCCTTGAAATATTTTTATAATGGCCATAATGATTTGGTTTCAAATGGTTATCTTGGGAGTATTTGTAATGGAAAATTGCACTTTATTGTTGTTTATTGAGTAAAAATTATTTTATAGTTGGCTTACAAATGACTGATGTTTTAAAAATATAAGTTTTTTTTAAATTACTCTTATGATTTGGCTACAAATGAATATATATGGAGTGTTTGACATGACAAATAGTATTGTATACTGGTTTTGGGGGTGAACATTTGTTTAAGGGTGGTTTACTGATGAACGATTTTAAAAACTTGATTTTTTTTCAAATGACTTTAACCAATTTCTTTAAAATTGATATCTAAGGAATTAATGATCTCCCAAATAATACTGTATGTTTTTTTTGGTAAAAATTTGTTAGATTGTATTTTCCTGATGAGTGATTTTCGAAAGTAAAAAAAATAAAATAATATAATGAAAACTGCTTTAACAACCTCGTTTAAACTTTGTATCAGGGGAGGTTTTATATGACAAATAAAACTGTATGCTTGTTTTTTGATGTTAAATTCGTTTAAGTGTAATTTACTGATGACTCATTTTTAATTTGACTATTTAGAAAAAATAGCTCTAGTGATTTGGTTAAAAAATGGGTATCTGTTATGTTATTTACATAGTAAGTAATTATATATATTAGTTTTTTAAAGGAAATTTTTATAGTAGTTTAATAAAGATTTAATTGTGTTTATTTTGATTATTTTTGAAAATATTCTACTGATTTTGTACAAAATTTGTATTGTAGGACTGTTTTATATGATAATGAATAAAGTATCTTTATCTTCATTAAATAAATTAATTTTTTGGTAATTTACTTACAACAAATTATAGAAAATATGACATATTTCGAAATTGATCTTTAATATAAAGTTAAAAATGGGTTCCTGGGAATAGTTTTTCATGATAAAGAAGAAAACATTTTTGTTTTTAAAAATTACAAAATTATTTTAAGCTATTTAAAATAAGTAATTTTTGAAATTTATTAAAAACATTTGGTCAATTTAGCTTTAAGTTTATAATTCATGGGTTTCTATTTTGTTGTTTATATTTTGATGTGTTGGTTTTTATGAGTAAGACTTACTTTAAAGTATTTTGTTGATAACCACTTTTTTAACTTTTTTTTGAAAATATAATACACAATATGAGAAAGTTAGTATGACTGTGTTATACTATTTATTTATAGCAGAAAGAGCCATACACAATATTAGTTTAAAAATAAAACATTTTTATTTTGTAAACAGAGTATGAACACAACCAAATTCATTTTGTATGACGTCATTAACATCCCTTGTTTTGGCTAGTTCGCCAATTTAATTTACGAAGTGAACGTAGAATTTTAGAAGCTCTTGTTTGAAAAGGATTTTTAAGAGAACCACATAAAAAAGAAATATACAAACGGTTATTTTCATTAAGTTCGTGTTTCAATTATGTGAAAACTGTCAGAAAAAATAGTTAAAAACAAATTGTTTGTTGTAAAAGTTTTGACATCAAAAAGTGACAGCAACTCAACATATGGTATTGCAGCTCATAAGGTTTGGCAAATGGATAAATGATATATTTTCTTAGCTGTCAGATACCACCCTTTAAACCACGTATGAGCTATAGCCCTGTTATATAAATGATAATACGATCCAATAAATATCGTCAGCTTCAATTGCGCTTTGTATGTTAGCATCTCCCCGTCACCATCCTGATAGATGACTAATGGTGGTAGAGGGGGGTAGTATCAAGTATTGTTATTGCTAACAATTTTGCGCAGTAGTAATTTTTCCTTATTTTACTAAAAAAAAACAAGCTTTGTCAATATATATTAATAATGGAACTTTGGCACTGAAACTTCCCATTAATGATATTCGAGATTTGATGATTTTTTGAAATCTTGATTAAAGATAAAAATTAAATTAGAATAAAATAATTAAATTGTATAGAATTAAATCGAATTTATATTTCTAGGGGTATTTTGATTCTAATTTAAAACTTAGTACAATATAGTTAAATTATAAACCTAGCAAGCAAACCCCGAAACATTAAGTAAATCGAATGTAAATTCGCATTATGACATAATTATTGAGCTTGAATTGTTATTTTACACAGAAATTACAAAATGAATGGTGAAAAAAATCTTATTTGAAAAATAACATTTTAATATGGAAAGCTAGAATTTGATGCTTATCATGTTTTAAAGGATCTGGATTCGATATTTGGGATCCGTGAATAAAGTGAAGATTCAAAGCTAATAAAAAGCGAGTTGGACTCATCTGTAAACACAATTAATTAAAATACCGTATAATATAGCTATACTAATGTAATTAAAAGTTCCAAAGAAAATATGGTGTGATGTGTGAGAACAGTTTTAATTACTTCGCCACTACGTTGTGATTCCTAAAGCTGAGCTCAGATAAGACTGGTTTCAGCGCTCCTTCGGGAAGATAGCTTGTTGTATGTAAATTAATGTATAATCCTCCCACATTATCTGCGGCTCCGAACTATTCGTAGAGTAGTATTAGTTCGCTTCCAGCAAGTACGAGGGATAAACATAACGCTCAACGTCTTGGGCACTGCCAAAAAAACCTATTCTTAGGTCCGACACCTTAACTGAGTCGATAGCGTGTCTGTCAAATTATATAAAGATTCCGAGTTCGATTTCCGGTGTGACCAAAAATGTATCATTGGTGAAATATGTATTTCCTCTTTCACGATGATGAGTTAATGGCGAGAGTCTGGATGTTGTGTATGGCCTAGATTTAAGATATTTTATAAGTCGTGTGCTGATGTAAAATGCAGGTTAAATACTAACGGTTTTAACGCAGATTAGGCTGACAAGCTTATGAGGTCTGGTTACCCCATGACATAGAGGTTGGGAATTGAAACCCAACAGTTACAAGGTTGATTTTCCTAAATGTTTTTACATTTTACTTTAACGTAAATTCGGGTACATTTCCTCTAAAATTCCACCTTTCTCATTCTAATTCGGATGGTGGAATAAAGTATAAGCATCCCAGATGAGTAGTAAAGCGTGGTGTTTTTTTTTTTTTTTAAACCACACAGTAAGTTTTTGAATGTGCCTTTTAAATTCTTTGGGATATTTATTTATCAAATGTAGTCATAAACATAACTAGTGGAATCTTGTAGTATTAGCTGTCATGTTATTGCGTAGAGTGTGTTAGATCTGTTTTAATGAGTACTAGAAGTAATTTAGTTCTTTGATTTTATAGATAAAATATATTGTAACTATTTTAGAGCTTTTGAGCTGTTGGTATTGAACTCCAAGCAAAATAAAAAAATACCTCCATCACATAACATACATTTAAATGAGGGCCTTCCCTCCCCTCTCTAGCTCCATCCCAGGTCTCTATTTCTGGCCCAGCTATCTTTGTGTACCCCAGATCTTTAGCTATATATCCCAGCTCTCTAGCTCCATACAAACTCTTCTGCTCCACCCCAGATCTCTAGCTCCCTACCAACCCTCTAACTTTCCCTATCCCAGCTCTCTAGCTCTATCTTAACTTTATAGCTCCATCATAGCTCTCTATTCATAAAACAGATTTAAAAATATGGTAGGGACCAATCAGCGTATTTAATCTCTCAGAAAAAGAGATTCATAGATGTTAAATATTTTCTTAATTTTTTTGGTCATATTTTACCTACTCTTATTTTTAAGAAATACATCAATTTTGACGTTTTTTTAATAAAACCAACATCATTGGCTAGCGTCGTCACCACAGTAAAAAAAATTGAATGGATGGCCTCTAATTATTTAGTTTTCAGCAGAATATTTTAAATGTGATGTGAAATTCATCCCACGACTATACTCCATAACAGAACGAACTCCTTTCTCTCCTCCTTCCCCATCTCTTCTGAAGGTTACTAAATAACGTAATATCGCCATGGATGTCTGCCACTCAATGCAGCTCCTCCATATCCCATGGCAACCCTTGTTTTAGAGAGAAAGAAAAATAGCTCAGAGAAGAAGCTTTTGCCGGAACGGAGAGCTCAACTATGAGAATGAATTCACTAACCCCAACCGCAGTGCGTTATTTTCTTGTCTAGGAGAAGATGCTATACTGTATTACTGTATTCCAAAGGCACTAGTTGTCGTACTCAGGTGATAAATTGCTCAAATCAACTTTCATGATTGTGGCATGTAAAACAACCCTGAAATGTATGTGGAAATATCTTTCTCAGCAAAGTTGGTAGGCCCTTTCTCGCTCATAGAAATTCTCGTGTGAGAATATAATCAGTCCGTTTATAAATTGCACTTTAAATACCTCAAATGAATTAAATGAAATGACAATATTCAGAACTTAGATTGTAAAATGTAAAATCAAAAATCAAAACCTATAAATATCATTAATTGGAGTTGTTTGATTATCTAGCTAACCCAATAACTTTAATACCTAACAAAATCAAACTTTTTTTTTGCGTGGAGGGATGGATGGGAGGTTATTATAGGAGGTACTCCTAAATGAAAAATCTAATCAAGGGGTACGGGAGAGAAAAAAGGTTGGGAAACGTTGGCTTAGAGGATTACAAGGGCCGTCATCATCTCAGCTATACTTCTGTTTCCGGGCTCACTGGTCCCCAGTGACTGCCAGTGACGTTGTTATGGTATTGGAACAAAGAGTAGTCCAAGCTAGATTGCACCGCGTCTTAGTAACCGTTTGGGTTATACGCTTTGCTGCATTGATATTGTGAGTTTGTCCTCAAATTATATCTTTTGCGTATAACCTGAAAAGGTAGTAAGACGTGGTGATAATAATAAAAATAATAATAATAATAATAATAATAATAATAATAATATAATAATAATAATATATTTAACTATAGTCTGACAAGTTCCAGGAGGGTGTGATTGAAGCACAGCCTCAGCAAATGCCTCGTTTATTGCCTCTGAGAGTTTTTTTAAATTTGATGTGAATGACTATTGCGTTCATTGCTTCAAAATCAAAAGGGTAAGAAAACAGAAAAAAATGTAAAAATGATATATTAAAATGTTTATATTAGCATATTATAAAATACTAAAACCTACAAGTTTCACTGGGCTCACAGACTAAACCGAAAGTTCAGCTTTTTTTGATGTGTCAGTGACATGAAGATTGTGATTCTAATCTCATATGGGTGCACTGGAGTATTTTCCCCCATTTCCCTGTTATCCAAATGTAAGTACGTTTTCTCTCAATTCTATCTTATTCATCCCTGCTTCATTAATGCAGTTATTCAGATAGCAGAGACTACGAGTAAGTAATACGTTGTATAATTTAAAATAAAATATAGATATATTTATTACTAAAAGTGACTAGGTTTACATTTTTATTAGAGCAGACTGTGCAAAGAGAGTTAAGGGGTTTGCATATATTACCTCACTCAGGAAATACTGACAGGACGGGAG
>JBCFYV010000012.1:73042636-73441627 GCA_039000515.1 Timema cristinae | reverse complement strand
GGAAGTTTTGGTGCATGAAATTTTAATCAAACTATTTGAAAAATAAATTGTTTCTGGGGAAAAAAAAAAATTTAAAATTTCCCAAACCAAAAAAAATTAAATTTTTATATAAGTATAGAAATTTATTGTTTATTAATTATTGTTTTTTAGGCGAATATTAAGAAATATGAGATTACTAAATAAAAAATTGGGGTCCACGGTGCAAGTTTATTGAACTCATGCCGAAAGCATTGATTGGTCAATAACATTTTATGTCAGATAGTTTACCCCCATTCACAAAAAAAAGCACAACAAATTCTCTCTGCTCATTAAACAATATGGCCACCATCCCTCGTTCTCTCACCTAAGCCCCAATCTCCCCCAGGCCCTCATACACACAACACACAAAATGGCGGGTTAGTATTGGTACAAAGTTTTCATTAGTCATGTGATACATTTAGTGGGTAGTTTATACGTGACAAAGATGTGTGAACGTTTAATTTAAAAAAATAAATCTAAACGTGTGTTGAACTGATAGTCAGGTGAGTGACTAGCCCACATGACTGATCCGGAAGATTCGGTGGCTTGTTCTCAGCTAATTGCACCTAAAATGTAGTATATTGATTTGTTCCTTATACCAGCGAGGTCCGCGGCCCACGTGGGGTACACGATCACTGAAAATGTGGTCTTCACATTAATCTGGAGTTAAATTAAAGGGAAAGCTTTGGGGGCGGATATGTAATGGCTGATTTAAATATATATATTTATTTAAAAAGGATGTAATTGCATTTTATTATGTATTTATTTGATCAGTAAAAATATGCCTAAAATATATATTTATCAAATTGGTTTATGGAAGTGTGTGTGCATGCATTTTAATCAAACTATTTGAAAAATAAATTGTTTCTGGGGAAAAAAAAATTAAAAGTTCTACCAACAAAAATTAAATTTTTATATAAGTATAGAAAGTAATTGTTTATTAATTATTGTTTGTAGGCGTATATTAAGTATATGAGATTACTAAATAAATATTCGGTCCACGGTGCAAGCTGATTGACAGATTTCGTCCTTGGGATGAAAAATGTTAGACCATTTTTCATTTGACTAATGCTGATGCAGTTAGTTTGGGACAAGACCAGTGCTACAAGTTTTTCCACCTTGAGCAAATGTTGTTTTTCTATACATTAAATTCTCTAATCTCTCACCTCTCCCAACCACACATTTGAAAACAATACAAAGTATATTGCACTGCTCCTATATTCGGCTGATAGTAACTATCACCTGCCGTAATACATTGTGTACACTCAGATTAATAATAATAAAAACACACGTTCAGGATGCACAGAAAAGTGTCGTCACCTGTTGCACAAGTGACGGATGTATTTTTTTTAAAGGGCCATAACAAGGGGTGTGTCCGTGCGAGGATATGTAATTAAGAGTGTTCAATAGATTCTAGAACAGTTTTATATATTGTTATTGTATATCAGAAAGGACCTCTTGTACTCTCTTGGTTATTATTTTAAATATAATTATTTATTAAGGACTTTATTTAAAATTGTTATTGTTTTGTAAAAAAAAGCTTAATACGTATTGAAGTTTTAATTATTTACTAACACAATATTAGTAAACTGTAGGTAATACATTGATTTTGGTTTTTATAACTTTTATTCCTAGTCTATTTAGCTCTCTATTAGATATGTAAAGAGGGCTCTATCTACATCTTTTATTTATATCTACTTTACTTTTCCCGGTTTCCAATTTTATACACTAACTAAGCTCGAGTTTACACCTAAAATTTTACCTAAAACTACTGTCCTTAATCTTCTTTTACTTTTGAATTTAAGCCAGTTGGTCCACCCCGGGCATTTAAATTGCCCGGTACGCTCCACCACTAGATCCCTGAGCAACCGCCTGTGACCTTGTTTTCAGAGTTGCTAAGGGTTGAGGGGCGACGAGCATCCTCCTATCCACCACCCGGGGAGAAGCCCTATCGGGGATGGTGCTCCTCTTACTACTAAAATAATTTCCTTGGACCTAATATTACCTTAATACTCACTCTAATAAAGTAGGAAGTAATTTTGTATTCTAACTTAAACAATTAATTATAGCCCTGTCTTTCTGACTTAACCTAATACAGTCAGCTGCATTTACAGTCTATCAATAATAAGTCCTTGAAGTAATGTCATTTCTCGACTGTAGCATCCTCTGGCCGTATGGAGTGGCCAGTCTTCTCGGCCGGTTGATGGTCAGAGGCTCGATGACTCCGGTTCAGTGCCTCACTCATTACTAAGTGAGGCCGGTCCACGTCAGCGAGGTCCAGGCTCCACCATCTGAGTTTTTAAACCATATTTTTCTATCCTTGTCGGAATTCCAGGTTCTACCCGGTTCGTTCATGGCGTTTCCGTCACAGGAATCCGTGTGGGACCTTCCCTTTTATAACATTCATTTATTCTTACTTTCTGTTCTGAGATTTAGACTGTAGCTCAGGACCTATGTTACATTGTTTCTCTACCTCCACTAGTTACTAGTTTATCCAATTTACAATCATATTACTTAGTTTGATGTTGATTAAAGCTCCTAGCCTAAGTGTCCCTACTTCTACATCTAATTTTATCCTACTATAACAATGATCATTTTACAAAAGCTCTCCAGCAAAGTCTATTTGAGAACTAAAGTTGCTTAACTAAGTAACAATGGTTTTAAAGAACACCGCCATGTCTCTAGTCCGACACCTTATACAAGTCAGAGTTTTCAAAATGGAATTCACTCGCCTAATAGGATAAGGCAGCCGGTGTCTGTGAACAAACACCTTTCTTAAGACTCCTCTAAACCATCATGGTTGTATCCTTTAAGCGTATACACGCGCCTAAACTTGCTCAGCAAGCAATTAAAGGATCAATGACCCGATACCTACCTCCTAACCTGTCATCATCGGACAACCAGGGACCACCACCACCCCACCCCCCTTGGCCAGACTTCCATAAGCGGGAGGAGCTGACTCCTTCGGAGTTCCGTGAGTACTGGGCGCACACAACCGGGACAGTAAGAATGATTTATCAACAAACAAATGTTAAATATAACTCATCACTTACTTGAACGCCCTTAAACTAAAATACAACAAACAGGTGTCATAACGATTACTTGTGAATGTCAATCCTGGTTCAGCGTTGACTTAATAAATCGCTAAGAGCTGTATCATATTTTGAATCAAAGACTGTTCCAATCCATACTTCCCTCCCCCTCTCGAATCCTCCCTCTTGTGTTAGTGCACGTATTGGAATCCCAGGTTTCACCAGCCCCATTTGGGGAGTAGCAGCGCTTACAAGAGTTTACTTATAAATCACTTATGCATGTCACGTGTGTGTGTGCCTAAGTTTGAGCAGATTACATGTTAATTAGTGGTTGTGGCTAGACAGCTTGTCAGCGAAAATTAAATACTTTTTGTTTCATTTTGAAATAATAAACATGTATTTTATTTACAAATAGCTGCGTAAGCACACATCTAATAAGCTCACCTAAGATAAGAGAGAAAATTTAACAGCATCAGCGGCAAACCGACTAAGGCAGCTCGTTCATCTCCTCAGGTTTGCTGATGACAGTGAGGTCAGGGCTAGGATCCTCGATGGGCGTACTTAGGGTGATTTTAACTCACCGGTGTTTCACTCTCCATTCAACCAAATTTGGGTACATTTCCTATAAACTCTACCCTTCTCATTATTCTCAGCTTAGTTTAAATATTGGTACAGTAAAGAAAAGAAGTAGTAGGACCCATGGAAATTAAAAACACCTTATAAAAAGGTTGTATATTTAAATATTATCTTTTATTCATAAAATGAATATATATATATATATATAAAATATATATTATTAAATCTCTAAAGTTTCTCATGTCACTTTAATTTGGTACGCAAGTGGCTTTGAAACACAAAGTAAGGAGGCCTACTAAAGATCCAGTGGATCCTAGTTTTATCCTCAGTAAAGTCAATAGTTTATTATTATCATATGTGTTTGATTTACTAAGAATATTTAGAATTTGTTGTTTAAAGGTAGGTATGGCTGTAATAATTTAAATTTGTTATAATTTGTTATTATTAATCCCTATGTTTAGTAAGTGAGTTTTAAATTGAGTAAATTAATCAAATAAACCTCGTATCAATTGATTTTCTAAGTTAAGCCAGTCGGTATCCAATTCTTCCCCACAGAAAATGTCCTCTAAAGCCCTCAGTCTTGTTTCAGAAGAAATTGGAACCAGTGAAATGGATGCTTACTCCCCTCCCCCTCTCATCCCATGTCCCACGCCTTCCATCTTCCAATCTTCTTCTGTCTGCCTGTCTCTAGTTCTGTGTACGTACTTTATATATAAAAAAAACTTCCTTGCCAACCCCATCCTAGTTGAAGAGACCTTGAAGAACGTAACTCAAACACTTAAGTTAGGGTGGTCTACAATTGAAATGTGATGCCAGGGATGTTATGACAACCCCCCCCCCCTTCCTTCCAACGCTTCTCTTCGTTTCTTGAGGACATTGTATGTCTTTCTATTCACTTCACTCTTATTTTTTCATTTAATGTCTTCTCCAATTTCTTATAGAATGTTTACGTCTAAATGAAAAAAGGGTGTTGTTATTATTGAATTTTCAAATTTTGTTATTGAATTTATTAAAAAATAAATTATTATTTGTTGAAATAATAAAACTTGCATCGGATGTACATGGACTAAGCGTCAGGCTCATTAAGTCTGTTTGGCCATTGACGGGGTCAGGGATCGAAAACCTGAAAGTGTGAGTACTCAAGATAGTTTCTCTCAAACGGTTTTACACGCTCACTTAAATTAAATGCGTGTAATTATTTGATCAAATTCTATTGGTTTTTTTTTGTATCATATTATGCTAATTTATTAAATACACAAAATATGGTAGACATAAATTTAAGAGTAAATTTTATCATGTACCATTTTGTATTTACATAAACTAAATGGTAAATAATTGAATAGATATTTATTAATCATTTACGTTATTGATTTGGTTCTTGTTTAATTCCATAAGCTCATTTATGAACTCTTTGGTTTTCCGTTGCAAATTTACTCTGGTAAAATATCAAATAAATTCGTTCATAGCTGGATGCATGGTTTGAAAGATAAGAAAGAATAATGTAAAGATAAACGATATTCTACTGTAAAAGAACTGAAATTAGCTAAAAGGGACCAACTGAAACACCACATGGCGTTCCTCGAGTTCATTTCATAAGGATGAACATTTATTCAGGATCATAGCATTATTAAAACTTTTAGAAAAAAGTATATTCACCAGTTTTCATAAAGCTATGTAAATGCTTTCTAGCCCTTTACCATCTCTCCTCTCTTTTTTAGTTGATGGGGTTTCTCTCTAATCTCAATATTTGATCTGAGCACGTTTCGTCGTTCTAACTTTTAAAACTTGTAATTGTGATTAAGTTAAATTAAGGAATTGTCGACAAGCTTGTCTTTCTCTGGGATCTCATTTTATTATTTGAGTTAGTTTAGAAACTTCAATTTTAGGTTTGATTATTGAAAGAAAATTTATATATTAAAAAAAATCCTTGGCAAGAAATGGAATGTTAAATAATTATTTAAAAAAAAACAGGCCAGACTAACAGCATTTTAAATCCACTAATGGTATAGGGACTAGGAAGGTAGATATAGGAAATGTACTTGCATTTGCTTGAATGGAGAGTGGGTAACCATATATGAAAAACCAACCTCAAATATGCAATCGGAATTCAAACCCCAACTTCCCCGTCATTGGCCAACTAGAACTATATGAACTCACCTAGCCCACTTGTATACCAATGCATGTTTATCTAAGTAAATACACGGTCCTTTAAAAAAACTTTGTCATGTAAAATTATTTATTTGATTAATTAAGTTATATGAATAAGTGGGCATGAACTAAGATTAGGAATGTCTAATTATGTTTGGAGTGCACCAGCTCTTAAGTTATTCGAACCTACATGCCATATGGGCTCAAAAACTAGCATAGTGAAAAGTTATATCCTTTTTTAATTTGCTATCTTCAGGGATATTTATTTGACTTTACTCAAATATACCAAACCCGAGTACCAAGTCCTATTTACCTTATTTTTTCATTAAAATAATGTATTTGACTATCGACGTTGAGGGAGTTAGGATTTTGCTTAGTATAAATACAAAGAATTACATGAAGTTAAAAAAGACCTGTAGGCCATTTTATTATCAAAGTATAAAATAAGACTCAAAGGTAAACAATGCCATTTTAAGTGATTGTGGACAGTGCGCAATAGTAGATAAATACAATAATACGCATCAGGAAGCATTATATGTACTTAAGTATACAAAGCAATATTTAATTAAAACGATCAATACACATTTAGCTAAATTAGATAATATTCATTGTTAGAAAACATTATAAATAGAAATGTAAACAAACGTAAACAGAGTTGTTTATTGTGAACCACACACAAATTTGATCATAAGGAAGGAAACAACCTATTATCTACACAATTGTCTTGAGCCACTCAAAAGATCATTCTTAATGGATAATATTAAACTTGCCTTAAAAATCTCCACGTATCAAATTGCCGTTATTAAAAAACATAACTGTTTTCAATACAAGTTGAGTTATGCTCATAACTGTACACCTGAATCTCGTGTTGATTAGAAACATGACAATTCTTTCTACAAAGGTAAAATTAAATCATTTTAAATTTTTAAAAAACCATCCAAACACTGACCAAAAAGATTTAAGACCTAAAGATGTTAATTTCCAAAAAATGTCCTAGTTCTGATATAAATTAAATTTGGTAAGAAAAAATAAATGAGTTGAAATATAATCATATTTAAGCCCTACCTAATTTTGAATAAATTTATACGATGCCTAGTTTTCAATTAAAAATTTTATATAAAAAACCATCTTCCCCAAAATATCAATCACTTACATGTTGGTAAGTCCCTAATTCCATTTTAATCAATATGGATAATATCCAGCCAGTGAGATCGTTAAAATAACAGGTCTCCAAATATATATATATATATATATATATATATATATATATATATATATATATATATATATATATATATAATACATCTGTGTGCGCCTTGATATTGATTGGTGTGAGACAGAGTGTAAGATATATATAAATCATGTATACCTAATGAGGCATTACCTGTGTGTGAATTAACATGTGTGTGATGAGTATAAACTGAACAGGTAGTAAGATGGTCGGGGCTTCAATTCCTGGATGTATTTAGTTGGGCTAGTATAACAGAGACGATTTATCACTTTGGTTCCTCCATCTCTTCTTCATGATGATTTGGGTGCGTTTCTTCTGAGCCATATTAATCATATCTTATCTTTAGATTTATTTTTATTTATAGCCATTTTTAACTATAATGTTAAAAAATTAATATCCAAATAAAAAATATTCAAAACAGCGTTACTATAGTTGATTAGGTAAAGACAATTAAAAGCAATTCTAAATTTAAATGCAGCATAACATTTCTAAACTACATTTTATGGTAGTTTAATAATATTTATATAAATAATTGGGTACACTAATCAATATATAGCTTTAAGGTAGCCACTGCGCATATTTTAAAAATGGTTTCATTGTGGTGTAATAAGATAGTATTCAATAAATAACAATCAACTGAAAACATTCGCATTAAGATGTATAGCTAAATGGTTTTCCTTGAGGGAGCACCTAATTCCAACTCGATACATGAGTCTTTATTGCGTTAGTCAATAATTAACTTTCCAAGAATTCAAATATGTCAGTTATTTTTAAACACACATTGACAATTAAATCATAATTACTAATATATTTAAACGGAACTTAAAATGTACTTTTGGGCCATTTATTTAAATTATCATTTGAGTGCCCATTATTATTGGTTACTATTACTATTTAATTAGCCACTGTAATTGTTATATTTGGTAACAATGTAAGCTGCCTATGTAAACATGCAAACTTCATGTAAAAGTTTATCTCTGGTATAATATTAAATAATGCTCATTCATTCGTTCACTCATACTTCAGGAGTTGTCTTTAAAGCTGTTAAATAATAATATATAGGTAACATTTCAATAATTATTATTATAAAAGTAACATTTTTCGTTTATATTATTACTATAAAAAAGAAGGGATAATACAAACAAACTTTTAATTTATTTTGCTAAGAAATTAAAATGTGCATTATTTTATTTTACAAAAAGTATTTATATAAAGTAAGTTTATTTATCTATCTCTTAGAAAGTTTGAGAGAATAACAAAACACAATAGAAAATGTTTCATTTCTACAAGTCTTACACCATAATTTCATAATGTACCCTGACAGGTGAAAAGAAATGTATACATAGAAGTATTTACAAAAAAAGGTTGTCAGATGGTTTTGTTTCAAAAGTATTATATAAAAGAATTGTCAGTTAAAAAAAGTTACTTTGTTTCGGAAATAAGTTATTTTGCCCACCCCTCTAAGTAATATATGTACAGTACACTTTACTCCAATAAAGTTTAGACATATTCATAATATTAAGATCTTTAATATGGCTTTAACAAAATTTTATAGGCATAGAGCAACGCATAATTTAATTTATTGTATGGATAGCCTTAGTACAATTGCTCACTAACATAACCTTCCTGTTACTGGTGATCCAGCTTGTTGAGAGAATGATTGGTTTTATTAGAGTAGTGGGAACCATCCTGTATAAAAATAAGTTTATTTACTGGCTTTCTGTACAACAAGTCATTTATTTATTAGTACCATTAGTATAAAAATTCGTTTAATTGTTTATCCATCTAGTATATTTGTCAGTCTATTTATTTATACATCCTCTATAGGAGACAAATTATATACTGTCTCATCCTCTATATCAATTAGTATAATTACTGTTCCATCCTACACAGTAATTAAATTAAAAACCCACAAATCCTTTGAAATAATAAAATATATTACTGATCCCTATATAAATTGTATATCACATTACTATATTTTCTGGGCCTGCTCAATGTTTTATAATCCTAATATTTACAGAACGTGACTAAATTAAATAGGCCTAATAAATACACTGTACCTGAACAATTAGGCTATAATATGATTTAATTAAATATTAGGGACTAGCAGAACTACCCGACGTTTCCCTGGGTAACCACGCAATTTCTGATCTCTGCCTGCGGAGAATATCACCCAATGCTCATGACAGATAGGTTAATACACAATAAAACATTGTGAAAACAAACACAATAATTTTAAGAGAAGTATTTAAAGGACTTGACCCGTATCAATGAGCATGTGAACTAAGGTGTTAAGCTAGTTTGGTCAAGTTTCCGATGCCGGGTAGGTTCTGACTAATTCTAGATGGATGCAATAAGTGTATTTATACGAAATGATTTCGCATTCTGTCTCCATATAATTATTAATGCATTTAATATCACTCCCTACCTTCCATTTTCCTACCTAATTAGTCTAGTTAAATTATGATAACTTCTCAATACCCATATGGGTTATGAAAAAATCAGTTGTCATCGAATTTCTAGCATAGCACCAATGGCATCAATAGTAAACAAAACAAGACGAGACTTGTGCCCTTGTACAGAACACATAACCTTAAATGGTAAACTACTATATTCGTTTTTTAAACAAGAGAATCCCACACTTTTGAAAAGCACCAATTGAACAACCAAACAAACATTATGTGGATTCGTTTTATTCGGGAAGCTAATTGAGGAATAAAGTCACGTGATCAAGCTTTCCTCGATTTTGATGTATATAACTACTTACCTCGCTCATGCCAATTGTTTCCTTCACTAACCCACATCATAAAATCAATTGTCACGTAAGAGTGACCTAAATCCACCCTTTCTTTGATCTGCTCCCATAACCTGCCTTCCACCTAACATAAATTTACTCATTTCGGTGTAAACATGGGCTTTAATGTGATAGTATGGTCTGGCATGGAATTACAGTGATGGGAAGATTGGGATTCAAATACTGGCAGAGTTTGTTGGGTTTATTTTAATTAAATTATTTGTCATTCTTCCTTTGCGCAATTTCATCGGATTGGTTTTTTGTACAAATAAAAACCTTCAACCTAATGGAATCTAAACTAATGCCCCTTGAGTTGAAAATAATCTCCTTACACGATTGAGTTTGGTACCAATCAAAACCTTGTTCTTATTGCTATTTAATTAATGTATCATAAGATGAGTCATCACAAAATAACACCCCAACTATCTTGACCATGGCTTTAGATTAAGCTTTTAGTTACTAAAAAATTTATTTTCAATAGATCTGGAACAGTATGAATAATTTGTTTTAATACGATCGTTCCGGTTCAATATTTTGTTGTGTTATTAACTTTAAATCAGGCTAATCGCAACTTACTTTATCTGTTATAGTGACACAGAAAAGAGTAATTAAACCAAAGACAACTATCCTTGATTAACATTAATACTAGACCCTGCCAAAAGTCTATATATACCATGAAGTTGCCTCAATTAACGAATACAATAACCAGTGTTTTCGACCTTAGTTAATATTTCTCTGAAGGTCATTAAGCTACTATTTTTATTTTTCCTTCGCCTTTCTGTCGACAGGAAACCTTGAAGGAAAAAATTTAAAATAACATATTGTGACCTTCATTTCCCTCAGTCACACTATATTCCTTGTGATTTCTAGCAGTGGGATGTGGAACTTAATTTCAAATTTCTACCAATCCTTAGAGTTTGATTATTTGATAGAGTGTTCATTGAATATATTATTATATATATATATATATATATATATATATATATAGTCGGTCAGCATCATGTATTAATGATGTTGGAAACTTTTGTTTTGGCCCTGTTAGAAAGAGCTGTATTAAATAAAGTCCAGATACATGTTTCTAACCTTTTACTTTGATCACATAAATGTAGAATTCCATGTGAAACGTCCTTGAAAAAGAGCTGTCGATGATTATTTTTAAGATCCAAAAAACTTAAATGCTAGATTTATAATCTTATAAGGGAATGTTGATACCTTCCATCTCCAATATTTTGTAAAACTTATTTTGAAATAACAAAATACTTGTTAAACCACGCAAGATTTATCAACGTGTGTAAAGGTTCTCGGTACTCAAGTAATCAAACTCTTTCAGGGAGTAAGTATTAAGTCACTTGGAACGGTGTTTATATTCAAGTTGGGTTGGTGAGGGAATGGAACGGTGGGGGGGTGGGGGGAGGTATAGGAGGCGAGCAAGGGAACTTAATGAAATGGACTCTGTGTTGGACATGGCGCCCACGGTCAAACGAAAACATTCGCGTTTCTGGGAAATAGCCTCGTGGCCCTGTGAGGAATGGTGACTAGGGTTCTCGCCCACTCAGTTATTTGTAGGATGTGCCTCGTCCCCAGGCAAAGGATAGATATGGTGACGTGAAAAATCCACTCTCCTTACAAGTCTGATTGAATATTTGTGTGTTTCCTTATATGTTGCAACGTAAATACCCGGCTATTGGCTATATGCGTGATATTTTTTTTTTTCGTTTAAGGATGAACATGTCAGAGTTTATGAGCATTTAAAATTTAGTAAAAGCAATTTGTCAGCATTTGTAGAAAGTTTGATTTTCTCGTGGCTTAGTTACTAAAATATTCACCATTATTTTTTTAACCATTATATTATTTACAACCTCTCATTAAACTAAAGTGTTTACAAAATATCTAAAAGAAAAATCCGCAACTTTTCCTTGAGCCAAATTTCTCAATCTAAAACAAACATATGCATTGAATATTATGTTTAAAAAAGATCAAATACTCGATTTACTATATAGAATTATTTTGGAAATACACCCAATGAATATTTTACATTCGTAGGTTCATCATATTTTCCCCGACAGTGTTTACACAGTAATACATCCTAAAAATGCCCTATAAAATCTTCCAGGTTTTTAGAGTATGGAGTATTAAATGGTATTATGGCTTGCTCAGATTTGCGTTTTGAGAAACATTTCAAGACTGAATTTTATTCCAAGATTAAAATTGAATTAAAATAATATCCTCTACCTGAACGACTTGAGATAAAACTTATGTTGGATAAATAATCGTGTTTTATATTTAAGAGTAAATCCTACAAGAGCTACAAAATCTGGCGTTAACTTACTCATATTTACCGCCAGTAGACAAGGGAATAATTGAAAAATAGTAATGATTTGTTTATTTTGGAATTAAAGAAATCAAATTTTCAGGTGTAGAAGATGAGCGGATACCTGAATTAATTTAAATCCACCTGAAATAGCAAGTTATATCTAAGAAGACTTATGGAAAAGTTTTCAACTCTACAACTTTAATAAAATAACTTATAAATGGATCAGTAGTTTGTAAATTATTGTTAGAACAGTGTACATTAAGTAACCAAAAATAAATAACTTTATTTTGTATTTATTGAAAATATGGGTTTTAACTTTAGTCGAAATGCATTCCATTTGATTAGCTCTAGCGGTGTGTAAATGATCAAAGCCTCATTTGTTTGCACATTCGAACCTCGTGAATTAGTAATATTCTCCATTTCCCCCTGTATCTCTCAAAGATACACATTCCTGTAGTTTGGAGGGAAATATATTCAAGATCCAAGGAGTACAGACACAGACTGAACCGACTCACACAAGTACACATACTGTAGTTTGGAGGAACATAATATTCAAGCACCAACCATGGAGCACAGACACCCGACCAGGTTGCCTCACACAAGGAGCCATTCGAACCGACTCACACAAGTACACATACTGTAGTTTGGAGGAACATAATATTCAAGCACCAACCATGGAGCACAGACACCCGACCAGGTTGCCTCACACAAGGAGCCATTCTGTAGTATGGAGAGAAGTACACTATAGAGTCGTAATTATCCGGTCCTCTGTATTATCCGGACCAGTTTTCGGTGTTAGCAAGTGTGATTTAAAATAAACAAATTGGTGCATACCCTCTATAAAACATTTACTGAATTTATAATGTAACACAAAGATCTATTTTCACTTGTTTTCCTTACTTTGTAGCCGATGTTCCATTTCCAAAATAAAGTACTCTATAGAAAAGATTTTAAACATATTTCTCGTTTAATTTATACTATCCCCCTACAGTTATTTTATTACTATTTTACATTGCAATCACCCGCCTCAGTGGTGTAGTTGGCTAACGCGCTGGTCGTGTTGAGCTCGACTGCTGAGAACGGAGAGATCGAGGTTCAAATCTCGGTCGGGTGAACTGGGGGTGGTTTTTCCTAAATGTTTTTACAATCTCCCTCCACGTAAATGCGGGTTCACTTCCTCTAATTCAACCGTCCCAATTCCTAATCCATTAATGTAATTAGTACTTAAGCGTATAACCCGAACGGGTAGTAAGACGCGGTGCTAAGTAATAATAATAATACATTGCAATCAGAAAATGGGCGGATTCTATTGAAACAAAGATAAATGTTCTGTGTGAATTAAAAAAAGAAGGCAAACCCATACTGAAAATTATTTACACTTGGATTACATATTATCCTGGTTTTCCACTATCCGGCCCGGAATATCAACACTTTTTACCGGATAGTCGCGATTCTAATGTATATTAAAGACCTAAGGAACACAGACACCAAACCAAGCTATGTCACACAATTAAACATACTGTAGTATGCAGAACACAGCTTGGTGGGGGAGTATATTCAAGATAAGTTTTTACACTGCTTCTTACTACCCAATAAGACCATCCTAATATGTACACTAATTTGGTTGGACCAAGGAAAGTAGAATTTAGATAATAACTATCCTCGCTTGCGTGGGGGTAAAGTGGAAATCAATTTTGTGGGAAAATATATACAGTACACTAAATGGGATTTCAACCCTAACCTTCCCATCACCATCAAACCAGACCAGTCCACTTTCCCATCAATGTGGATAAGTTGATAAAATATCCGTTGGAAATGTCAACTAAGATATTTTCCATGGCCGATGAGACTGTGGTTGACCCGCACATGTGGGCACGCGGAAAAAGGTGTGAATGTAGTATTTTCTAGTTTGTCGGTGACTTGGCGTGAGTGGGTTGATGACGGGTGTTTAAAGGTAATCCTCCTCCCCCCACCCCCAATTGGTTTTCTAATCTCCTTTCGCATGCTTCCTATCAATTCTACCATCTACCTTCCTCATCTTTATACCATCAGTGTGAATATGTGTATTTCAAGGACGGGTAGTAAGAGGTGGAGCCTGGTCTGTATATCTACTTCTTACACCGGTCTATAAGCCTTTGAAGGATAGAAGGGGAGGAAAAGGTTGGTTCTCTGCTTGAGAGCCTCAAACCTACAGTAATCAAAGTTCAAACAGGTGAAGCCCCTAACCACTGAGCATACTGATCTGACGGGTGAAGGTTTTGTGGTCTATCGCGAGGGGATTAAAGGGGAGGGGTTATGGATTGGTGGTAAGTAGTGAGAGAGGGTAGTGTGTAATAACAGTGGGGAAAGCTCCGCTTTGATTTATATCGTAATTAATTACAGTGATCTCTCCCCTCCCCTCCGCAATTCCATATCAACCCCTCAAGTTCACACAGGGGTACAAAGCCTGAGGTGACTGCTCAAGCGGCTTATGGTCGAGCGGAGAATTCAGAAATAGGGGTAGGAAAGCCATATCTAGTTTAATCATCTTAGAGGAAACCGACGTAGACTAATTATTTTAATCTCTCCTAATGAATTAAGAATATTTGTTTTTCGTATCTTAAATGTTAAAGTCTGTTGTAGGTGTTTAAATCAATAGGTTATTAACAAAAGTATGGTATTTTTTTGTCACAGTTGAGCGTCTATGTTATGTAAGTTTAGGCCCTACTGGCCTCAGAATTAAATAAAATAAATCACAATATCTAAGAGGAGTAATATGATGAAATCCAATAATGATATAATCTTTGAAAACATTATTTTTATATAGAGCCAACTAACTGTAAATAACGATGAACCTGTACGTACACCAATAGTGAATATCACTGTCAGCATCACCTGGAATCGAACCAGATAGTCCCTTGATTGATCTAAACACTTAGCCACAAACACGACTAGAGACAGTAAGTTGACTAAAGTGTAAGTTATATTAATCTTGGGACTTAATGAACACATCCTCGAACATCTAATTATTTTTATCACTGCGTCTTGCTACCCGTTCGGGTTATACGCTTTCATACTAATTATTCTAACTGTTTTAGGGAATAAGAAGGCTTTATTTAAAGGAAGTATACTCACATTTGCATGGAGGGAGAGTGGAAAACTACTTTTGAAAAACCACAATCAGTACACCTGACCGAGATTCGAACCTCGTCCTCCCCTTCATCAATGGTATGGCCTATTGAAAGAGTAGCACGTTAGACCACGCGGCTACCAAAGTGGGTATCTATCACTAATACTTTTTAAATGTGTGTCTAATTTTTTTACCAGGCCATTTATCTTGGTGACCTTAATTTAATTTAAAGCAATAATTTATCTATTCTGGGTTTAATTGAAAAAATAATTTAAACGTTTAAAAGATATGAACATTCGAATTCCACCTGTGGTCCGTGAGTGAACCAAGTTTTGATTACTTTTCAGGTAATTATTACTTCCCATTATTCCTGGTCATAATTTATAGAAGACAGGTTTTAAGCGGTCTGCTACATCAATAGAATTGCTTCCAATTGGTCAGGGGTGTACTAATTTTTTCAGAATACTTACGCTATTGGGGCTATTAGTGTTATAGAATCAAAAATTGTGTTTTAAAATTTCCTCACTCAAAAATGGAGTTTAAACATCATCTGAATTATATATTACTGTTTAAAATTGCCTGAATCACAAATTTCTTTTGGACGTCATTTGAATCACAGCAAGTGATTTAATCTTAATATATATAATTCTTCTGTACGTGTGTATGTCACTGAACTCCTCCTAAACGGCTGGACCGATTTTGATGAAATTTTGTGTGTGTGTTTGTGTGGGTCCATGGATGGTTTTGATTCAAAATTGAACCCGGTAGGTGGCGCTGCAATCGGGTTCTAGGATTTATTTTTATTTTTTAGGGAATTTATTTGAGGGGATTTTTTTAAAAAGATTTTTTGCATATCAGAACATGTAACCTCACAATTTCACTCCCCCCTTCCCCCCACCTCCAATATTTATAATAATGAATATAATATGAATAATTGACCGTTAAAACCTTCTGAATAGTGAATAATTGAACTTCTGAGAATAATTCATAGTTATATTTGTGTACCAATAGGTGGCATTGATTTCGAATTTTGTGGTATTTGACGTACGCATAATTGAACTTCTAAGAATAATTCATAGTTATGTTTGTGTAACATAGGTGGCATTGATTTCGAATTCTGTGGTATTTGACGTACGCATCAATACATGCGCAAGTCTCTCGCGTCGTGGCTTGGCGTTGTTTTGACATTTCAATTTCTGTACGATGTGTTTCGATAATCCATGTATCACAATCGCGTGAATATTGAGTGTATTTTTCATCTAGTGTGGGAAAATGTGTAAGGTGCTGTGTTGAAGTGAATATCTTACTTGATCTTCCATACATTTAAATTATATACATGCGTATTCAATGATAATCAATCTAATCTGCAAATTTTTATTTTAAGTGCTTATTTGTGTCGATGATTTTATAAAATTTACGGAGTGTTAAACGTTTCATCGAAAAAAACATGTGATACATAAAATTCAAATATAAGTTTATTATATTTAGGTGTTGTGTGTTTATTAAGGAACAATGCCAAGTCTTCGTGGAAGAGAAGGAAATATTGGTTGACGTACACAGAATTCACAAAAAGTCCACACCTGTCGGTTAAATCGAACGGCAGAAGATCAATTGACAGATAATGCAAATTTAAGAGTCCAGGCTGCAAACACACGTGCAAATGAAAGTCAACAGCAACGCAGCGAATGCTTCGAGCTAATGCATTGAGACAAAGACAGGTGCGTCAACGAGCCACTGACGCACACAGAGCACATGAACCACAGCGCCTGCAAGTACATCGCGCATTAACACGCGCATCACTTCTCCATCTTGCTTTCAAATATGAGTCGGACATCGACTATTCGTCACAATCACAATTTGTCAGCGGCGCTATGGACAAAGAATGCCAATCTGCCATGCATTCAAATACAAAGGTGAATCGGCCGGTTTCTGCTGCACGTCTGGAAAAGTTGTACTTCCACCATTGAATTCGCCGCCAGAACCATTGAAAACACAATTGGCTGGAGCCACACCTAAAACAAAATTGTTTTTGCGTAAAATTCACAAATTCAATTCTTGCTTCCAAATGACATCATTTGGAGCCCCAAAAATCGTTCAGAATGAGGATGGTCGCAATTTTGAATCAACGTTTAAGATTCAGGGCCAAGTATATCATCAAATAGATTCTTTAATCTCAATGCCTGATGCCGATCCAAAATTCTTGCAAATCTACTTCATGGTCGGTGAGGAGCAACAAATAAACGCACGCTACCAGTACAGCCACATCGAGCAGATGGAGGAGTGAGAAATTGTGGCGACTTTGGAACAGATTTTGCGAAATCACAACCAGTTGGTCCAGTTGTTTTATACCGTTTCAAACAGACTGCAAAACGACAACTACATGATCGTCAATAAAGCAGACAAAGTACCATTTGGAGAGCATGCCGGCCGATACAATTCACACACCGTTAATGAAGTTGCAGTTGTTATGCTTGGCGACGCATATGAACGTCGATATATACGGATTCAACACGGAGATAACACGGTTCACACAATTCAAGACAGTCATCGTTCTTACAACGCTTTGCAATATCCGTTGATATTTTGGGAAGGAGAAGATGGATATCATTTTAACACCAAACAAATAAATCCAGTGACGGGTACAATCTACATATTATTTACTTTTTCTTTTTCTGTAAGATTAATTTCTTTTTGTCTTATTTATATTTTTACTTTGCTGGTGCAGAAACCAACAAGAAAGTGAGCGCAATGAACTTCTACGCATATCGGTTGATGATTCGTACCAATGAAGACAACAACATTCTCTGATGCCTCCAGCTGTTTCATCAATACATCGTGGATATGTATGCGAAAATTGAAAGCGAGCGATTACGGTATATCAAGTATAATCAAGCGAAGCTGCGTTCTGATGAGTACATTCATTTGCGTGATCCTATTGTCGGTAACGTCGGTAACGTTGATTGAACCACTAATAGCAATGACATTGTTACCGCATATATTCTTTCATCATCATATATTGGTAGCCGCGTCATATGCAAGAATACATTCAAGATGCCATGACTTTCGTACGCACGTGCGGCCGACCAGATTTGCTCATTACATTTACGTGCAATCCTAACTGAGATGAAATTAAAATTTTGTTATTGCCAGGTCAAACAGCAATGAATCGCCATGATATCACTGCACGTGTATTCAAACAAAAATTAATATCGTTGATTAACTAGATTACACATCAATCTGTTCATTTATACACCTCAGGGATTATACGAAATCATTGTTCATCAACTCGCATTAAGATAAAAACAAAACTAACTTTATTGATTTTGTCGGACCGTTTCTATAACATCACAAACTTAAGTATAAGAGGGGGTGAGGTTTCTATGCAGCCGACTGCACGTATCATCGAAATAGTATGTACTTCGTACAACAAATATATACTATTTAGATGGTACGTATATAGGTAAGTTGTTCTGCGTAATCCCGTAAAGGTTCTAGGCCCAAAACAGTATATATTTTGCACTATGAAAATAGAAACAATTAAAAAGTAATTTGACATTTGTCATATTCGAAGGTATGTCAATAAAATAAAATTAGCTGTACCCGGCATACAATTTTGTAAGCAAGCTTCGCAATTTTTTTCGATACAGCTGATATTTGTGGAGTTGTGGGCGAAATTCCAAAGATTATTGGGATCACTATTCCATTTATTATTTTTTTTAATAATGGATACCATGTATGAATAAGTGTCTAGCAGTTCCTATTCTAAGTAAAATTTATTAGTATCAGAAACAGACAGACGGAATGGGAAAGCATTTCCAATACTGTGAAACAAAGTATTGGTAATGTACTATTGTCTCAATGTAGTTGATTTTGAGGAAAGAAAAGATGTTTTATTTTGTATGTTGTCTTGACAAACCCTGCATTTTTAATATTTGTGTAACTCACTAATTGGAGTTCATTGTGAATTTGTAATTGTGATGATCACATAGTGTTTGTTTTATTATCGAAATCAATTATGCTACCCAAACGAAAAGCCAACGTTCGGGCAGGACAACGTCTGTCGGGTCCACTATTATCATATAAATAACAAGTATTTGGATATCATCTTAGTCACAACAGATATTTAGATATTATTTCAATCACAGCCGGTATTTGAATTTGAATTATATATGGTTTTTGAACATAGTCTGATCACAACTTGTGTTTTTACATCTTCCAAGGAACCAAGTCTCAACAGTTATAGCCATGGTCGAGGTGTTCCTATACATAAACTTTTCGCTTTTCAGGTTTAATTACGTATAGTAATACATTTTATATATTTTCGCTGCTTCTCTATATAATATGTTGACAGGATTCCTGACATAAGAGCAAATTTAAAGTTAATTATGGCCCCAAAATAATAAAGTACGCATTATAATAAACGACAAAATAAACAAGTGACATAAGTTCAAAGTTAACCTGAGTGAAAAAAACATAACATCTCATAAAATAAAATGAGGAAAAGTCATAGAACACACCTGGAATGAGTATTAATTTATTCACTTTGACTTAATTTAGTAATGTTGGACTAATTTGACGTAGACGTAGAACGTGCTAAATTCACGATGACAACGGTAAATAAAGAGCCAGCCCTGAAATTAGCATTCCTGGCTACAGAGATAAAACTTGGACACGATTAGACAAAAGGTCCTAGTTTCAATATCCATGTTAACAACTTAAATATTATTTTGCTAAAAATATATCTACTCCCAAATTTATCTTCCCACTAAACAGCTTGGTATAATTTTGTTTAGTTTAACATAAATTTAGGTTTTGTAAACTAATTAGTTTAGAAAATGTACCATTTGCTTACTCTGTAAGGTAGTAAGTTTACCTTGTATTATTTTACTATTACGTAGCTTATAATATAGGGCCATGGTGTAGTCTGTCAAGGAAAGTCAGGGTTGACAGTGTGTACATACCCACATCGATGGTCGCATGGTCAAGTTCTTAATTCTCGAATTGGACTGGAATGTTAGCAAAGGGGATAATTTGGCTCAAATCCCGGTCTAGTATACTGAGGGTGGTTTTTATAAATGTCTTGTCCTTTCCATCTGCGTCAATGTGGGTATATTTCCTCTAAATTTAACCTTACTAATCTCTGCTCCATACGTACAACACAAACAAGTTGTGAGATACGGTGAATAGTAAAAATAAACACATATTTTTGTTTAGAAATTTACCAACCGTCCAGTTATCCACATTTAATGACACACTAGTGAAATAGGTATAAGAAAGGTAAAAATTACAAGAAAAGTTCCCGCATGGCTTGGATGAGAAATCATTGGAAAAACACCCTCCATTCATTCCTTTGGCATTTGATCCCAGCCTCTCCATCACCGGTAAGCCAAACTTGATGAGCTTACCGTTAAGTTAGTGGATCTACCGATACAGGTAGATAATTCATCCAAAAAATAGATGGTTCGACACAATCGCACAAACTTTCTTATATTATTTATTATAACTTCAATGAAAATTTTCAAAATTAGTTGTTGTTTTTTGTAAAATAGCTTTTAACAAATTTTACTCAAAAGTAATTCACCATTTTTTTAATCACATTCATCATTCTTTATTGATAAATTTTAAACCAAATTGTTCATTTTTTTTTTTTGCAAAATTCAAATTTTCAAAAAAATAAAATAACCTAAAATTACTTGTTATTTGTAAAAATAAAACAGTTTTCTCATTTACCATAAAAAGCTATTGACAGATTACCATTTTGAATTTAATCTTACAGGTCAATTCAATTTCCAGAAAATTAAAAAAATGATATAATTTTGGGAAATTAAAATACCCTTAATTGATTTATTTTAGATAGATTATGATACATTATTATTGATATTTAAAAAATAATTTCCCGATATAAATTTTAAACTAAATCACTAAAACCATTTTATAAAATATTCAAACTAAAAAAAGTCATCAGTAAACAACCCATAGCCAATATTTCCCCCCAAAACAAGAATACACATTTATTTATCATATTAATGCCAAACAATACCCAGATATACTTTTAAAGCAAAATATTTCTGGCCATTTTCCAAATAATTCAAATTTTCAAAAAGCATTCTTAAGTGAACGACCCATTATCGACTTTTTATCCAAAGCAAAGTTTGCAGTCTTATTTGTAATTTCAAACACTCCCAAGATACCCATTTGGAAACAAATCTTTAGAGCCATTTGTAATATTTCAAGTTTTTGAAAAATCAGGCGTTACTAAACTACCCTTCAACGAGTTTTAGCCCAAAAATTAATCAAATAGTGCTATTTGTCATCTTAAACAGATCTTAGATATGCGTTTTAAACAAAATCGTTAGAATCATTTTCGAAAAATTTGTATTAAAAAAAAATTCATAGGTAAACTACCGTTGGGGTAGGGTGAAAATAAAATACATGTTTTGTGTTACAGCCCTAAAAAAAACTAAATCTAAGGTTTTAACAAAATCCATCAGACCATTTTGGATTAGTGGCCAGGGACGGACAGACAAACATGGGTACAGGCAGAATTGTAAAAGTCATTTTTTTGGGTGCGTGTTCACATAAACGCAAAAAATCGTCATCATTTTGAGATCGATTTTTTACGATCACAATACTTTCTATTAATATGAGATGGTGAGAGATTTACACAATAATCTTATAAGAAAATGTATGCACACCACCGTAAACGTATATCACCAATATATTTTAATGGGGGAGACGGTAAAGGTTAAGTTTTAAATCCCGGCTTAGGGTTAGTGGAATGATTTTTCCATATCCTCTAAACGCTGATGCCAATGAACTTTCTATAAACTACCCTCCCCACACCATCTACATAGATAAGGCACTAAACAGCCAGTGTGTTAAGACGTATTAACTAAAAAAAAATATGTTTAAGCCACGAATAATAATTTTCTAGGGTTGGGAGAGGGGATGCGGTAAAGGGGTTGATCTAGTTATTTTCTAACATCGTATAGGAATGAATGACTTTATCCCCCCACCCTGTCCCGGCTGGTCCCATGCGATCTGGTAATAACCGGTGTGTACCGCCTGTATTTTAAACCACGGATATGTCGGTAGTGACAGAAGAATAACGAAGCCGCCATGATTTATAAACGTAGCCTTTCCACTTTCTCTGCCTCCCTTCATGACCAAGGCCCGGCTTACACCAGTGTATCATCCCTCCGGCAAAAATCATGGAGCAGAGAAATTAGGAGTTACATAGCTTGTTTTAGTAGTCACTTAAGTCAGGGGAATGAACATTTTTACCTATTTATATTGGAAACAATGTTTGTTCAGTAAGAGATATAAGATATGAGAGAAGAAAGACTGAAAACACGTGACGAGTCCTGAATAGTTCAGTAGTATAGTGTTGGCTCACTACTACAAAAGCCCAGGGTTCAATTCTCGTGCCCAAGTGTAATTTTTCAACTAGGTAATTTAAATTTAAAATAAATATTTTATTTTGTGTTCCGCTTCTTAATATTCAGCTAATCTACCCGCAAAGTCAAAACTAACATGTTAGGTATGAGTTTGGTATCAATTAATGAACGTGTACATGCATTTGTGTTGAGTGAGAGCAATAAATATTTAGATAAAAGATTATCTCATTACACTCAGCTGTGATACGAACCCTTAGCCTGCCCCTCACCAGCATATTATACAAGACGAATTACTCCCTTTCACTCTTGTCCCCCAGATGTGATGCCATATGAGAAGGGAAACTCCGATTTCACAAGTGAGCTTTATTTTCAATGCCAAGATTCAAACCCACAATCCTATGTTCACTTAGAGGGCGTTCTACTGGCTAACCAAAGGTGTTGGATATCAACGACTAGATATTATTCATAGACTGATATGATCAAGGAAACCAAATTCGTGTTTGTGATAATAAACGTGTTACTGTGCCACATAAAATCGGTATTTATTTCAATCAAATGTTTAAATCCACCTTTGAAAGCATGATGGTTATCCATAAAGCTTATCTAGGCTGGATTATCTATGATGAAGAATGCGGGTTTTAAATTCCAGCTAGATGAACTAAGGATGTATTTAATAAGTGGCTTTTGAAGCACCTTTCACGATAACGTGGCTGCATTTCCTCTAAATTATTACTTCTTTCTTCATAAGTCACCAGTCCATGGTCCATTTTTCATAATGAGGACCCTATCTAACACCTAAAACATATTTAATTATTTCCACCACGTCTCACTATTCATTTGGTCTATATTCTCTAAAAATATATATATATTCATACGTCAGGTCATGTTATCTGCATCTTTCACTTTTTGTAGGTATTATCAATACATACCAAGTAAAGTTAATATAGTATGGTAAAATGTTATTAATTTAAGCAAAAATTATGTTTTTGTTAAATATAAGGTCCTTAATATTAAAACTGGACTTTAATAAATGCGGATACTTTTACTGGTGCAAAAAATATATATATTAATAATACTTTAAACCGAAAGATTAATTATCATCTAAATAATAATCAAATAGCATAAGCTATTATTTATGATTTTTAGTGAGGAATTTTCCATCTAGATATCATATTCTTAAAATTCAAAAAGAACACTTGGATTGCTCAGTGGTCAGAGCATTGGCGTACTAAGACAAAGGTCCCGAGTTAGTTTCCCATGTCTAGGTGTCATTTTTCAATTTTCAGAATCAGATAAATCGTTTTAGAAAAAAAAAAACTTATTTAAATAGAAGATATATATAGTTAATAAGCTTACTATATATATATATATATATTATATATATATATATATATATATATATATATATATATTGTAAGCTTAATAATGAATTATGAGTTTTAATAGTTTACAAAAACTAAAACTTGTAACTAAGCATTTAATCAACTAATGTATTAGAGTAAATATTGAAGATTAAATTATACAAAAGTTATAAACCTATTAAAATTAATACAAACCATCTAAAAAAATACGAATATTTGTAAAATTTCTGAATAATTAAAATTTTTGTTAAAAATAGTTGTGTTCAAAAACTACCAATACTCTTTCTAGTTGGCCTAAATTGCTCATATCCACACTTTTTATGAAATACTTCTGAATATCAGTACCAAAATTGAATTAAATAAATATATATTTGTCTTGCATGTGAAACATTGAATATATTATGTACGTAGTTCAGCAAGGTTGTATTTTATTGCATTAATTTATTATAATACATAATTTGATATTTATTTCAGCATGGTAATATATAAATAACTTTATAATTTCTTTCTAATCAAAAAGATTTCTATTTATTTTGTTCTCATATTGAAATTTAAGATTAGAATTAAATTATGTATTGATTTGAAAGCTCAATAAATGTCCAAGTTCATCTCATGGCATGATTCAAAACAAATTAAAACAAAGTCAAACCTTGGCATATTAAATATGAGAAAAAGCGTATTCTCAAAAACAAGTACATACAAATACTATTTAGGTAAATGTTTTCTCTGCTAACAACATTTATGTGCATGGGATAACGGAAATTATAATGAACAATATGATTGTATATCTGATATAAATCACTAACTTGTTGGCTGTGTTCGGGGTGGCGAGGGGTGAAAAGGGTAGGGAAAAGAGGTACATTTATACTAATTACCTAACGGGAGAGGGGAGGGGGGGAAAGTTGGTGGGCTAAGAGTTTAATTTGAAGTTGGATCCACGGGATTGGGGGTGGGGGTGGGGGTGTTATAGCCTCACAGTAGTTTTTAAATCTTTCTCCAGGTAAACAATAATAACATTTATCTTCTCTCTTAATTCTTTACTAATTAGATTAAGACGCTAGTAGATTTGTCGTTGAAAAGAGAATTTACATGAAGCCTGTTTCTGGATACTATCTTCATGAGAATAACACGGTATGAACAAGATATATTAACATATACTTTTGCAGTCACCATTAAAAATACGTTATTAATTCTTTAGTTTTAGTTTCTAAGCATCAATATATTATATCAAAATTAATTTAAATAGCAAACTTTACACTATATTTTGAGTAGTAAGAAAACATCCAAAACCAAGGCACACTGTCTTTTTAAATAGATTGAATGTTTTTTTAAAGATATATTTAGTTTTAATAAACCACACTTCTGTCGAGGGAATCGAGTAATTTTTATTTTCTAAGTATTTCCCCTTTTTATTTTCACAGAAATAATTTACTAGTATTTCAAATATACATTACTATAAAAGTATTGATCTAAAATGAACTTTAAGGTCTGACTCCTTGCTAGGGGCCATACATAAACCACATGATGCTCTATTATTACCACTTTTTAGCTCCCACCCTCCACTCTCCTTTCCCATGTTGCTCTAATTAGACATGTAGTCTGACCCCTACCCTTACAACGTGTGTTACATAGCTTTTCACATACAAGTCAACATAATTATTTCACAGGGAAGCTTTTGTGACACTAAATTAGTGATTCAGATAATAATACTAACCCAATACTTGTATTACTAGTGGTGTAAACAATTACAATAATATTTTTGGAACAATAAGAGCTGTGTTACGTAACACTGTGATGCATCCCCCACCCCCATGTAACACCATGTATACATTAGAGCACATTCCCTTTTAACAGTGTTACGTGATTTATAGATAAATCCCTCCTCACTAGTGAACAGTTAGTAGGACACATAACTAACTTCCTTACCTAGTGGCCCCTTTGACTTGGAAGAAACTATATGTACTACAAATGTGTATTGCAAAATGCTTATACAATCCATAAACGGGGCTAAGATCCAAGCCAACAATAATGTATGTACACTGTGGGCCCTCGTACATAAATTACACTATAAACATTAAAATACCCCTAATTTTGAAACATTTTGGTAGTTAGAGGATTGCGCACATTCTCATAAGGCGCTAATTTTGAAAAGCCTGAACTGAGAACACTGACGTCACTCCAGAAGCTTGCGAGAGAATTCTACTCACCAGCTAAACACCGTGCGAGACATGGCTTGTCTGGTGAGTAAAGCATGGTGAAACAAAATTAATGTCATCCCTCCTTTTGGTTGGAACATTCTGTGAATTGTTTGGTTGAAATGAACCTATTATTCTACAAATTACCTTTGCAGAAGTAAAAAATATATTATTCCTTTCAATGAATCATGCAATCCTTCAATACAAATATTTGTTTACGTAAAATAACAAAAATATCTATCTTTGTTTACTCGGATTTAAATAAATGCAATTGTTTTAAGATGACAACGTGACATCCTCATAATCTAGAGATCTCAATCTCAAATCCTGACCGTTCTTATTTATTTTTAATTTGAATTTTACCAGACTGAAATAAATAAGCTGTCATATTAGATTGTATTAATAAGCATATAATTTGATTTAAATATTTTCGTGAAAATATAAATGGTTTTTGAGCCTACGTAGGCTACCACAATATTCTTCTTTAAAAATAAATGAATCAGTTAAATTAAAAACAGTAAATTCACTTTGAGATTTTGTGTGTAGCGGATTATTTAGAAGCCAAATGATTGGGTTATATGTCATAAAAATTTACATATTTAAAAATAATGCTAAGCGAACTAATTTTCATTGGCATATAGAGAACTTTTAGGGCATATATATGCTTTAAAAATAGCTGTTGAAAGTAAAATAGTGTTATATTAAATTCAAATTTACCATGTTTTTGAATCAGACAAAGTTAAATTATTATAATCGAACTACGATCAAGCTCGTGACCTCCAGCGTTACAGACAAGCACACTAGAAAATGAGCTAAAATGGCTAGTAGAAATAAGAGGACGTTTAAATGATTCTTAATATGAACAAATTTTAAGACAATAAACTTTACAAACAAATAGAAAATGGCTTGCTAATAAAACCAAACAAATATTACATGATGCACTTAATTCAATAATAGTGTTTACTTTCGTTTATATATCTTGTATTGTGGTGGGTTGTGGTATCCCATTGCCTCAACCTTGGGACTACATAGGTTTTTCTAGTGTTGTTAGATTGAAAACTCAGTCGCAAGCGAAACAAAGCCACACCGATTTACACGGCAATAGAAACATTTCAAAACTAGCTATGTTTTGATACAGCCTTTGGCTTGCGAGCTCATGAGCTGAGAGTTTGATCGCAAGTTTCAAACTTAGGGGTCCAGATGTGTATTGCAAATTTTTATAGAAATATATCTAACGGGGCTAAGATTCTACATTTACAAAATATAATAAATACACTGAAAGCTCCTTCGAACAAATAATAATACTAGACTATGCTATAGGCACTACAGTCATGTAATGCGGATTGCCAGAATATTTATCTCACGGGGTCAAGTTCGTATTTATACACCATACACTGTAGGACCCCGAAATAAAGAGGATACTATTAGCTTTACAAATATGTATTACAAATTGCCAGAAGAATATATCTCACGGGGCTAAGATCCACGTTTTAAAAATGTAGTGTATAGCCCCCACGGATAATACAATCCTAGATCTACCACGGTTAAGTGAAACCACGGATAGTACCGAATTATTTTATAACGTGATATTCATTTAACATAAATAAATTCAGTAAATTTTAATTGATAAGAAATTCACATTAAGACATTACCAAAAAAATTAATTAAAATAACGTTTACTGTACACTACAGTGTAACTGCTATTCTCCATTATTCTTGTGACGATCACTGATAATGATGATTGTGGTATGATAGCACAATGCCCATAGTAGGTGCGTTTGTGATACTAATAGTACGGCCAGCTCCCGTCTAGCACGTGGTTTTAAACTTATAAACTATTTTTCTTTAACTAAAAATAAATAAGATTGGGCAACGGTAAGCCATGGATACTGAATCAGCGGAGACGCAGCTTTACTGTGTATACATTGTAGACTCCTTAGAAATGAATAATACTATAGACATAACAGTCGTGTAACGCAAATCGCTAGTAATCATCTATCTCATGGAGTCAAGTTCACATTTTTACACTTTAAGTTATCGATTTGAGTTACATTATTTGGTCAACTGTTAATTTAATATATTGCTGATTGTGATTATATTAAATGTTTCTCAAGTATCGTGTGGAAAATACTGACAATTATAATTTAAACTGACAAGGATGGATGCAAGTATTGTAACATTAATCGGGCTTATTAAAGCTAAGTTTTAAATTGACCCTTAACTGGTGTAGATTTTATAACACATAATTTCCATATTACATCAAGTGGAAAAACATTATACATTCACCATTATAATTGAATAAATGCGCGGAGGAAGTGAATTACCCCTTTAGGAAATAAAATAATTAATTTATCTACCACATTTTTTTATAGCGTCATTTGGTTTAAAGTTTTTTGTACGGTGATTCATCTACGGAGAAAATCATTATCTTTCTTGACCCTTTGATGATTTTTTCTTGAACTACCAAATCAAACGAATACCATGTAATATTGTATATACTTGGAAAAAATTACCCTACTCTATTTCTTAATTCTTTCTTAAATAATAAAAAATCATCACAACAATTCCCCTTTTAATTTTTACTTTAGTCAAAGATGATAATCATTGGCTTGGTTGATAAGGTAATGGAAAAAGAGCCGGGAAAAGGAACTAAATCAATAACTTGGTGCTTTTATAAATAGTTCGCTCATAATTGCTATAGAGCAATTGGATAGAGAAATTATTTAGTTACGTAATCCAAAATCGATATATCACCACCAAAGATAAAAGTTGGTATGAAAAAAACCCAAAATAATGAATTTTTGACAGTGCTTTTTTCTGAATTTACCTATTCATATATTTTATATCGAGTAGATAGTATAGGAAGTTGATAAATGGTACCAAGATATGCCACCCACCCTTAAAGATAGCACCTAAATTAGGAAGGTAATATAGCTCGAAACCGACATCACACGTTATGCTTTTTTCTGTATTTTAATTTATCTGACAGAAGAATAGAGACCAGTGAAACCGTTTTATGACAGTCAAAAAATAAACAAAGTAGAAAAATAACTATCTTTTGAGTAATTTATTAAATTGATTTCAAATTCACTATGTTTAAGCTAAGATGCAGAAAACTGCACTTCAATGCAATTTCTGGTTTGAGATTAATATCCTGTGTAATCGGTCATGAGACTAACTCCTTAGCGCCTCCTTCACTACTCAACTTATAGAAAATGAAAATCCTCTAGATTTGGGGATGGACTATTTATTGATTTCGGCTGATTCCTTTATCTTGAAGGCATCATTAACGACTTTGAGTGTGGTTTTGCGATATTTCTAAGATTTGATTATAATAAGTAGCTACGTGCATCATTGGGAGCATGGTCTAAGTGACAGAATATTCTGGTTTGTTTCGTCAATGATGGGTGCGCCGTTATTTTAAAACAGGTAAGGTGTACTGAGGGTGTTTATTTTTTAATTGTCTTTCACTCTTCCTCCTCGAAAACGCATGAACATTTCCTCTAAATTATATGGTCCTAACAATCAAGGCCTCTCTGCCTAATTTAATGTAAATAAATAAGTATTTTACGCATTGTAACATTATTAAATAAGTAAAATGTATTTTAAGAATAAGATTAATAGGCTTTAAGATATAATTAACTATAAAACCTAGCCCAAAAATATATTTATATAGAATTTTAACTTTTTATTTAGATTGCCTTAACATTGTTATTTGGAAACAAAGCTATTTTTATTATTATTATTATTAGCACCGCGTCTAACTACCCGTTCGGGTTTTAACGCACTTACGCTAATGTGTAATGGTAGGGTGATTGTGAGATGAAATGAAGGACCTACAGTTTAACGTGGAATCCGAACCACGGTGGAGACCTGGCATTCCTCACATATCAAGATGTCTTGTCAGGGTGAAGGAAGGGTTTGGTAATCAGATAAATCTTGCGGGACTGAGGATTGAACCCCGGCCGCCAGCATAGAAGTCTGACACCTTACCCCTAGACCACCAGGTCACCAACAAAGCTATTTGTTTTCTATTATTTTAAACATATCTCCTTTATAAACACTTTCACCACAAGTTGATAACTTTCCAAAAGCTGGAAACGATTTGCTCCTTCGCCAACTGTTCCATGGCTTTGTTCACACCATCTGCCAGTGACGGAGAGGGAATTAATAAACACGCAAACAGAAAGGGGGAGCAAAGCCCATTCGACGTTCCACTTTTTCAGTTTAGACTGTTGGCACCCGTTAATCTGTCAAACTATAAATTATCTTTGAATTGGAAATATGGAATTGATTTGGTATATCTAGAATAAACATAATCTGAACAACCAAAAATTATACATTGTTAATTTAAAATTTATTCATTAGAAATGTTAGAGTAATATTTTCATTTTTGGTATACTCGTTCAAACTGTTCTCTTATTAATACTTTTCATGGTTTACGGCTAACTGTAAAAACAATGGTGGAATGATTTATTGGGTAGCGTGGTCGTTCATAACAAGCACGTGTTTATTGTAGTTTCCCCTATGACAGTGTGTCATTGGAAAATAATTCACACTAGCGTTTGCTCATTTTAATGCATGTGGGTGTTTAATTTGATCAGAGTTGGGATGTAGATACACAGTAGAGTAAACTTTTGGATCAATATCTAAACATATTTTAGAATCCTCCTCTTTAAAAAGCCGAAATAACATCAGCGCCAGCGGAGAGGTCTTGGGCTTATTTTTGTTATATTATTGTTTACCATAGAAAATACAGTAGGCCTACATAAATACTATTTGAATTTCAGTAGCTAATATTTTGTAGATTTTATGTGGTATCAAAATACTAATATATAAAATATATATATATATTAGTATTTTGATACCACATAAATATATATATATATATAATTAGTTAGATGAATATTTATTTTAGTAACTTGGAATGTATAAAAAAATGTGTTTTAACAATGCCAATATGGATACAAGGATTTTTGAGTAGGAATATATTTTTAAGAGCCTTATATTCCTACAAAAGGATTTTCGTGTACTGTAAATCCTTGTGTATATGCTATATTATTATATATATATATATATATATATAAATTACATTATATATTTTCAATTTCCTGTACCTTGTGAAAAATTATAATGAATACAGAAATATAAAACTTTAACTCGGCAAAAATTTTTTTTTTTTCATTTATTTTAAAGATTTATATTAATGTTACTAAGCTAGAAAAGGTTCGTTTAAGTCCCAGAATGTACGCTAAAATAAAAGGGTTTAAAAATGTAATGTTAAAAATTATATAATATCATTTATATCATTGTTTTTCAAATGTATTTTCATTTGTTTCGTACCACATCTCAATGTGTATTTAATATGAACTCATACACATAAATAAAAGAAAATTAGTTTCCCTAGAACAACATAATTAAATGGTTATTCCTTGATAAAGGCTTTGACCATTTATACTTAATTTACGTTATATATTCATGATATAAAATATAAAAACCTCAATATCATAGACATATTTTAAAATCTCAGATTACTCTAATTCATAATATTTGTAACAAATTATAAAAGTGTTTAATTTATTTTTATTATAACTTATTAATTTGAATTTATAAAGTGAAAACAACCAGGAACCTACCTATATATACCTATACCTAAATATAAACACATAAAATGATCCCGTGCCTGCATGACAGTTTGGCTATGAATTCCCATGGAGGAATACCCTTCATTTGTTACACTGAGGTTTAACATTCTAATGAGCACAAAAAAAAAGAGGAAAAGAGAATTATAGCGGATTCTTCATTATATAAAATGTTGAATGATCATCTAAAAAATTTTGAATTTGTGGAAGGACTAGAAAAGCAGGAAAGTTTGTACTGATTTATACGTAGGTATATATATTCGAATGTTTATACAATCAGAGAAGTGGAACTACAATTTTACTCATTGAGAATTCAGTTAGTTTAAAAGTGGTTTTCTTTTGATCCTGAAGATTGTAACAAAAATTTGAGAGAAAGTTTTAACGATTATAATTTAACCAAAAAAAAATTGTTTTTAAAATAATTAGCGTGAAAACACAAATCAAGCTATTTTGTTTCTTTTAACACTAAATATTTTTTTATGAAAAATATCTCCTAGTGCGTAGTTAGCGGACGTAATTATATATGTAATGTTTAATAAAACTTATAGTATAAATGATTAAAATGTGTAAAATATTATTATGGTTCACTAATTGTAAATGTTTGAGGCTCTTGAAACACTTACTGATTTCCAAGAGATTAAGCCTGGTCCTGGAAGCGTAAGGAAATAAATAGTTTGATGTGTTTCATAAAGGAAATATAAGCAAATAATAAAATTATATAAAACTATTGCTGTAATATATTACAATATTAAAATATAATTTACCAACGTAAGTTCATGTGAGTCCAGACAAATCTGGCATTTCATTTATTTACTTCATTAAATTAGTATTGAATAAAAATTGACAATATGAAAAAGGACAGAAAAAGGATAGCGTTTTAGTTTGGTTTCAAAAAACCAGCTATAGTATTTAGAAATATTATTCTTAATATAAATCATTTAGAGTAGTGGGTAGTATCAAAGGTTGGGTTGAGAATTCCAATGGTCAACGAAGGTGTTTCAAGGGGTCCACGATAAACAATATATACGACATTCACGGTAGGAATTACTCTCTGGAAGGTCTTTTTTTCTTACCAATATCCTACTATATAATAGAATTTCTGGTAGGAAAAAAGGCCTTTCAGAAAACAATTCCTACGGTGAATGGACTTTATTTGTATGAATAATCCCTTTCTATTATTTATATAATACAAATTACAAAAATAAATAATCTTTATTTAATAGAGGACTCAAGACTGATGGTATAAACCATTCAACCAAATTAATTAAGCTGTATACATCTAATTTGAAAAATTAACGTAGTCTCGATAAATTTTGATTGGTTTTTAATGCCAACCCATTAAAATGTTGCAATAAAATATGTCTCCTTATATGCACCGAAAAGAAATATTATTTTCATCAGTCATGTTAACGATTTTATTCTCTCTTCACGTTTATGTATTCTAAGCCTAGCCTATATTAGGTTCACAAATACACCATTTACTGAAAAAAGGGATTCAACGTTTTTTAAAAAATTTAACAATGACTGATATAGATAAAAGAAAAGGATTTGTCATGAGACTTTAGTTTCTAAAGTAATCTTAACTGTTCAATCAATATAATTATATCTGTAATTTTTTTTACCATCCCTCATATTTCTAAAAGTGCAGCATATTATTATTTACATTTTGAATAATATACAGCATAACATTCACATCTTGAACCAAACATTAATTTGAGATAATAGTATTAAAATAATTACTAATAAAAACTATAAAACCTAACACTAAAACACGACATAATTATCTAGGATGAGCTAACACAAATAATATGTTATTGTTTTATGCTTGTGTGACATCCAGGGTGAAAGTCAGTTTTTTTTAACATGAAGTAGAATCATAACATTTTTCTTTATTTATAAATCAAATAAATCAAGTAAATTTGAGTAAGGAATTGATTATAATAGATACATTTGTATACCCTCTTCTCAATTTGTACTCTCCCCAGGGTACCACTAAGAGGGGGAAGTTTACGCCATTTCTCAATTCAACCCCCTTTCCTTAAAAATAAATAAAGCTTAACTTTTGTTTAAAGGATTTCAATACTTGTAGTTTTGAAAACTAGCCGAGCCTTAGTTTTCGCTTTGTATAAATGCAAGAGATTTGATAAACATCGTGTTAGTTTGATATTTAAAAATTCCTCTCAGCAAAAAGTTGATCCTTTTACAGTAAAGCTTATCCACAATTCGCTGTGGTACATTACTAAATAACAAAGATAAGTAATCTAAAAATTGAAATATGACACTTGGACACGGAAATCGAAACTGGGACCTTTGGCTTAGTACACCAATGCTCTAACCACTGAGCTATCCAGGAATCGTACAATGTTCAGGGTCATTCTTCAATCATATTTTAAGGCAGAGTCTATGATGGACGTGTGAAATCGTCAGCTACAAATGTGTGATTTTATTAAGATCACGAGATATCAGATAACGCAGCCACCTTCAACTCGGTAGTTGGCTTATTCCTGCCATTTGTACAATTATTCTAATTATTGTAAGGGATTGCATATTTAAGAATCAAATAGCCAAAACTATTATTTATTCTTTCAGTGAGGATTACTCCATTTAGATATAATACTCTGAAAATTGAAAAATGACACCTGGACACGAGAATCGATTCCAAGATAGCTCAGTGGTCAAAACATTGGCGTACTAAGCCAAATGTCCCAGGTTAGATTCCCGTGTCGAGGTATCATTTTTCAATTTTCAGGATATGATATCTAAATGGAGTAATCCTCACTGAAAGCATACATAATAGCTTTTACTATTTGATTCTTAAAGATAAGTAAGCTGGTACATTCATTCAGAAAATACAAAAGTTTATAGAATCTCCAACTATTTTTGTTGAAAGAATAATGTGTGTAAGATTACAAGAATAGCCCACTTTTTAAACTTTGTTATTTATTTAAAGCTTCATTAATTATATAACTCTAATGATTCCACTGACCCTCGCAGGTACAAAAGAAAATATATGCTAGGTCGCTTGCTAAAAATCGTCAGTACGTTGAATACCTTCGAAAGGTGATCAGTACAAGTATTCCATTAATTTGGGATGGAAGGGAATGCGAGATAAGGTCAGTGTATTTGAAGTTTTTTAAGCAATATTTTTACTAGCAAAATACATCAATTATTGTTCCAATGGGTAAATAGATTTTAATTTTCTACACAGATCAATCTCAACAGCTCTTTAATATTTCTATTTAGCATGTTATCATTTGATAATAAACTTTTCAAATGAAGAGAATAAGCTAAACAATTCTAGAACACCCTTCACAGATATTCAAGAACTGTTGAGATTATCATGTGAAGAAAATTAAACTCTATGCTTACATTTAAAAATTATTTGATTTATTTTTGATTTAAATATGTTTGTTAAAACACTGCCCTTAACTTGCATGCTCTACCATCTCATTTTAATGTTATTTAAACCTAGTTCTTCCCCACCACTCTCATATCCCCATTTTCAGAACTGGCTTCCCTCAGGTGTCAGAGAGAAATTAATGAAAGTGGGGTGAAACGGTGTCAGAGTACTACACTGCTTCAGTGTCATTTCGCTCCCTTGACACATTTTTCCTCTTCCTGAAAAAGAATACTCCGTGAACAACAAAACCGTTTCTAAAGGAAAATACATGCATTGGTGAGCACGTAGATTAAGACATAAAGCTTTTCTGATCTAGTTTTCCCGCTAAGGGAAGGTCAGGGTTTTAATCCCGATTGGCTTTATTGAGGGTGCTTTTTATCATAAATAGCTTCCCACACACCGTTAACATAATTTTGGTTACATTTCTTATACATTCTAGCTTTCAAATATCTATCACATTATCATAATTAAATGGAAGTATCCCGAACGGATAGATAGGCGCAATGAAAAAATAAAAGGAAATCGTATGTGTTTTGTGAAGGATTGAGAGAACACCTACCTTACTTGTGGTGGTAACTAAACAGTATAAGTTGTTAAACTCATATTACTCTTGATACACTCTAACAAGGAGGATAGGGTTTGAGCCCCATTTGGATGCAATGTAGATGCTTAACAGCCCACATTTTCTCCGTGCTCATCAGGAAGAGATTTTTTTATAAATAATAATTATAATCAGCCATATGTAAAACGATTATTTCTTATGCTAGGAAACCATTGGTAACTTAAGATCAGGGTTGAAAGAATTCTAGGTTTTAAAATTACTTGATTTTTCCGGGCATTCCAGACCAAAATAATTCATTATGCTGCAAGTTAATTTATAAATAAAATAACTTATATCGATTATTATTATTTTTTGTTTCAATCTTGATACATGAATTTATTATATTATATTATAATGTTACTGCTCATTGTAAACGCACATGACTTGTGGATAAAACAACATTTTATACTTATTATAAGCTATCACTTTTTTAATAAAAACAACTGCAAATATATCTGAAAATTCGTGTAGATATTTACTTTCTCTTGACCCTTCGGAAAGAAAGTATTGTGATCGTCCCAAAATTCGAACTCGAGATTTTGATAAATGTTAACCTTTCATGACCCCCTGAAACCAAATAGTAGTTTTCGCGACGCCCTCTCTCTATCTTTATGTGTATGTTTGTATCTCGGGCTGGAGCCGAAACTATTTTACCGATTGGGTTAAAACTTGGTATCTATGGCTTTCATATATATATATACACACACCCTAAATTTAAGGGTAGAATACTGAAATGCAAAAAGAGAAAACTCTATTTTCTCGAAATATACTCTAACGATTTTGATCAAATTCTATATCTAAACACTGTTTATCTGTATAAACATGATGGCAATTTTCATTTTCTTGTGAAACAACTTTGTGGATACTCTCTATAGGGTAATTTTCCTATTTTCACCATTTCTCCACAACTATTTGAGACACGAAATAGCTTATCATCGTATGGTTGTAGAAGCTACTATTAAAGATAAAAATCTTTTATTTGAAATACATTATGATAAAATAAATAATTTTGAAGCTATAAGCAAATATTTATACCTTTTATTCGGGTCTTTGAAAATTAGTTTTATTATTATGCTTTTTGGTGGACGAAGATGTTTCTCTTTTCTCAAATTTTCTGTTACAGTGTTCCTAGTGACATAAAGTAAGTAAATAACAATATATATTAATTCAGTTATGATCTATGGTGTAGTATTTCTACAACAATGTTTATATCTATTATTTCGTTTTACAAATCTTACGAGTTTTTAGTAAATGTCCATGTTAAGATAAAAGCGGCAAAAGGTCTGTGCAATGCACCGTACAGTTTATTTAATTTCCCTAACTTAGTTGACTACTCCCTTTAACACCAAATTCCCTTACTTCTCTGGAATTTCTCTGTTTTCCATGTGCGTGTCAACACTAGAGGTGCGTATAACCCGAACGGGTAGTAAGACGCGTGCTAATAATAATAATAACACTAGAGACTCCAAAATAAAGGTGAGAAATAAGAAAATAAATATTAATTGTAATTAACTTGAAGTTTAAGACGTGAGATTAAAATTAAGTCCCGTGTTTAATTGTCAAGTTCAAATATCAAGTAAATGAAAATTATTGAATCTTAAAGTTATATTTGAAATAATTTTAATAAAATGGGAGCTAGCCACACCAGTGGTCACGTTTGATAAGGCATTAACATAGACTGGTCTAGTTTTCAATTTCAGGATATGTATGGATGACGAATTTTCCTAAATTACGTATTCCTATATTTCCACGTGGATTCAGGTGCATTTACTCTCAAGTCTACCTTCATCAAGGACAGGTATATGGGTAGTAGGTACTAATATAATAAATTAGAGAGATAAATGGTAATTTATTAGAAACTAATATTTTATGTTTATTTTGGATTGTTCACGGTTTTATTATTAGGCTATTATTATATTATATTATTATTATTATCATCATCATCATCATCACGACTTACTACCCGTTTGGGATATACGCACTTACACTAATGTGTAATGGTGGGGTGATTGTTAGATGAAATGGAGGACCTACATTTTAACGTAGGATCCGAACCACGGTGGAGGCCTGGCATTCCACACATTCACAAGTTGTGATCAATACACGTCTCATCAGAGGGTGAGGAAGGGTTTGGCTATCAGATTGAACCCCGGACCCCAGCACAGAAGACTGACACCTTACCCCTAGACCACCAGGTCACCCTTCACTGTTTTACTTTTTACCATAGATATAAAATTATTAGTTTTTCTTTTATTTAAGCCTTTATTCGTAAACAATAATATATGCCTGACATTGTAAAAGACCTAACCACCCGAATACATACAAACATACATACTCATTCAACCAGACCATCAAGCGCGATAGTCAAACTATTGTTTTTAATTAGAGTAAAATAAAAATCAGATGTTCATCGAAATCCTAAAAAACATATTCTTCAGCTTCCTACCGTTTCTCAATAAGATGTATGCATCAGAAAGTGGAATTGGTCCAATAGAACGTGGATGGCTGGTTCCTCTTCATAAATAAACAATATTTTCCTGTCAGCGTACAAGATAAAGTAGAAATATACAAGAGAGGTGCTGCAATGGAAATGAAAGTATCTATCCTACCCCACACCCCAACCCTTGAGCTTGTAACTAACCGCAAACCCTTCCCTTTCAAATGTTATCCTCGAGGGATGGATTACTACATCCTTTATGTAGCTGTACTTCCGCACCCCTCCTTCTTCCTTCGGGCACCCCTCTAGAGTTCACTTTCAAACAACATTACGGGTTATTGCGACTGCGCCATACTTCCCTCCCCCACCCCTTACCTCTCCTGTCTAATTTAACCCCCTAACCTCCCAGGTCCTTTCTGCTACCCCTTTGGACCGACAATTTAATTAGAATACCAAATCTGTTGGGCCTCGAGACTTTGCTCTGGACCAGACAGTGCAACCACGGGGGACGTTCAGAGATACAGGGGGGCTCAGAAATAAAATGAGAAGTGAATGGTTGCGGGCCTTCCTTGACAAAATTTTGAACCAGAGAGAGGGTGTGAGACAGAAGATTGCGTCAATATTAATGGATCTAAGAAAGCTACAAGAAGATATTACAAACCTTAAAACATAAACCAAAATTATTACTTTCTAATCCTTCGACTGAGCAAGGGGTTTTGCGTTTGTTTACAGGATACTATCATGTGTTTTACAATAACAATTATCACTACTCATCGCTCACATATTAGTAAATAAATATAAATAAATAAAAGATTAAAGATTTGTCTCTTCCCATACAATGAAGGAATTTCCTGGTTGTCAACCCACACCGATAGTCATGTGTAAAATGGCGTCCATCTCGTATGGTCTGGTTGGCTGATGACGGAGAATTCAGAGTTCAATTTCCAGCTGGGTGTACTGCTGGTGACTTTCCCTAAGGTGATAGTGTAGCGAAATAGAGTCAAGAGCTGTGTTTATGCAGTTTTTCTAGAAAAACTTTTTTTGACAAAATAAATTAAAATTTCTCTAGTAGAATTATAAAGTTTAATTTTCTTTCGTGCAGTTAACTCAATTTCTGCCATTAGCATAGCGACATTGGATGATACATTTTTTAAATGAAGAAAAAAGTTGTCATTAAATTCCAGGATTATAGGAAACCATTTACAGATATTCAAGAAGCATGTGAATAAATTTTAACTCTATGTTTCTAATTTTGACAAAAATAGTGTTTTTATATAACAACTGGAAAAATACTAAACTTTACTAATGCACCCTACACTCCCATTTTAACGATTTATGACTACACCTCATTAAATCATTGATATATTTTCTCTAAAGTTCTACTTTTACCATTGGTGTGGTTAAAGGTGGATAACCAAGACGAGGTGCAAACATATTTATAAAAAAAAATTACACTCTACTGCAAGTAATCGCAGTTAATTTTCTATATATTTATTAATTTGTATAATTAGCATATAATACAGGATTGGGGAAAAGTTACAGTAGGATATAAATATGGCTGCATGAAGTGAGTAATGGAAGAATAAATTTCAAAATAGCAACAGTATATAGACAAAAATATGCCATTTCATTTGACATGCTATATGCGCATGCGTAAGATATGGGCGTTGCTGTGTGTGCATGCCCAAGATACTGACTCTACCTGGCGTGGGGAAGGAGTAGCGTTAGCTATCATGGAGCCATGTTCGGTAGAGCACCATGCATTCGCAGTGGAGACTTATTTTAAAAATAATGGGTCTCCCATCACTGTGCAAAAAAATTTACGACAACATTTCGGGCTGGAGCATCGTGACAAAGTCCATGAGCACCGGACGATCGTAAGGGGGTTGAAACAGTTTTTCAGCACCGCATCATATCATAACGAAAAAAACTGGTCATCTACGGAGTCAGCGGATCTCTCAGTGGGTGCAGGAGGCCCAACAAGCGCTAAGCCGATGTCTTAGGCAATCGGCCGTCAGGCACGCCTTGACGCTGCAAATGGCGTCTTGTTCCCTGCACCAGATCATTCATCATGGCCTGCCTTTTCATCCCTAAAAGTTACAGAACGTGCAACAGCTTACAACACAAGATAAAGGTCATAGAATAACCTTTACCTCAGACTTCCTTGGACGTTTGTAAGCTGACCCACAGATCTTGAATAACCTCTTGATATCCAATGAGGCTCATTTTGAACCCTTCAGGGGCGTTAACAAGCATAAGTTCCTATATTGCGAACTGGTTATCCCACTACAGATGCATGAAAAACCACTCCACATTGAACGTTTGACTGTCTGGTTTGGCATTGCATCGTTTGGCATCATTGGCCCATATTTCTTTGAGGACGCTCGGGGTCGTGCGGTTACTGTTAACAGTGATCGCTACGCCCAGATTTTGATTGAGTTCTTTCTTCTGGAGCTGGCCACCCAAAACCTGCCCAAGCTATGGTTTCAACCAGATGGAAAAACCACCCATATTGCCCGCCAGTCCATGGCCGTCTTGCAAGGTGCGTTTCCTGGTCAACTGATTTCCAGAGTTGGAGACATTCAGCCAGCGTGGTCACCGGATTTGACCACTCCGGACTTCTTCTTGTGGAGGTACCTAAATAGTTAGGTGTTCGCCACACGCCCTCAATCGCTGGCTGATCTTAATGATCTTATACGAAACGCAGTGTGCAAAATTCTCTTTAAAATGTTGGATCCTGTTGTGCAAGGGTTCGTCCACCGTTTGCAGGAGTTAGTTACGCGTGATGGTGGAAACCTATCTGGCATAATATTCAAGAAATGGGATCTAAAGTTCATTAAATGAAAATGGCATATCTTTGTTGCTGTTTTGAAATATATTCTTCCATTACCCACGTCATGCTGCCTCGTTTATTACTAGTACTTTTTATCCAATCCTGTATATGCATAGCAAAATATGATTATAAACTATATTATTTTACATTTTGATTATATATTTCATACTCTTACAATTATGTATAAATGAGGTCACTATTAAAAATTACGTAGAGCTTTGTTCCCAACTTAAGTTGATGTCAGGATTTGTATTATTGAATATATTAAGCTAGGAGTACATTTTGGGAGAATTTGTAAACTAAATCTTCATAGGTTGGCAACACTGCCTTTATTACTTTGTTTTTTGACTTTGAGAGTTCCTTAACGGTTTTAACAATATGAGCTCAGTTTATTTAGGAGGTTATTGTGTCAAACTTGTGATATAAAAAAGGTGGGTAAAATATATTCACGCAAGCGTTTAAACCATTCAAACTTATGTATTGATTCCAGTCCTAAACTATTTTCACAGCAAGATTTCAATGATCTGGTAAGAGGCTTAAATATACCAAAGTAGTCAGCAGAAATTATTGGTTCTAAATTGAAGTCAAAAAAAATTTCAAGCATATGGAATGTATTTCTCATGGTACAAACATAAAGAGCGAGAATTATTCCTTTAATTTTCTGAGGACGATTCTATGTTTTTTGGCATAATATAAATAACTTAATGAACTCTTTTGAAATAAGCGATAATCTTTCACAGGAGATTTTTACTGATTATTCATATAGAAGCCTCAAAGGTGTGTTTCTCTACAATGTGTAATGTTATTGATTTGCCCCTAAAGAATATGTGAGAGCATTGACAATAATATCGTCCTAATTTTATAAACGTATCTTATTTCATTTAAATTATAATCTATTACATGGCGCTTGAAGTACTTTTTCTTCCAAGAAGGTACACGCTACTGTAAATGACGTCAGAGTGTACCAGTAAAGTCAACATGACAATTTAAGGTTTTTAAATAATAACTTCCTATTCTGGAAAGTTCGAATAGAGATTTTAAAAAGTAACTTGAGTCAGTTTCCGGCTCTCGAACCTACTAGGAACACCGAGATGTTTTTGTCTTGTATTTTAATTTTATATAACACGACCATCTCGAAGCTTCAGTGAGTAATGGATACATACAAAGAATGGTGAAATGTAAGGGCACTAACTCACTAGTAGTCCAGTCCTTGAAGTACTCGGGACTGCAGCTCCTGTCCGCGATCCCTACGATCGTACTATAGGTCGCGTAAATAGTTCGTCGACGACATGATCTATTTTCTCTTGAAATAAACCGAGATTTATAAATAAAAACATGTCAACATAATACGTGTGTATTAATTGATACAATATTCTAATCATCAGTAAACTCTTCAATTAGTGCTCGACCACGGGGCAATTATCAGCTAATTAAACGGTAATATCTCATCAATTGTGACCCAAAACAGGGATCCGTAAGTCCGAAACTTCATAATTGGTGCCCATCGTGGTGCGAGAAATACAATAACGTAATAATTGGCGCCCAATGCGAGGCGAATATTTTTATAATTTCATAAATGAAAATAAATATGGATCAATTCCAATAGCTCATTCTGTGCGTTTAAAGGAAACATGAGCGTTTGAATAAATTGTCAACCTATTTTTAATTATGAATAATATGGTTGGTTAATCTGTGGTGAGTTCAAAATGATAGTTATGTTACTTAGACAGCAATCTGGCTACACGAAAATGCCCTGTTTTTTTAGAGTGGGGTAGCTGGGCACGGAAAATCATTAGGATGTTAATATCTGGTCAAAGAGGAGCGGTTTGTTGTCTGGATTGCAGAACATAATTCGTAGACCCCAAAACTGTTCTTCTTCAACCCTTGCAAATCAAATTGGGTTTGATGAAACAATTTGTGAAAGCCTTATTTCAGGAAGTTCCTTGCTTCAAACATCTTTGTACTAAACTCCCATCGATCAGCCATGGGAAGTTAAAACAAGGTGTTTTGTTTGACCTTAAATTTGCAAACTGATTATGAATAGAGAGTTTGAGGTAACAATGAATGAAATAGAAAGAGGCGTGGATTAGTTTCAGGTTTATTTTTGAGAAATTTCTAAGGAACAACAAGAATTCATACTACAGATATAATATAGTTGATGATGTGTTGGGAAACTATAGTAAGCTCGGCTACGATGAGTGTCGAGGTATATTTTTATATTCCCACTTTATTTTTCCGAAAATCTAGAAAGAAAGGGGTTTTACCAAGACATTAAATAAATGAAGGTGGGATACCATGGGTGATGGAGTGTAAACTTCATGGCTGACTATTGCCGGATGCTGTAAGAGGGACAGTAAAGAAGAAATATATGCGAGAATATCTAGGTAAACTAAATTTAACCCAGAGTAGATTAGTTTTAATAGGGTTTTTATTATTTATGTAAAGAATAAATCTGATAAAATAATATTTTCTATAATTTAATTTAATAAATTATGTCAAAATGAATACAAATGTGTTAAAACCAAGATTGTATTTAATGACTTCTGCAAAATACCTGACGTAATGGAAACAACGGAAGCTATTTTTTAAATCAACCCTAGAAACGAAACTAAAAAACCTATTGAAAGAAAACATCAGTGAGCTATTTTAAAAATACAGATTAGTGTTATCTTTAAGTGTACGGCCACAGAAAAATAAGACACACGTCTCCACATTTGTAGTCACTGGCTAAGACATCAAATTCATTTGGTTAGGTTTGCCAGATACAAGTAGGCCGGGGACTAAATCCTGGCCTGCTGTACTGTGAAGGTTTTCTCCGAAATTATTTCCCACTCAAATGATGGTACATTTCCTGTAAATACTGGCATCCTCATCCCTATCCTATTAATGTAAATATGCGGATAGCATGGGTGGATGGTAAGCCGAGGTGCACACATAAAAAGTTAGTATGTTGAACTTTAGACTTTTAATTAAATCCCAGACTTGATCACAAATATTCACATTCCTAGTCCCGTTACATCTTTTAAGTTATTTTATCACGTGCGTTGATGTGAGTTTATTTTTTTTGTACTTTCCCTAGCTGTGATTGGTTTTTTTCAGTAATGACAGCTTTGGGGCCTGTCATAAAGGTTGGAATCCTTCCTAATCCTACGCATATGTATGTCCGCTGGGTATGTATACATTTAAATCAGGGAGAACTGTGGATATGGAATGAAAATTGGAAAGTTAAAAGTTTCAGTTTTGACTGTTTTAATCACATATGGATTAGATTTATTATTAGTTGAAGAAGTATAACTATAAGAGAGCACTATATGTTTTTTTACTCTAAATATCATTATTGATTTAAGAAACTCAAAACTTCTTACGTGTCTTTTAGAGCGTTTTATCTCAAAAAATAAATTACTCTTCCAAATGTCTTCATGCTCATTTAGTTTTAAACAGATCCAGTTATTATTATTATTATTATTATTATTATTATTATTATTATTATTATTATTATTATTATTATTATGTACCTCGTCTTAATAACTAAGTGAGCTGGAAATATTTAACTACACAAATAGGTAGGAATCATGAAGGTAGAATTCAGAGGATATGATCTCGAATTGGTGTGGAAGAAAGGTGGAAAACCATTTAGGAATAAAACGCCATATATTGGACCAATATTATAACATCTACCTTCCAGTAACCAAAAAGCTAGAATATACGTGCCTGAAACTAGATTTGCGTGAGCACCGGTGAAAATATTATATTTATTGATAGTATTATTTTATCAGTATAACCCGAACGGTTAGTAAGACGCGGTGATAATAATAATAATAATAATAATATTTTAGTTGTTGCAATTTAGTGCTACTATGAATATTTACGTCCACTTTCTAAACCACCTGACTATATAAGCACCCAACTTACAAATTAACAATGTTTACCCACATTTTGCTATTCGTCCAAGATCCATAAATTTACATTAATAAGGTATGGCTAGGAAAGGTATAATTTAGAGGAAATATTCTAGTATTTTCGTTGAAGGAGAGTGAGGAAAGAATTAAGAATAAAACATTCTCAGTATACTACCTAATATTGAGGAAAACGATAGTTTAAGATGAGGCTGTAGAGAACATGAGAGAGGGCCAGTGTTTTTACAGTTCTTAGAGTAAAATATTTTTTTGGCCAAAATAAATAAAATTCTGTTTCAGTACAAACATAGAGCTTAGTTTTACTCACATGGTGATATTAACAGTTGTTGAATATCTGTTTTGAGCATAGTGGCATTAGGTGCCAAACATTTTAAATGAAGAGAAAAAATATTCATTAAATTCCAGGACATCCTTGACAGATATTCAAGAAATGTTGAGGTCATCATATGAAGGAAATTAATCTCTATGATCGTATTGAATCAATATTTGATCTCTGCAAAAAAAATCTACTTTTTCTCACGTTTCCCACATCCCAACATCAAAGTAAATTAATTTGGATCAATATGCAGGGAGTCGTAGTTCTCTTGGGCACCTATTATAAGAGTGTTTTAACGGGATCTATCTTTAAAATAGTATCTTTATAAATAATAAAATATATATATATATTTTTCCTTCTAAGTCTCACTATTAATCTAGGCCTTAGGCATTTAACTATGGTAATGGGATGGAGATTAAAAAAGTTTAAAGTAGAGGAAATCTAGTCGCATTTGTGTGGGGAGAGAGTGTAAAACCATTAAGGGGGAAAAATATGCATTGTACACACGGTAGAGATTGTATGTTTGATCTCCCCCATGTTGATAAACCAAAATATATGAGCTCTAAGTTTAGTCCTTGCAGCCACTGATAAAAGGTATGATCTCATTTTGTGATATAACAAGTACAACATCCAGGTACCTGATCGTTAATTCACCACTGAATAAGGGGGATAAACATATATATCAGCGCTAAATTTTGTGGTAGTACCTGAATACGAGCCAGGGCCTTCTGGTTCAATAGACAGACCAACCTATGGCGCTGAACTTATACCGTATTGAACATTTCACTGACATAATTGCTCCAGCATTTACTTAATCCTTAATCAGGAAGTTGAGGTTCGATCATAGTGCGAAATTATATTAAATTATTGAAAATTGTATTATTATTGTGAGAGATGAACTTAAATGTTTCCATTAACTGTTTATCAATTTGTCTCTTTCTAAAATTATTAGTATTGGTATAATAAACATTCCAATTTGAAAGGATAATTTAAAGCAATAGATGAACAGGAACAAATTCACTCACATGAAAAACTAGATTAAATTAAGTGGACGTAAATATTGCAGATGACAAATTACAAAAAAAAATCTTTAATCAAATGTTTACTTTTAATAAAAATTTGTTTTAAGAGAATTTAATAAATTTATTTGGATTATTCTAATATTTGGTTAAAATTTACAATTTTGTATTGTTTCCCTGGTCTCTCAGTTTTAAGTTATTATTTGCATTTTGGAAACTGAAATTTGAACAAATTTTCTACCAAGACATCAGAAAATTGAGTACATACATTGGGTCTGGAATTCAATTCATATATTAACCGAATAATAAGAGATTATTTAATGAAATATCTCAAATATACAATTAAATTATGGGCCCATATCTGATAAAAAATTTGACCAACAAAAATGTATAAATATTTTTTTAACCTGTGTTTGGATTATACGCTTATTTACCGATTACTCCAATGTGTAAGGGGTGAGGGAGGTTGAATTTAGAGAAGTGTACCAGCATGTGCGTGGGGGGAGAGTGGAAAACTATTTAGGGAAAACCACCGGCCACAAACCCCCAACTCCCCTTCATTGGCAGTCTAGTCTGTTGCTAGAGATACGGCCTAGACCATGCTGCCACCAAAGTGGGTAAAAAAGTTATCAAATTATGAAACTTTGAATTAATAATTTTGGTAATCCACGTTCTATTACATACACCGTTTTTACTACTCTATTATTATTATTATTATTATTATTATTATTATTATAGCACTCGGGTTATAAGCACTTACGCTAATGTGTAATGTTAGGGTGATTGTGAGATGAAATGGAGGACCTACAGTTTAACGTGGAATCCGAACCACGGTGGAGGCTGGCATTCCCCACATTCACAAGTTGTGATTAATACACACCTTGTCAGAGGTGAAGGAAGGGTTTGGTAATCAGATAAATCTGTGCCGGGACCGAGGATTGAACCCCGGACCCCCGCTCAGAAGTCCGACACCTTTTTTACTACTCTAATGAGGTAGGGACTATGAAGGTATATTTAAGAATAAATGTGCTTAAATTTGCGTGGAGGTAAAGTAGGAAACCGCTTAGAAAAACCACAATCAGTACAAACAGCCAAGATTAAATTCTTAATCCCCACCCCACGCTACCATCAAAACAAATTAAATAAGCCTTAATAATGATCCCACTGATGCCGGTTAAAAATTTATTGAATCAATACAACAAATAATTATTTCTGTTTACCATTTCTAGCTATTTTTAACAATTAATTTTAGATTTTATAGTTATGTGTATTTATATATATTAAATATTTGTGTGTATGTATATAGGCTATATGTATATAATCAAGACAATTTTGTAAACTGTTTAAATTAATATGGAATAGTCAATGTTTACAAGGTATTTAACTAAATAAGTCTGTATTGATATATATACTATTTTTGTTTAAACATAGTCAAAATAATAATTTGCAAGAGTGATGGCATGTCTACGGATATCATAAAGAACGATATGTCCTGAAATTAAAATTAAATTAAAATATCCCATAGTAAATAAATTGGTCAATTTCTCTATATGTGAGACTACATAAAAATATAACAAATATCGTGTAAAGTATAGTAATAGATATCTTTCTTCAGAAAACGTACCAACAAAGAAGAGTTATGAGTAACAAATTTGATTTGTCTGAACAATCAAAAAATTGTTGTATGTGATTATAACGTAATATTTACGTTTTTGATCACTTTTCTACTTGTCACAAACCATTAATTTTGTAATTTTAAAAGATGATTTCAATTTCAAAAATTAATCTTGATTACGAAAGAAGTAGAGGTACTATTACATAGGTAATAAAAACATACCTAATATTTGAGGGGTACAACAATTTCTCTTCATCGGCACGCTAAATGATAAAAGTCACCACTAAATTATGATATACTCCTTAATGTCATGGAAAGTGGTTTATCTAAAGTAATTTATTTTTTTTACTTTATTATATCAAGAGAATATATTGTAATCCTGAAAATTTTCTAACACGAGAGTATGATGACTTCTTACTTTTGTATGTGTCCAAACTCAAATAAGTGTATTATACAATTCTCTCTGTCCCAAAACCTTTCTATGTGTTGCTAGTCACGGATCCAAAATGGTTGGATGGATTTTGTTCAAACTTGGTATTTTTATTTTATAGGGTTGTACCTCAGGATTTGTTTTTAAATTCATACCTTGGTCCTCAAATTAAAAGTTGTTTAATAATGAGAGATTAATTTGAATTCCAAATTTATCGAAAATAGCTCTACCTATTTTTTAAAATTGGATAGCCGTTAATTTTACATTATATATTAAATAGTTATTTAATTCTTTTCCTAAAAATAATTCATTTTATAGAAGTTTAATATCAATAAACATTTGTAAAATTTGCATTTAAAAAAATGATCTTTAATGATTTGGTTCAAAATTGGTGACGAGAGATTTTTTAAAGATCATTAATAACATATGTTTATTTTTCTGAAACATTATTTTAAGGGTAGTTTGCTCACGACAAATTATAGAATGTTGGAAATATTTCAAAATTTGCTTTGATGATTGAGTTCAAAATTGGTATCTAAAAATAGTTGTTCATGATAAATATAAGATAAGTTTTATTTTTACAAATTAATATAATTTAAGTGTGTTTTAAAATAACTTAGATTTGAAATTTGTTAAAATATTTAAATAATTTGAATTTATATTTATAGTTAAAGAAACATTAATGTGATTAACAATATTATGTATTGATTTTAGATGAGAAAAACAAACTTAAGGTAGTTTACCAAAAACCTATTTTTTAAACTATCTTTGAAGCTATAAAATACAATATTAGAAAGTTTTGCAGTTATATTTACCATTTATCAACGTCAACATTAGATTAAAAGGTACCATTAGTTAATTTTCTGTATTTTGAATAACAAAGACTTTTATTTACCTCTATACATTGGTTGAACGATAGCTAGGCTGATTGAGATTATATAATCCCATTTAAGTGTTCGTATCATAAAATAATTTGTAATCTAAGATAAAGTTATAGTTTTAAATTTTAATAATTGTTAAAAGAGTGTTATAATAATTGTAACATAAGTCCTATATCTTTATGATGGTAGCTTACGTGCTGTATCCTTCCGTCATGACTTAAGTTTCAACATTAATTAAGAACACTACAAAATAAATTATCTAACATAATTTCAAGCTCAAATACTAACAAGAATATTTTAATATCTTCTAAATAATCCAACCGTTTATAAGAATTTACTTAAAAATTACCATAAAATTCAAGCAATTTATTTACACGTAGAATCTGGCGATGAAAATAACCCACCCTTTAAAAGACTTTAGCTTATTTTCTTATAAATGCTCATCTTTATTAAAATGTGTGAAAAAATGTTATAAAATATTGTTCTTCTGTGCTTCACCGATTTCCGTGCGAGAGTAAATGTTGAAGACTTGCATGAATAATTGTTAATTGACGTCAAACATTTCAAATTATATTTGTGGTCTAGCGCAGTCACTTCATCTTGTGTTAGCTTTGATACTTGAATTATATTACCTATTTCACAATCTATTTGTGTATTTTAATTGCAACCTTTTCTGTGTAAAGAGGAAAATATTTGCTCTTTGCACTGTGGTTTGTTATAATAAGAACAAAATGTTTGGAATTGTTAATTGAATTGTATTCGTTTGTTACATTCATCTGTTTTAGAAGTTGTATATTTTTATTTATATCTATAATTCTACTGTAAATTAATTTAGTTTTCATTTTCTGCGCTCTCTTTTCTACACTATTAAGATAATAAAATTTGAGTCTACAATCTGGTTACGACATAGCCTGGCTAGTGTACGTGTGTGTGTGTGTGTGTGTGTGTGCGCGCGCGCGCGCACTCCACGTCCTACTTACCATCGGGCTGTACACACATGTACTGTACAATAGTGAATTAAGACCTGTAAAGTATAGTTTAGAGGAATTTACCCACATTCTCCTCAAGAGAGTGTTGAAAACACTCAGCCTAGTTTAGAACTCCATTCTCCTCGTCTCTAGCAAACCACCTTAGTCGACGTGTCTATTGAAGTTGGTTTATTTGATTACTAAAAATTGTTTAAGACATAGTTGAATCATAATTTGTCATCAAATATACTTTAACAGGAACTGGTGAAGGGACTGTACTAACTGTTGTAATAAAATGGTTGGCTGTCATAAGTGGCTCAAGAAAGTGCTTAGTCTATATTCCCCGATTCTGGCCCCGTGGTGAAGTGGTGAGTGCACCTGACTATTAACCTAGGTGACCCGGATTTGATCCCAGCGCTGGTAGCTTGGGTATTTTTCTCATAAGAGGAATTATCCCAATGGTCACCAGGGTTGGTAAATTTGGCTCAAGCTAGGTTTAAGAGTCTCACTGGCCCACACTTCCACAATATTCACTCTCATCACATCATCTCATTGCGGGTACGTGTAGACAACCTTAATAGATGTACCCTGGGAAACGTTCTGTGCCGCCAGTGCGGTGAATAGTCAACTTACAGGCGACCGAACTGAATGTCATGTCATTCCCGGTCAATAATGCCATTCGAAAGAAAAAATCTCAATATTGTTTAGATAGGGCGTCACCCTTCGATACATCCCCTGTATTTCACAGCACTCTTGGCATAAAATATCCTTATATTCAGATATAGAATTAGGGAAATCCTCAGCCTGGAACAAATTCGAATGAAACTACATTTTATTTATGATAAAATCTATTGTGAAAAAATAGAGTAATACTAACTAAGACCAAAATATATTTATTGGGCAGTACTTCAGAGAATTAACTATAAATTTTAGATATTTTTTTATCGACATACGATTTTAGAGCTACTGATATAGATAGACTATCCCGATGAGCAGCAATGCATTGTGGTGAGTATTTTAGTCTGTAAGAAGATGTGTATTTAAAATATTTGTATTTTAGAATGTTCCCGAAGTTGTGGTCTAAAAAATTGTCAAAATTTAGATTACATATAATAATATTCGGAGCTAAAAAGTAAATTTGTGTCACAAGCTAACAGTGAGGGATGTCAATGATATAGGCATATAAATATGATTACGTATTATGTTACTCTCAAAACTAAGAAAACAAAACTGCACTTGCTAATGAAAATAATTGGTTTTTTATTTGGTCACGGTCTCTACATTATTACCCTCGTGAAAAATATAAGTATGGCACCATCTAACTTTCCATCTAAAACAAAATAGAGAATTATTTTAATGGTGCAACCAAAATATGAGAGAGCTACATATTGCTGTTCCGCACAGTTTGTAGTAATAAAACTAAAGTCGCCTTTACTTTTAAGTTAGTCGCAGCAGTCGAAAGTTAAGAATAAGATAAACATTCCCAATACGTAGCAATGAGCGTGTGTCGGGGGTCCGATCATTACTGATGTGGTAATGTCGGCATATTCATTTTATTCAACATGAATCAGTGGGTACGTTATCTAATCGTTTGGTATGATTTGCAGGTGACGAAGAAGATGAGATTTGAATTTCGAGTAGATGTACTAAGAATATTCTAAATATAATCTCAATCCCCGCTACCTGTAATTAAGGTTAAATTCTCTATGAAAGTTGCCTTAATTATTGGCATTAGCGTAGTTAATTAAATATGAACAGTCTGGATGGGTGGTAAGTTAGACAAGCTTAGGTTTATTCCCCACAGTGTTTTACTATACATTCAGGCTGTACACAATTTAATAGTACGCTAACGGAGTATGGTAGCAATAAGGAAGGTGGATTTTAATAGTACGCTAACGAAGTATGGTAGCAATAAGGTAGGTGGATTATAAAGTAAACGTACCCAGATTTTTGTGGAACTATACAACGCAAATCTGGGTACGTTTAGTGAAACACTCATCCGGGATTTGAACTCTGACATTACATCATTGGTGAGCCTAGCTATATGAACTTAATATTCAGTTTACATGGTCAACGATGCGATTAGCTTACATATTAATTATATTTGAGTTAAGTTGATAATTACTTTAGATTGTGTTGCCAATGTAAATAACGTAGTTAGGATAATTGTACCTATTAGCTTGTTGTATAGTGAGTCCAATTCTATCTTGGCCGATGAAATGTGAACTATATATGGCATGAGAACTATTTGGTCAAGTCTCTCCTTCATACTACTCCTCTACAATCTCTCCCATTTCCTCTTGGTGTGACAAAAACAAGACTGAATGGACCAGACTATTCTCAGAACGTCGAGTACACAGATATAGAAAAAGTGTTGTTACACTAAATGTAAGACTGTAATAATTATATAGTTTTAAATATACTATTATTGTTTAAATACAAGCAAAGGAACAAAAAAATATGAAAGATCGTTATAGTGAAATAATGCTTGATAAAAAAATAAGTTTTGGATTTAAAACCTCACTGTGTTCTTGAAATTGACACTGAATCATAATCATATAATTAAAATAAATAAAACATCAACGTCTAGCTCTCCTAAGTTGGTCATGAAGCAATGGTTTATACAAATCGACTATCGATTCATGATTACTTATTTTAAAGCAAGATTGTAAGACAAGTAAGATCACTGATGAAGTGAAAGGGTTCATTAGTTACATAAAAAATAGTTTATACAACATGCTAATAACTATCAAGCTTTCGAAAATCCTCAAACATCACCTACCAACTGAACGTCATCTTCATGACTTAAACACATGGTCAATGCTTTCGTTCCTAGCTCACTCACTAGAGAAACTTTTATTAAAAAATTATGCCAACTATCACTAAATAACCAACGAAATAACTACTACGAAATATACGAAGCGTTTGACCATTGTTTTCATCCTTGTTTTGTGACTAAATTCATGTAACCAAGAAAACTAAAATTCCTTTCATAAAATAGTTAGTTAATTTACTGTACACTCTATTTGTCCTGAAATATACAGTCTTACCTTAATATAATATTAATATTTAGCACCGCGTCTTACTACCCGTTCGGGTTTTACGCTTTAAGTACTAATTACGCTAATGGATTAGGAATTTGGAAGGTTGAATTATAGGAAGTGAAACGCATTTGCGTGGAGGGAGAGTGGAAAACCATTTAGGAACCCCCCCCAAGTTCACCCGACCGAGATTCAAACCTCGATCTCCCCGTCCTCAGCAGTCGAGCTCAACACGAAAAGAGCGTTAGCCAACTACGCCACCGAGGTGGGTTTTACCCTAATGAACTATCTTTGGCCTTATCTTGTAAGTTGCATAGCAAATGAAGTGACGTTTAAATACGTGAAAGTACGTCTAGTAACTTTCCTATCTGTCTTCTTACTCAAATTGGGCTGTATAGTCACACTGTCTAGGACGTCAAGATCACGATAGACTAGTAGATTGCAAGATAAGGTTAGATCAAGGTTCGAATCTTGGCAAACGGGATTTGAGATGTGGAAGTAATGGGGGGACCTTCCATTAGGAATTGATCACTGGTTTATTTATATACTCTCTCAAAGCTAACGTGGGTCCACTTCCTCTAAATAACTTTCTTTTATCTATATTTATGGTCGACCCAAGAGTAACCATCTAATAAACATGTATCCAAACAAAGCTTATTAATCACTATGGAAGTATATTGTTTGTATAAATAATAAACGACAATATTTATAACCATTTTTCTAGCCATTATAAAGCTTGGGATGGAAGGAAACGAGTTAAATCTATTATTATTGCAGTTTTTCTAGGAAAAAAATAATTTTGGGCCAAAATAAATAAAATAGTTCAGTAGATAAGTTTAGTTTAATTGTCTAGACATGACAAGCTAAACATTTCTTTAATATCCGTCATGAGTATAATGGTATTTGGTGAGAATATTTTAAAATTAAATGAAAGAGTTTTCATAATATCACAGGATACACATAACACATAATATTCTTATGAGTTAATTACATATCATTAATTATTAAGACTTCTAAAATATAGATGTTGAAAAATCTCTAACGACTATACCATACTGTCAGAGAGATTTACTTCATTAATTTTTTTAATGGTAGTTTCGTAATTAAATTAGCTACACTTTATGTATTTGGTAGTAGTTTTAAATCACAGTCAATTAAATCAGTTTATTCATATTTTCACGTCTACATAAATATTTTTTAACATGTATCTAGAATAGGATTGATTCGCTTTTGAAAAATTGAATGAGTAACAAAAACCCGACTTAAAATTAATCATCTCACCCGTCAAACTATTTTTTTGTCATGAAGCTTGGATTGTACTGATTAATAAGTTTAATAATTCAAGGACATCATAAAGTGATTGATAATTTGATAAATTAATGAGTGATTGGATTATTGAAGTAAGATAAAATATTTATTGAGCTAGGTATGTGTAGTTATTTGCTATACATTTTAAGAGTTTAGCTTTTTAAAACAATTGTAGCGAAATTTTGAAGAGATTAGGGATTTTTTGTAAATATTTAATCGACACACTTAGAGACAATATACTATTACCTTAAAACGACTACGACTACTACCACTAACACTACCACTACCACAATAGCTACTACTACTAAAAATAATAATAATTATTATTATTTATTGTTATTATTATTATTCTGAGGGATTAATTAAAAATATGAATACACGCCATACAAGGTAGATAGATATATTATTTGACTTTGTGTTTGATATTTATATATAGGCTACAGTTATATAAAAGTGCGTATAAGCCGAACGGGTAGTAAGACGCGGTGCTAATAATAATAAAAATAATATATAAATATTTATAAAAAATACTATATATATATTAGTTTATATTATAATACATATTTAGTACATAGGCATGCATAAATATTTAGTATAAACATACAATACTATAATATAAATTAATTAAAAATACATTTAGAGCATCGCGCTGTAGAGAGTAGAAATTTCAATTCTCGGGAAGATGGAAAATAACTATTTGGAGAGTTTTGAAATGTGGTTCTGTAGAAAGCTTGAAATCAGGTGGATGGACAGGATGACAAATGAAGAGTTCTTAAGAAGAGTGGTTGAGAAAAAATCCTTTCGGATTTGATTCTTCTGTACAGAGAAAACTGGATTGGACACATCCTTAAGAGTAACTGTCTTCTGCACGACGTCATGGATGGAAAGGTTGAGGGAAATAGAGGTTTAGGAAGAAGAAAGATTCAAATATTGTATTACTTGAAGGAAAGAAGAAAATTCTGGGAGCTGAAGCAGAATGTAGAGGACGGGACAGGTTTATTGCCAGTCCAAGCTCTACTAAAAAGGAATGGACCTGTCGTAAGATATAACACCTAATAATAGTAGTAAAAAAAAAAATGTATTTTAGAATATTATGCTTTAATGCTAGTGTGATTACTATTAGTGACAAATAGCTTTCTTAAACCAGGGAAGTAGTACTCAAAACTAAAATTTAAACCCCAACAAGGTCAATTTATAAACAAATGCTACATTATTCTAGGCATCACCTGAAACAAAAATGGGTTTTCCCAGATCTGAAGTTTGCTCTCCTAACCACTCAGCCAGGGATATTGAGATTTACAAAAATGTTTTACATGGCTTCTCTGTTTTAGTAAGATATTGTGCAGTAATTTAAGGATAACAAATAGTCTTGTTAAAATAAGGGACGCTTTGTAATTTATTTTATGCAAACGTAAAAGATTTATAAGTCTTTCTGAAATTAACGTGTGAGCATATAAATATAAACGGCCTTTTAATTTTACTTTTATTACTTTTCGAATAGTAACTTTTATGGTCCAGCACATTAATTTTGCTTAAGAGCTTCCCGTAATTGAACCTAAAAAAAAGTGAGTAATGGTGTCACATATTTTTATAAAATATTGTACTTACCAATTTGAGAACTTACACAAGCTAGTTCGGAAATAACGTACCTGAAATCAGAAAAAACCGTTATTTATTATTTTTAATATTATGTATAGAATGATTTATTATGAATAGATACTTGGATCACTTTTTATAAAATACAATCATATATTATGTGATCAAAAGTGATACAATTGTACTGGAATATTTATATTATGTTATAAGTAAGCTATTTATAAGATCTATAAAAAAATTGGCAACTGTAGATTACATGAGTTGATGTATGAATAAGCGAAAGTAGATAAAGTATATATTTATAGCTTTTGGATACGTCCAATCGTAATAATTTGAGCTAAAGACAGATATTAGAGCAACCTAAACAACCAAATATTAAATCTGTTCAAACATATTTTGTACATTTATAATCAGCAATTTTAAAACTATAATTATATTTAAGTGTGTATCTTTCAAACTCAGCTCCACTATGGTTATCTCAGGCTCCGTTTAGCAAATATAAACTATTCTTTATAGGTTTTTTTACATCATAAAATTGCATCAGTAATTAGGATTGTCGATTCTCTCAAATATGAATAGAGGACACTTGTCAAAGTCACAGCCAGAACATGTGAAATTTTCCATTTGTTTTGTAATTGTATGCTTATAAAATTTAACTCTCTTTATTGAATGTTCAAAATATTAGTGTAAACATTTTTATGAGGGCTCTAGCATGTATTTTTTCCTGTGCAAGAGATCCTTCGGCATAAAATGTTTGGGAAGCCCTGTCTTGAGGTTAATGGATTCTAACCCCAAACTCTCGTCAATGGCAACTAAGTTTGATACGATTTTAACACATAAGATCACCTGTACATTGAAGCTATGAGTGCTTGATATATATATATATATATAGAAAGAGAGTAAGAGAGGGAAAACAGAGATTATTTTCTTCCCGCAAAACTTTAAAACCCTTTCGAGTTATCCACATCTAATTACACTTGTGAGGTTGGGATGAGGATGGTGTATCTTAGAGAAATGTACCCAAATTTGCTTAAATGAAGAGTCAAAAGGCATTAATGGTAACAATATACATTACATCCAGCAAAGATTCACCGACATTCTAGTCAATTACGAGAGTGATGCCTTAGACCATGTGAACACCGATGAGGAATTATAATCGTTTTCAGACGCTTAACAGAAAGCTACTAATGGCTTAAAACAAAAAGTAAGTGATGAAAATAAAAATTAAGAATAACTTTATTTAGTATTTTCATAAGAGAATAGGTAAATAAAAGTCAATTTAAAACAAATTATTACAGCCAGTTAAAATAGAATCCAGGATTTTTGTATCAAAATATGTTGTAATAACCATGTCATGGTATTTTCCGGGATTTTTTTTTTTACCTTCTCTACGTCGTTGTATTTGAAAACAGCAATCGATAGAGCTCACATTTAAAGGGAATCACCTGCTACTTCCCGGAAAACACGCCATTTTCCCATGAGTGGTAATTATTCTAATATTTAAATGATGAGAGTCAATTAGAGCCAACCTTTTGTTAAATAAAAAATGTGATTTGTACAGAAAATTTAACAGTAGCTTTGGGCTATACAATAATTATAATATAAACCAAATATTGACAAATTATATTAGCTAATAAATTAATATAAAACTACTCCTGAAACGTCAAATAAACCTTGTATGGTTATATTAAAACATAATATTATTTTATATAATATAATACCGTTTTTACACCGCACCTCAACACTCGTTAAAGATATCAGAAAATTAACAATAATACGTTGGGGCTAAGGATGGTAAAATTTAGATTAAGTGAGCAAGCATTTGTGTGGAGTGAGACTAAGAAACGATTAAGTAAAAACTACCCTTTTTTCACACCCGTACGGAACGTGAGCCCCTATCTCATGGTGGTCGGAAAACTAGACTAAACCAATTTTATGCCACTGTCTGCGTGTCCAAAGATGTGAATATTAAATTAAATATTCGATACCCGCTTTAGTGGCCGCATGGTTTAACGCACTAATCTCGCAGTAGACTAAACTGTTGATGACGGGGATATTGAGGTTCTAATCTTTATCAGCTGTACTGACGGTGGTTTTTCCCAAATGGTTTTCCAACCTCCCCCTAAACTTACTATAAATATAACCTTCCTAATTCCTAAAACCACTAGCGTGATTATTACATCAGCGTATAACCTAAACGGATATTAAGACGCGGTGATAAAAAAAAATCATTCATCAAACGATCGAGCGTGAAATACATTTTGGTTACGTATATTTTGTTTAGGCCTTTATGTCACCTAAAATATTATTTGAGTTCTTAAAAAGTGGTAATCAAATAAACGTACTTTCCTGACATTGAAAATTATTCATACTTTACTAAATAGATCATTTCAAAATACTGTTTATCTAAACAATGATTAAACTTTAAAAGCACTCGTTGCTTCTGGAAGACATTTGTTAACAGGTGACTATAATAAGAATGACAGAAAAAGAAATATAGAACTTGAGTCTTGGAAGAGTCCCTCGAGAAACTTTTCGAGAGTCTCCAAAATGGGAGCGCCCCTAAGAGACCGACCACTCGATCCCTTCCCAGCCCCTTTCTCTTCTACAAACTTTCCCCTTGGTGCTTCCCTTACCCCCTCCTTATCCTCACACGTCTAGGGGGCGATCAATAGAGGTCCCCACAGTACAGCTGTTACTATTACTACTATATTCGAGTGTTACTATAACTCTATTACTGGCCTCTTGGAGTACCTGCATAGCAAACAATTAAAACCTCTTGTTTCTCTCTTACCCCACCCACAAACTGATAGTATCACTTGCGCTCTATAGAGTTATTTTGTTTTAAATGTATTAACATAACAAAGGAGGGCAGAGTGGGAGGACTTTATTTTCAAACAGCTACGATTTGATAGTAGAGATATATGAAGAAATAATATTATTATTTAGTTACTGTTAATATTTTGATAGTCTTATTATGTTAGAGCCGTCATTAAAGGTGATTCTATGAAAATTTAAAATATAATTATCTGGAACATAAACTGCTAAGCAATATGATTGTTTGAAGTATATTTAAAATATAAAATATATTTATATAAAGTGAATATAAGTGGCCAGAGGACTTAATGATTTTTTTTACAACGCGTTTTGTTTGTGTTCGGGGTATACGCATATATATTAATTATGCATGGGTAATGTTGAGGGTATAATTTAGAGTAAATATACCCGCATTTGCGTGAATTTAAATTGGGAAACTATTTATTAAAATCCCTCTTGAATGCACCCGGCAGGTATTAAAGTCCCAAACTCTACGACTCTCGTAAACCAGACTAAATGAGCATGAAACTAAGACCGCGTGCCCACTGGTGTTGGTATGAACTAAGCGCACTGATAAACAAAACCTATAAAATCATAATGGATAAACAAATAATTTATTATTAGAGCTAATATCTGGCTGTTGTATACTCGTTTCTGTTATATAAACACACTTATTAAACTTGATTTTTTTGATAAATTAGACACTTTCAATCAACTTCATGATTTATGATTTGAAAAGGAATATATTTTTATTGTATGGTATTACAGTATTAAAGGAGAACGACAAGTTTGATATGTCCTTGGTTTAATGCCTAAAATAAATATGATATGATATTAATGTCTAACCCTTTTAATGTAGAACCCTTTTAATAGGGTATATCAAAGGTACCCAATTAGTTTGCCACGTGGTCTAAGGCGTCACTCTCGCAATAGACTAGACTGCCGATGATGGGGAGATCAGGCTTCGTTTCCGGTTATGTTTAATAAAGGCGGTTTTCCCTAAAGGGTTTTCCACTCTCCCTCCACGCAAATGCGGGTACACTTCCTGCAACTTTTATCATCCCTAATACATTAGAGTAATTGGAATATTTGCATACAACCTGAATGGGTAGTAAGGTGTGGAACTACAATACATATCAAAGTATCAAAGTATCAAAGGTAGTTAAATAAAAGATGATAAAGAGCACAAAGGGAAATATTTAAAATTTAATTGAGTCTCTCTTCTCCAGGTAAATAAAATGTCTTTTAACTAAAAAAATATTTTAATATCAAACCATTTAAGGTTACTAAATGAAAACATTATTACAAACTAGTTATTTTTCCCGTTTCTTACTACCATGACGTCATGATGAGGAAGATAGAATTTATTAGAAGATACACCCACATTTGCGTGAAGGAAGAATCAGAAATCAATTAGAATAAAGCACTCTTAATACCACAACTAAGGCCCCAATCCCACCCTCCCCTTGACTGAGAAACCAGACAAAACTAGATTGACGCTATAGCCCACGTGCTCACAAATTTAGGTCATGAGCTCGTTAAGGTGTTCTGTATACAGTACAGCCGAATATATTTCCCATACTCCACCGAAGAAACAACGTAAGATTTCTTCAATTTGAATGCTGATTTCACTCAACATATACGAAAATCTCATTTCGTTTTTGTTGTTCTTCTCATGAGCTTATATGTCTGTATGTTTTCATCCTTGATTTTTTGTGCATATCTCCTTTCATGACAGAGCTCCGATGTATGCAAACCAGACATGCTATGGTACAAAAAAAAGGGGGGAAGAAAAAAAAGAAATATATATATACATACATATATATTAAAAAATCTACTATACTTATTCCCCGTCGGCTGGATTTGAACATGGGACGGGTTTGATTTAGTGTCCAGGTTTTGTGACTATAGTACTAAAGAGATTTTTTTAACCTCTTTTTAGAATCCCCAAGAAAAATACATTCATCTTTTCTCCTTAAGGCGAAAGAGACATGAAATGGTTGTAACTTTATTACTTTGCCCATCGGGAACTAATGTCAGAAATCCTCTCTTCCCCCTCTCGTTCCTTAAATATTTTTGTGTCCCTTTTCAAAGTGAATTATTGTTTCGTTTACGTAGTCCATAAATGTCCGTCTCTTTGAACCGTCTATTGGTTTGTAAGAGTTCATTTTATTTTTTGTTTGGGCTGTTTAGTTTGTAACTTCTAAACTAAAGTTTATATTAGCATACACGACACCAACTCAGCTCCAGCCCCTATAGGTAGTAACCTCGTAAATCTTGAATATATTGGATTACTGGGAACTAGAAGTTCAGGGTTAGAGTCCCGGATAGGTGTACTGAGAGCTATATTTTTCCTAAATGGTTTCATATCCACACTCCACGTAGATTTGTGTAGACTTTCTTTAAGAGTATTCCTAGATGAATTTCATTCAAATTTAAATAAAGTAAACTCAAAAATTGAGTGTAATAATTCTATGATATGCCTAGCATTCACTTTCTAAACACATGCTCAGGTAAACAAAAGATTTAAAAATGAGCTCACTCACTTAATATTATCTGGTCCAGATTTGCTTTGGTTTGACACATGTTTTATTATATATTTTGTTTACATGTAAAAGAGTTCATCATCCCTAAGTTAGTAAATAAATTATATTGATATTTAAATTTAAAATAGGCTCTGTACCTCACAATTTTATTACTTATTCGTTTGGTAATAAAGAAATAACTGGAGAAAAGACATTACCATGTCACCAACATTCAATTATAAAAAGGTATTATTTTAATTAACAAGCGCTTCCTATTTTGTTATTATTATTATTGTTATGTGTATAATTAACCCAAGTATTACTATTAATTTAATATAAATAATATATATGAAGAGTGTAGCTTATATTATAATGCATCATCATTGGTCGGGAAAAAGAAGGGAAAACCAGTATTAGATTCATATGTGAAAACTATTCCCACTGATCATTGCAGGGATTTGAACTCCGACCCGCCCATCAAAGTGAGCCTCATTTTAGATCACTCTGCCACCGTGTAACATGTTCCAGCACTAGTAATCTTTTAATTTTTATAGAAATAATTTAATAAACTGGAAGTTCCTTTTATATTACTGCATCCCCATCTAGGGTCTCCACGTTGAGCCACACTAATGGGGCTGAGATTAGTAGGGTCAAGTTTAAATAAAATGCAGCGTCGTTTTCATGCAGGGAAAGTGTAAAATCATTTAGGAAACATCAACCTCAGTACACCTGGCAGGAATTATAACCCCAACTTTCTCGACACAAGAAAATAAAGACTATACGAACGTGCACACCACGTGCCTCCTACCGATACGGTTTATTTTGTTATTTGGAAATTTTGTTTTGATTCGCTCTATAAAATCAATTTTCTTTATTTTTGACGAGAGATGAGATAAGTACAGATAAAATTCACTCACATGAAATGTCAAAATGATTTTCCAAGAAAATATTTATTCTTAGGGCCGGTCTTATGACTCTTGGATAAATATTAATCTGGTAGATAAATATTTCTATAAGTTAAAAGTGCGTCTTATGACTTCCAGATAGCATTTATCTGCCAAATAAAATGTATCTATCCATCACATTTTTATCAGAAGGGTTTAAGTACCTGATAACGTTTATCTGAAAGTTAAAATAGTTGTTGCCATAGTGACGCGTTGTTTTTAATGAGGTTTCGAGATTCATAATGTGTTTTAGTTTAAATCTTGGTGCACGTGTTTAGTAAGCATAGGCCCGGGCTCTAACGATATAAAGTTCGAACATTTAATTCACACTTCTATATAAGCTGACAAGCTATTTGCAGAGTTATATTTATAATAAGAACAAATTATCAAAATGTGACAACAATAAATTAAATTTTGTTAACCTTGTACTCAAATATTGCTCACATTTTGGCAGACATTGAAATTAGTACTTTCAAGACATCTTATCTTCTGCACTCACGTGACACCATCTGTTTCCTCGCACTCGTTTAGCCCCCATGATTTAACAATTGTTGAGCACCACCACTCGCTAGGTTGTAACTTATCAGCAGGGCTTATACGTATGCGTGCACCAGTAAAAACAGTACCAACCTTGCGTGTTCTGCATAAAAATATATGTATCATACAGACAGCTATCTGGCAGATAAATACAGTTCATAAGATGCGTAAAACATTAAAGTGGCTGATAATTTGTATCTGGTAGATAACTTTAACCTCCCAATAGCAATATTTATCCGGTAGTCATATGACCGGCCCTTAGTCGCATTGTTAAAGACCATTGTGTACTTTCGTTTCATCACATCTTAGTATCCGTTTGGGCTAGCCTCTATATATAATTTTAATTAATCAGTGAAATATAAAAATTATTAAGACGAGGTTCCCGATGCCATAAAAAGTTGTTGAGATCTCTTAAAAAAGGGTGCTTAGCTATAAAAAATGCTTGAACTCTCTCAAGGCTTTACTGTGATTTGAAACAGCAAGAAAATTGAATTGGGTGATTTTTTGCCTGAGTGCTGTGTTAACTAGAATCTATTAATTACTCTAATGGGTAGTTATAAGTAAGGTATAATAAAATTGAGAGTATATATAACATAGTTTGCATGTAAAGAAAGTGGGAAACCTTTTAGAAACAACATCCTCAAGAACGTGTAGTATTCAAGCGCTATTTCTCCTCGGTTAGCCCTTTCCCAAGCTTCCTTGCCTCTGTGTGACCTTTAACCCCATTCAAACAAGTTCCAGTCCGGTGAGACTAAGATACGGACGAAAGGCAGGCCTTTTCTCTTTCCCTCCTCTTTTACAACTTACATCCGTTTCTTGAACTGAAAGAGGTTTTGGCGATGGCTTTTATTTATTTAAGTGGGTTTCTTGTTAGTTGGTTTTCGTACAGCCTAAGTAAAAAGAGGTCTTTTGATAAAAAAAACTCTTTTAAAAGCTTTAATGTAAATGAGATTTTAGGAGCATTCAATAGTATTTTTTTTAATTTGGTCAAAAAAAATTTATGTTATTTTATTTATAAATAAATGATATTATACGTGGGGTTATTTAAAAACCATTTCCTCTAAGATGTAAAGTATATTTAGACTTTGTATACGTTAACCAAATGTATCTGAAAAAAGTGTTTGGATTCAAAATTCCATTTAAACTAATAATATTTTAAAGTTAAATGTAAAAATATTTCTAATGAAATATTCTTATATAAATTATAATAAAATAATTTTTAAAACACAAGTGGAAATTTTCGCTTGTGTTCCTTTTCTTTAATATTGGAACAAATAAAGCTACTAAAACATCGCATCATTCTACTTTTCCAGGCAATCAGAATGTAACTACTATATTTTGCTATGACTTAGAATAATATAATTAGAGGAAATGTGGTCGAATATTCTTGGAGGAAGATTGGGAAACAATTAAGGAATTATCGCCCTGAATATACTTGACTAGGAATTGAACCCCGTCAAACAATGTCTCACTATAACTGATCAGTCATTTTGAACAAATTTAAAAAAATCATCCCTGACCGAGTGGTTTTGGGTGCACATTTTGGATGTGAGAAAACCCATTTTAATTTTAGCTGACATTCAAAATAATCTAACTTTTTTTATGGATCGACCTAGTGAACAGTGTAAGGGCTGAATATTAATTTTGAGCGTTTCTGCCCTATGTTAAGTTATATTTCACTATTAGTGAGTATACCAGCACTAAAGCAAAATAAACTTAAACATAAATTGTATATTAAATGTATAGATGCACAGTATAATACTATTTATTTATGTTATATATATATTGTACATATATTATATATGTATGCTAAATGCATTATAAGTAGACAAGTAATGAGTGTAGATTATTCTTTAAATTAATTTAAAATAAAAGTAAATTAACATAATATATTTTATTGTATTTGGATAGCTTCATATATAAATATTAGATATCAATTAGTATATATCTTATGTCATGTTTTCATATAGCCATAATCTAAAATGTTAATCAAATGCCTTATTATTATTTTAATAGTAGGCTGTATAGTATTTTTAAAGTATTGATATTACATTATTTTATAGATCACATTCCCACCAATACAAATATTAAATTTAAAATTTGAATAAATTTCATATTTAAAAATAATGTTAGGAGTACCTGATTTTTTTTTGCACGAATAGTGTGTCTGACTTTGGCCTGAGACTTAGACCAAAGTTCAATTCTTAATAGCTTCATAAGATTTGTTTATTCTCATTGGTGTCTCACAACCTTCAAGAAAATTTACAATAAGTGTTTCGTCTGACTTGCATTTGTTATATTTGATCTTTCAAAAATAAGTTCCTAAAACCCTGTTTTAATCTCTGTTACTATATGAAATAACTAAACAAACCTACTTATATGTTTCTGGTCTGTTAGCCAAATTTAAATACCAAGTGCAAGGTTGGACTGTTGATACTTTTTCATCTAAAAAGAGTATTAGGATTGTGTGACTATTAGGATCGTGCAAAATTTACACTCCAAGATTTTATGGATCTTGACATTTTGTGAACTTCCAAACTCCTAATTTTGGAAAAAATACCAATCTACACAGGCTGACACAGTTTTGTTTAAAATGGATAAATAGGAGATATTTTACTTGATTAAAAATCATCTATACCTTGTTTAGTGGTAATTTATATGTAATTTTTTTTATTCTTGGAACCATTTTGTTCAAAATAGATGTTTAAGGATTATTTTATATAATAACTAGATTAGTATTTTTCTCACTAAAAAAATAATGTAATAATGGTTAACTGGTGATTGGTATTTGAAATTCGTAGTATTATTTATTTAATAGTTTTAACAATTTAATTCAAAATGTATATCTGAAAAGTACTTAATATAAGTAGTTAATCTATTTTGGTTTTCCTGAGGAAAACTTGTTTAGGGGGAATTTCCTCATAACAGATTTTTTTTTTTAATCTTTACTGTACTAGACTATATAATGAGAAAATATGTACGAATGTATTGTTACTTCTATTTATTTAAAAGGCTAAACATAAGGATATTTACAACTTTTAACACACATCGGTGGTCAGATGATGTAAGTCGTCATTCTTCCAATGTACAGGGCTATCGGTGATGACAGTCGGGCACACTGAGGGTGATTTTTCTTCAATGGTTTCCCACTTTTTATTAATGAAAATACTAATAAATTCCCTTTATATTATAATTTTCTCCTCTCTATTCCTTCAGAGTAAAATATATACGGATAGTTTGGAATGGTAGAAAGACACAGTGCATATAATATTTCAAATAAAATATGTCCAACATCTTCTGTATTTCGATGCAGTTGTCTGACTGCGATGTTTTATGAAGATGGTTATTTCCCTCCTCTATGTTACAGTACGCCGAGTCGCCGGAAGAGTTATGGGCCACTGCTCCATAAATCCTCGCGCTTTGGATGCTGCCGACTAGCGTCTACAACTTGTGAATATTCATACTACACTCAGCAATTTGCCTCCGAAAACATCTCTGGTCCAAATAGGAGGAAAGGCCACCCCAGGCCTTCCTATCTCGGCCATGATCAGAAATTTAAAGCGATGAGTTTTAGACCAAGACCAACCAAGATTTTTTTTTAACATGCTTTGCCTCTTAAGAGCCATCCAGTTACTTATATATTTACACTTATATGTTAGTAATAAGTAAAGTATAATTTGGATTAAATATACTCACATTTTATTAGAGAAAGAGCTGGAAACCATTTAGGAAAAAACACCTTGAGTAGACCCAGCGTGAATGACCTTACTTCATGATAAAACCAGACTAAATGAGCTCGACATTTAGACTACGTGCTCACCTATATAGGTACCATGAGGTTAAACGCAATAGTTGAAACACTTCCAACTACATTGCAATGTATAGTTTCTTGCCGGCCTCCCTGGCTTTTATGCTTAAGTCACTTATCCGCTGAACTTTATACGCACACCAAAAAGTCTCGGTAGCTTATTGAATAATATACCCTACTAATTTTTTTGAATTAATATCAATGATTATCTCTCCACCAAGATCGCTAGTATTTACCTACCCTAGTAAATACTTCCTCGACCGACACTAATCATTTCCTTTTCTCTCATTTTTTCTTTTAACTTCAAACCATCAAGTGACCTTGGAGGCAAGAATGAAGATAATATAGTAAGAGAGTGTGATTCCCTGTCAGTTCTAGCGGCGATATATATAACTAATTTAAAAAAAATAACTGACCATATAATCCTGTGTTCATTTTCTGACATGTTCTTTGGTATACACACCCAACGATTTGTCTCTTTTGTGATGTGCGTCAAGAGACTGATGAAGAAGAGCCCCTTACGTTGGGCATCATAAAAGAGGTAAGCGCGCGGGTATGGCATCGTTTGTCATTGTGACGGACACGAAGTACCGCCGAGAAGAGAATAGGACCAGTGTTCCACTCGCACATAATGAGTAATTAACACGGATACGAGCACTGTAGGAAGAGAGAGGGAAAGGGAAGGAAGAGATAATTAATTGTTTGATTGATGAACCTTGGTAGGTTTATTATATTTTGGGGAAGACGTTTTTGTGTCGTTTCGTAGGAGGGCCAATTTTTTTTATAACCCTTATTTTTAGGGAAGGATATATGACAAATTACTTCAGTCAGCTGTATCTGGTATTATAGCTGTCAAGTAAAAACAATGGTTACCAAGCTCCTTCTTACATGACTTAAACAATGGCATTCCTAATTATTGGAATTAGTTTTCCGGTGTGAAATTCATTGCCCTCTCTGGCTCTTCTCTTCACACTTGAGTTCACTGGGTGCATTATTTCTAAGCTATTCGTATCATGCTTCAAGCGTTATTTACTACTCGTATAGCCTTAAATCCATTGACTTGCCAGTCACCACGTGTCACGTGATCCTATGAGCATGTACTCGTATACAGTCTAGCGCTTTTCAATGTGAATATGACTAATAAACTAGCTACAGAAGTCCCAAACTGGTGAAGTATTGCTGGTAGGCTGAACAGCAGCTATATTTTGGTTTAAATCTTATTTGTATTCCATAATATACATACAAATTGTTTCGTTATTATATCCATAAATATTGCGAATATAAAAAGATTGTGGTCAGAGTATAGGATTACTATATTAATTGCTTACTCCATTTGTTGGCGTAAATGATTGTTTTTATGTAACTTATTCTACTAGCCTTAGTTGACTTGTTAAATTAAAATATTTTATTTCCTTTTTATGATACTCGGTGCTGAGGTGCATTCCATTATATTGTGGAACTATACAGGTCCGCCAGGTGTTAGAACTGGACCCGGTAGCTAAGTAGTGGCGGAAATTTATTTCTTGAGGGGGAAGATGGGAGGGGGGAAGAGTCTAGCAGAAAAAAAGGTGGATCTGACCCTCAAGTGAAAGGTGGGCCTGGTAAATCTCCACCAGCAAATGTCTAGACGATATTTGGAGTGCCCTTCATCTGGAAATTTTAGAAACTAGACTCCTCTACAAGCAATTAAGATTGGTTATCTCCCAAAAACTTTTTGAAATTAGAATGCCCCTATAAGTTACCTAGAGTGGCTATCAGCTATATTTTTTACTAAACTCCATCTATGAGGTATTTGGAGATGTTCTCTTGAAAAAAAAAACTTTGAAATTTGGTTGCTTCTGCAAGCTATTTTGGAGTGTTCTTCTTCGGAAAATTTTAGGATGTATGCATATAGATGCAATGTTGAGTGATCCTCTCCTGTAAATTTTGGGAGCCTACATTTATCTAAAATTCTTTCTCCTGCAATTTTTAAAAAATTGTATTCATTTAGAAGCTGTTTAAATATTGAAACAAAAGTAAATTTTCCTCTTCATATCCGAGAATATCATAAGGAAGTGAAATACATCTGGGGGAAGGGGGATTTATTCCTGTTGGGGAAAGTAGGTGGATGAAGGACTATAATTATTTCAAGCGGGAACTGCCCTCTCTGTTCTACAACCACTGCTAGAATTAGGTTTGTACACTTTTTAAAACCGTGTTGTCACTTTTACAAATAAAAAACGTGTGTAAATTAAAACATAACTAACGCTGAAATATTATTATTATTATTATTATTATTATTATTATTATTATTAGCACCACGTCCTACTACCCGTTCGGGTTATACGCACTTACGCTAATGTGTAATGGTAGGGTGATTGTGAGATGAAATGAAGGACCTACAGTTTAACGTGGGATCCGAACCACGGTGGAGGCCTGGCATTCCCCACATTCACAAGATGTCTTGTCAGAGGTGAAGGAAGGGTTTGGTAATCAGATAAATCTTTGCCGGGACCGAGGATTGAACCCCGGCCGTCAGCATAGAAGTTTGACACCTTACCCCTAGACCACCAGGTCACCAACGCTGAAATAATAAGCGCATGATGAAATACTTAAATTTAAATTGAACTTGATTAACTGCCCGGCTATCTTTATGTAACAAGTTTAATTTCCTTGTTAAACTAATAGACTCCGGGAAACTTTGGAATATTTAGTAGCTAAGGGCAAGACTGGACCTAACCAATGATATTGAGACATATGACAGTAAATTCCTCTGTAGGAAATCCCAGCTGTTGGGTTGGCTGAGCAACAATTCTTAGTATGGATAGGGATTTTATATCGTGTTATCCCGTTCACCACCTCCAACTCTAACCGCTATTGGTCACAATAGCCGGGAAGAGGGTGGGTGGAATCTAACCAAAATAGAAACATTTACAAGTTCAAGAAAATGTTGAATTATTTATTCAAGGTAAAACAACAGAGGTAAATAAATAATACATGACCTCACAAAAAACCCTAAGTGTGTTGAAAAACATATAAATATGGCAGAAACTGCGTTTGCGCAGTACATTTGAGAATATATTTCACAATCCCAAAGTAATAATAGTCCTTGACGAAGACTACGTAATAACATAAATTATTTATATGAATTAGTCTGGAAGAGACTCAATAATAATAAAAAAATCATTAATATAATAATAAAAAGAGTTTAAAGAGCTCCTTTAATTGGTTAACAAAGCGGTTGAATCACCCTTGTGACTTCAGACTAAACAAACAGGTTAAATATTTAAACTTTTGAAACCTCACAATAACAATAAAGAGCTTAAAGAGATTGAAAAATATAAAGGTATAAGGTATTTCCATTATTGGAAAATCAAAGAGCTTAAAGAGCTTCTCTATAAGGTTAACAAAGCACCTCAATCACCATTGAGAATTTCGACTAAACAAATAGGTTAAACCATTAGACCTTTGAATCCCTACTTTATTAATAAAGAGTTTAACGAGCTCTTCTACACGGTTAACAAAGCGCCTGAATCACTATTGTGAGTTCCGACTAAATCATTCAATTTTAATATTAAAATTTAATTTCAAATGCCACTTCTGATCAAAATAAATTACACTAAGGTTTGACTTCCCGACATAACTCAAACTTCTGTGGGGTTATTACTTCCACCACCTTTGAAGTAATCGAGAAGATTCTGACTTGTTAATACTTGACATTATAATAGAAAAACAAAACAATATTACATTAGAATACTGGTAATTTCTCACTAAACGTATTGGAATTGTTAAAGTTATAATTTATAAATCAACAAAAATAAATTACTCTTTATAATTTCTTCAAACAAAATAAGTCTACAAAATTGTATCTGTAATTTAAACATTATCAAATTTTGAAGTAAAATTATTACTGGTAACCATAAGTGCAATAAAATTTAAATTTGAACCAAATATTCCAAGCAAGAAAAAGAACCAAAAAGTGGCTACCTATTAGTAAGTCTAAATTTTACAAAGATACTAGCATGGCAAAAGGAAATATTAAGTGTTTCATAAAACAATTTTACTTTCCAAAATAAATCTTCTAGTGAGAAATTACTGAGCCTACACTGACCGATTTTAATCACATAATTAACTAAGTGTTCTAATACGCAAACCCATTATAGGTCGATTATATTCAAATATTTAATAAAATATAAAGGTTTTATATTTCAACATCCTGGAGTGATTATATCAAAGTTCAGACCAGGACCTTTCGTGGTTGTGCCGGAATTAACAGTCAACCATGTTAGCTGAGCACCAGCTTTATATAGGTCTAGTTTATGGATATGAAGGGGGTAAATCTTCATATTAAAAATATAATGCCACGCTGCGAACACGTGCTAGCAGCATAGTTCTCTTGTTAACAAACCTCATCATCTTAACACGTCACCTAGACACATAGGCCGGAACTTTGGTGAGTTGGTAGTTAAGATCGCGTGATGCTCGTCTGTCGGCCGGCTAGGCCAATCAGCATAGGTCTAGACCACTTCATTAGAGTGACTCGTCAATGCACCTCTCATGACTTTGTGAGTCTTCACTTCATCATAGATTTCGGTACGAACTAGTCGGTCATGGAACTCGTGCTATGCCAGAATATACAATGAGTGCAATAAAGCACATATTTTAGACATAGTAAGATGTTGTAAATGTTTAATATTGTAGGATGTCTATATGTATTGCTGATTTGGGGTGGGTAGTATTGATATAACATTAGCTAGCACTGCACAGTGTCTTTAATTTTTTCTTCAATCTATTAACAATTTTTAAACTTGTAATCGGGATTTCCCGGGCCTGGTACAGTGGTACCAATAGTTTCCCCCTCATGTTGGGCCTGCAACTATATTAATATTACCTTGGTGGCTAGTGTATATTGGCTGTGGTTACTTGAGCTTAAGGAGATCAATGCTCTTAAGACTTGAAATTTATATATGTTAAGTAATGTATGAGTTTAAAGGGTAGTGTCCTTAATGAATTATTGTTGCTTTAATTCTATAGGACTTTATTACCCGGTTCTGCACGTATTTGAGTAAATGGTGGAGTTGTTGCCACCTATTTTATTTCTGAGTTCATATTACAATTGACAAATATTAATTGGTTTTAGTCAGACACTTTATAGCACTATTGTCCATTAAAGTTAATATTAGCACTCATTTTCGATACTTTTGTACCATTTTGTCCAAGCACAGAAATTGAACTTTTATCTCTTATGTTAAATAGAGTATTTACTTACTCTTTTATAATTTTATCTTTCTTGGACTTGGTTGCGATGATTGTTCCTTTCCCCTTGGTAATTCTTAACACCTAAACCTTAATTTGAAGCACATGAATTTAATAGAATAACCATATTGAGTGATTATATTTGAATAAAGTTGAAAACTTTAATTCTTAAAGGTGGTCATGTTGGTCCGATATCAATCAATGGTGATAATCTTATATGGAAAAAGCTAAAAATATAGAATCAAAATAAATATTTCTGATATAATTTTTAAGATTATTCTTCATTATAATCCTTTAAACACAGTATGAGTATGAAATCCTTACATTTTGAAATAGCAAACCACTTCGTATATGACGTGGGATATCTGGACGTCTATAACACACTTGAGAGCCTTAGTAAATGAACACTTTATGCTAAGACCCTAAACATAAAACCCTAAAATATAAATGTTTATTCAGTATTACATTTTATATCAAATAAAACCTTAAGAGTGTAAAGTCAAAAACGAGTTTTTATCTTTAAAAGAACTATTTCTCGTTGACCAGTAATACATTTTGAAATTCGGTGACCCAGCCATTTATTTATTCATGACTGGACGAATTCCATGACCGAGAAATACTATGTTCCCAATAAAAGTTAACCGGAACTTGGAGAAACTTTCCTGGCTTACTCGTGACGTGAGAAATGGAATGAGATGAAAAGTTTTCAGTCCTTAGCCATCTCATAAATTACTAGTTCTTCTCTAGAAGTCTTTTGATGGAAGAGTGTCATTCTTAAATAAATATTGTGTCTGGTGATATTCATTTGGATATAGATATTATCTTTATTGATTCGTTTTAAGGGTGCCACCTACTTGAAGGAAATATTACTGCGACATTTCTTATGTGAATGGCCGTTAAGGAGTTTCAAAAACACTAAAAATATCCGCAAGTAGCTCATAATGTTCTGTTGTGACTTAAAAAATGTTGCTTATTTTAAGAAAACTATATTTATGTTTCTAACTATTACTATTTACTTTGATATCAAAACTGCAACATTTCTTAAGAAATATAATTTAAAATGAACTAATTTCACCTTTTGCATTATCTTTGTTTATTATAAATTTAAAAAAATGTTTTTAATCCTGAATGGACTTACTAGTTTTATATATTTCACTTTAACTTTGGCTTAAACTATATTTCGGAAGCGCAAGCCACTTCTTAAATAATGCGAGATTTCCAGACGAGTACAATGTATCTCAGCATTTCAGTAGGTGGCCCCTTTAAAACCAGAATCTTAATAGTTTGAAAACTTTGTTGATCCAAATCCCTATAAAGAACGTATTCATTACCTACTTACTTATTTGTAATTTAATCTTCTCTGGCCCTCACTCTCCTATTAATACGACTTTCAACCACATAAATTTGTGAGAGGGAAAAAAGGAATTAAGATTATTATTTTTGCCACGCTAAGTTGGATTCACACTTTCACCAAGCCTAGCATTCAAAGAATATTAAACCTTGTGGACACCAGCAGCCATGCAGACATATGCATCAATCTTGTCTTCTCTGGTTTTCCATTAATTGAGAGTTCAGGGTTCAGATTCCATCCGGAAGTGTATTTTCCCTCAAATGGTTCTCCACTCTCTCCACGCAAAAGTCAGAGGTAATAAATACATTTAGGTTACTCATTTTCTACATATGTATGAATGCGACTTAGTGCAATCAAAAAAATAAAAAGCTTTGCGTTTTTTCTGACATATTTCTGCCATTATGAATTACTATTTAAATAACAATCTGACCCTGTAAACAAATATGTTGTGATGGTTTCTTTCATCGTTAGACCTTTTTGCATAGAGTGGGAAATATCTTGCTTCTTTAAGAATGGGCAATCTTTCATATGACAAAAGATTCTGTGTAGTTTTTACATGTCAAATTGCCGGGACAATAATCATATATCAATCATGATCTAGTGTATATTTTATATTAATAGGCCTATATATAAGTTTATATGGCAAATTAACTTTGCTCATTTATTCAATACATGAATATGTATTTGTTTGTATGTGCTACATGTCATAATATCCCTCCAAGATAGTCTCATATCTACCTTTATGTAGTAGGGATGAAGCTGGATACATTTTTGTGGAGGTAGAGTGGAAAATAATAGAGGAAAACCACTCTTAGTTCCTCCAGTTGGGTCTCGAAGACGTTATGAATAAACCAAATTAGACGAATTTAAAACTTTTGTCCACATGCCCACCGATGCAGGAGAATTTACAAAGTAAGAGATTAATAATACAAACCCAATTGAGCTATTATAGGGAAATGAATGCATTGATAATGAAAAGATTTGAATTATCTCACTCAACATTTTGAAATTTCAACTGACAATAGTAAAATATATTTATCTCAAGATGTGGTTGATTTGTTTAAGAGAAAAATAACGCATTTCAAAAGTTAGTTTAAAGAGGCTTGGATAAGAACTTGTTTTAAAAAAATATCTTAGTATGGTTTACTTAATACTCTTACATAAAAACTCGGAACAGTCTAGAAAATCTTATGAAAACATTGTAGTGACAAATTTCTTGCTTTTACTATCAAAAGTTCCCGTACGTCTCGTAACATCTTCAAATTTAACTCCACAAGTAGAGGACCACTGTTGGTTTCTAATGAGGGTTGTTCACGAGCATGCGCACAGATCTCCTGTCACTGAACCCGGTAATCATTCTAAACTACCTCCTTCTCCAACTTAACACTTGGTAAATCGTGCCAAGTGAACACACACGTTTTTAGGGGATCCTTCTCCAAGGAGTAAGGACTTAAGGAGGTTTCGTGGCGTAGTCGTAAAACTTCTTTTCTTACTATAGGAAGAGTTGGTTCAGCGTTAGCGTGCTTGATTCTAACTTGGATGGGGAAGTTTAAAATACAGCTGGGCGTACTAATTGTGTCAATTTTCTTCTCATCCTCTCATCCTAGATGATTAAAATTAAGACACTAATATAAAACATAATGTCACTAAAGTGTATTAAAAAAATTATATTTTATTTGTTCACTGCTACCTGTACTGGCTATTCGAAGATTTTACTAGTGGGTTAGGTATAATTGATACGAAATTAGATACACTAGGTTGTATTCGATCCCCTACATCAATGACAGTGCCAAACCGAGACAGAATAGAATGACGTCCTAGACCGTGTTCTCACTAATGTGGGTGTTTACATTTAAGTTGAAGTATCTCTGCGAGGGCTCACGGAGTTTCTGGTTCTCCCTTCCCCGATAAACTCTCCTCCCTTGTCCTAATTTATACTTTACAACACTTAAACTTTCTTTCCTACACACCTACCTCACCCTTCATCAAATTACTTTATCCTGCTCGTTGTTTGGGCTAGGAGGATTTCTTAGGAACACCAACTCCCCAACTCATGGAACTCATGGTTAGAATACGCAAAGTACTTTTTGCCATATATATATTATAGTTCTGGAAGCTTTATTGCTAGAATTAGAAAAAAGATTTGCCGAGAAAGGTAACCATTTATATTTTCTCAAATATAATATTCTTTAGGCCATAATGATGGTAAATTTTATTTACTTATTCATACAGAAAAATTATTCAAAGAAAGAAATTAGTTTATCTCACAGAGTTGGCAATATTTTCTAAACACAAAATTCTGTGTGTTATTCAGGCTTTCTAGAAGCAATTTCCATTTTTCAACACACTATAGTGACTTGTCTATAGGAGCAAAATTTCATAAAATCGATTGACTTAATTTGTGTTATTGATGTATAGAAAAATGTGATTTTACCTTGATAGGGAAAAATAAGTAGTTATTATGTGTCCCAAAGTTTAAAGTAGAAAAAAAAGGGAAGGTGGATATAAGACATGTGTTTGAATTATCGCACTTATTTCTTTAGCTCTAATGTTATGTATTCAACAGCCTTTTATTTAAATTCACAAATATTTCAGTTTGTTGTGTGTTAAATTCCATGTTTTTTTAGACTATAATCCTCTGTGTTTTCACTGCTATCCTGTTTTCCCGGGTGCGTGTTAGCCCTAACTCTAGATTATGATGTATATTGACATTTCATGTGCCCCCAAACTAAAAAAGGCGAGTTTTACAATTTGTGTCCGCTTTTATATACCTATACCATTGGCTACAACCGAAATGTTTTAGTGGAATTAATTTGAAATTTATATTTAGATGTTATTTTGTTCATACCGCATGGTCAAATTGAGACTTTCATTCTTTCTTTGATTTTAAATCTCCCTCTAACAGTAATTTTTTCTAGAGTTCAAAATTCTTTGAAAATCTTATGAATTTGATTAAAATGGGTATTTGAAAAGCGGTTAGATAATAAATAGTCTGAATAATTGTTTTTAAGGGGAAAAAACTAAATGTAAAGTGGTTTAGTGATTTTTTTTTAATTTGGCTAAAACTATAACAAACTGATTTTAGAAAATGTGTACGATTGTGTTATGGTATTTATTTTTTAGATTTGTCCATTGTGTTATAATAAAAACATTGTTTTTACACTGGTTCTTGCAACCCATTCAAACTATCTTTATTTAATTATACTTTGGGGGATAACCTGGTGGTCTAGGGGTAAGGGTTGGACTTCTATGCTAGGGTCCGGGGCTCAATCCTTGGTCCTAGTAAAGATTTAATCTAATTACCAAACCCTTTCTTCACCTCTGACAAGACGTGTATTGATCACAACTTGTGAATGTGTGGAATACCAGGTCTCCACCTGGTTTGGATCTCACGTTAAACTGTAAGTCCTCCATTTAATCTCACAATCACCCTACCATTACACATTAGCGTAAGTGCGTATAACCCGAACGGGTAGTAAGACGCGGTGCTAATATATAATAATAATAATAATAATAATATACTTTTGGGTATTGATCGGGAAAGTATAATTAAAGGAGATGTGCCTTATTTGCGTGAAGGTAAAGTTGTTAACCCTTAAGAATAAAAAAAAAACCTCTTTCTACAACCAGCTCGAATTATTATAGCCTCGATCTCGCTATCTTTATCAAACTAGACTAGAGGAGCTTGACATCTAATCCACGTGCCCACCAATGCGGCTCAGCTATTTCAAGGATACAGTTTGAAAGTGCTATATTTTTTTAATAAACTTCATTAATGTTTGCTTAAATAGAGGATGCTAAATTTTAAATATGTAGGACCACCCTTTGGTTATCCTAAGAGATAACAAGCTTACCTTGTGTCGTTACACTATGGCGTAGCTTATTAAAAAGTGGGGCCATAGTGTAGTCCGTAAAATATATATGATGCTACCATACTGGCGAACGGGGTGTACTTACTGCGCAGTTCTGTATCTTTAATGTCCTTTATGTTTTAGAATCCTTAAATATTTCAATATGAGTCTGTGTGTAGTCTATATCTATACTTCTATAATATTATAAAGAGGAAAGATTTGATTTTTTTTTTGTAATGGATAAACTCAAAAACTACTGACAGATTTTAAAAATTCTTTCACCAATATAAAGCTACATTATCAGCGAGTAGCATAGGCTATATTTTATTTTGAAAATTTAATTTATTCCTCATAAAAATGTCGATATTATATTATATAGTCGTTGGAAAAAAAGATGTTGTTGAAAGGAACGTGGGGTAGGTGAAGGGTGATGGGCGGTTAGGAAAGAGAAATATATGTAGTGACGAGGAACGCAAAAAAAAAAAAAAGAGATTAAAATAAAATTTGGGGAAATGAGAGCAGTAAATGAAAGTGGAGGAAGCTGAAAAATTAATCTGATTTTAACAATTTGTTCGATTGGTGTATATACACAATTCCTTTCGCGCCTAGAGCAGACAAAATTATAGAGGAATGGATGAAAATAGGGGGGAGGATAAAAAGAGGGAGGGGCTATACAGTGAATGTAGGACTGTATTTTTTTTTTAAATAAGTAAAAAGTTTTGTTTTTATATTGACATTATGGATTATTTGAAGCTTTGTTTTACAGGATTCTTTAAAATATTTTTTTACGTGGAAGTGGGCTAGTATTAACTAAAATAGCTTACCAATTCTCTACCCCTGAGCAACTACTTTAAAAGTCCAGCATTTTATTCCAACCAATTAATGTTTTTAACTGCTATTAAATATTCAATTTAAGAATAAATGATTCAGGGTGATCTTGAGACTTATTAACGTGGTGAGAGCATGGGAAATACCACAGTAAATATCACATTTGGATAACCACACCCAGTTTCGAACCTTGATCCTCACGTCAACGACGAATAGGTGCAATTTCAGTTTAAGAACATTGACAATATGGTCATTGTAGTTTTATTTTAATTATTACATTGGGGTTATTATTAGCACCTTGATCTAAGATAGTGTAACGAGATTAGTGTTTAACAATGGGACCGGTGCGCTCTCAATGTTTACCCTGGCTGCGCTCCTTGTTCTCTCTGTCTCCCCCCTTGTCTAGCAGGTAGGTAGGGGCCTTCTCACTTGAATGAGGGATTAGAGGGGACTGGGGGAGGGGGGAGACACGTCTGGATGGGTCTGGGTCCTTTTAATTCTAGTAGTGGAGGATTCCAGACCCTTAGCTGGCATCACTCCTATATATACACGCTCTGCGATAGCTAGGTATGCTCAGTTATTGGTTCTCAACCAGTGAGACCGGGAGTGTATGGCGCTGGGGCCTGTCATGGGGTGCCGTGAGTGTCTTTAACATTGAAAGTGGATTGTGTCGTGGGCGGGAGTTTAGAGAAACTGATGTTTGAATATTTAACGATTTATTCAGTGTTTTTGTTAACAAGCTGTTTACTTGATTTTATGTAATTCTATTTTATTTGTTTTCATTTGTTTATTAATTTAATGACAATTACTAGTATTACTTAGCTCAGTGAACTGCTTAGTTATAATTTATTCAGCGATATTCTATTTATTATGTGATTATTGGTTTATTAATTTACATAATTACTTTGACTACCTAATTTGTTGAATTGTTTATCTGTATATTTAATTATGTGAATGTTTTTTTAAATGTTGTTTTTAATAATCAAAACCTTGAGTGATCTGCGAGTATTTTAATTCACATTTAGCCTGAAACATACCCCAATATCCTCAAAAGAACTCGTGGTTCACAAATTCACGTGTGAACGGCCCATGACCCTCTCAGGTCACGCGCGCCCAACGTTACAATAGTAGCTAAAATAAAATGTCCCAAGTTGGTGGTCACGCCCAGCCAGTATTGAGGTAACTTACCCTAAATTGTTTCCCAGTCAACATCCACACAAATTAAATTATATTTGATATTAATGATGCCCTCTTAATCTCTAACATATTAGTGTAATTAAATGCGGATACACGGATTAGTAGTAAAACGTGATACAAAAAAATTAACTGGATCAGCTTTCACCTCAAAAAAGAACACAAAATGTGATGTAAAAAACTATCATTTGGATAGTATTAGAACTGCGTCTTACTACCCGTGCTGGTTACACGCATGTTCTAGTATTGAGTCAGTTTTAGTTTAAAGTCGGGTATTGTGATCAAGGGGTTCGAAAATTGTACGTTAGATACCTATAGGTGTTATTCAACCATATCAGTGGGCACTCTGACAAAGGCACTAATATCGTCTAGTTTGGTTTTTCGGTGATGGGGAGGTTAAGATTTTAAAAAATAACCCAGCTTTAATTACATATTTTATTCCTACGACCACGCAAATCTAGATACATTTCCTCTAAATTATATCTCCTCTATGCTACGATATTATTGTAAGATTTATAAATTCACATGTAGACAGTAATATGTATATCAAATGCTTAGAACGCTCAGCGGCGTCAGAACTATATGTGTATCCACCAATGAGAAGTTTTTGTCACATAGTTAAGCTTTAAGTCAAGAGTTTATTTTGGTCAGAGCCCGGAGATGAGACCCAGAGGGTTTGCTTTCAAATTCCAGTGGTACAAAAATCAATAACTATAAAAATGAATAAAACACAAATAGAAAATATAAATTTTAGACCACCATTGATAGGTTAGTGCTCAGATAAAATGTAACCCACGTCTGTGGGCAAGTTTTCTGAATATCAATATCATTTTGTCATGTTTGCTGGTGATGATAGGTCAGGGTTCAGGTATATTATTGAGAGTGGTTTATCCCAAGGGGAAGAACAATAACGAATTGAATCTATTGCCGAATTTATAGATAACATCATGACTTTAACCTACATTAAAATTATTGGGTGTTGCACCGCACGTGGGGCTTAAGGGGATAAAAAGGGCATGAAATTTTTAAGCGTGTTGGAAGATTACGAAATAGTTACGTATGCTCTGTACATCCAGGTTTCGATTCAGAGCCTTATTGGAGTCAAATCAGGGTGCATCCTCCAACTATCCTCAAATACAACATTTTGTCCATGTGCGAGTCCCCCAGAAATTCCCATTCGGGACACTCATAATAGAGAAACAGACTAAGTAACCAATTATACAGCTTCAGACAGTTTCTTGTGGACAGGCCCCTACACCTGCTCAGCCTCTACCTCACCTGGGTAATTATTTCAGTTGTGTGTAGTTACCAGATCAGTCTGCCGTCTAGTGTAAGATAGAGATATTGGCACTGTCCAATCATTTGATCTGGTATCCAAGCGACTGGGATAGGGATGGCCTTCCTTACCTGTTCTTACATGTGAAGAGCCAGGTGGAGGTCTTTTACTCGCTAACTCGTATGCCAGGAGATTATCCACATCTCCAATAGACTCCGGTGTATTGCTAGATAGCGCGTGACCTATGACCTTCTCCACAACTTCATACAAGAGCCGTATCATTTCCGTACAGTGCCATACTGGTGTCTAGGATTTTGGAATGTCGTTCACATATAGACTGAAGGGCCCAATATGAACCCTGAGGCACTTCACTGGATGCATCTGGTCTGATATATGGCAAATATAAAGGTTGTGGAGATGGTTCGGTTAGATAGATATGTTTGGATCATCCTAATTAGGTATAAAAATAAGTCCAGGGAAAGAAGTTTGCAAATAATCCCTTCGTGATGAACGTGGTAGAGGGATTTACCACGTCAATGAAAACAGCACCAGTCAGTCTGATAGTGTTGAAACTTATTGTGACTTGTTCGAAGAGGTGGACAAGTTGTGGAACGTGGCATGAACTGGCTGAACTGTTAGTCCACCAGAATTCCGTTCTCCCGAAGTTTTCGTATTATTAACGTCAGTAGCAGTCATTTGAATGTCTTATCTAATTAATTGAATATGCTTATAAGTTGTGAGGATGGGGTAAATGACATGTATTTTTCCGGTTTGTATATGCAGAGGACGTTGGTCTGCTTCCAGAGCTAAAATAAATGACTCGGGAGTAAGATGGCTTTGAACAATTTCAATATAATTAGATCACCCCTACGGGAAGTTTCCATTTGACCACACTTTTAATACCGTGAACTTCGGATGCCCTTTAGATCTTAGTTTTAGCTTTAAAAGCTTCTGCCGTGTTCTTTAAGAGATCATATCCATGCTCATCTCTATGTGCGCATTGTGCACTTGGTCTGACGAATGGTCATTCAGTCTAAATTGCGCATCCAAATCTTCGTCAAAAAAACCAGCTTTCTCCAGAATGGAGTTGGCACCACCTTTTCGACTCACGATATTTAGCTTTGGTGCATTTATTTATATCAAGTTCCTCGTACTCTGCCCAGACCCAGTTCCGGTGTTCATAGAACATCTCGGGAACCACATGGACTTTTCTGTTCCAGTTATCCATGTCTACCAGGTCCCTTGATATATGCCAAGCCTTCCTCAGAGATTTTTCTTCTACACCTCTACTCATTCAGGCAATACGAATTTGCGTCAAAGTGTTTCAAAATCTTAACCCGCGGAAGAAGACACATTATTCGGAAATGTCTCCTCATTAACTTTTTGTCGGAGGGCAGCATCGTGTGCTGTACCGAAATGTTATCCAAGGACCTTTACTAGTACACTATTTTTTTTTTGTTATTGTAACGTGAATATCTATGTATTAAATCAAATATTGTAGCTTATTTTATATTCAATTTATTTTACTTATTGTTCAACTGTAATTACATAAGAACATACAATAAAACTTGGAGTCAGACCTAAACAATTTCGTCCTCTATGACTTCCTGATTACAGAGAACAAAGAATATTGCACTAACTAGCTGAGGCGTCTAAATAGACTATTCCACACTATGTGGAAAAGAGGTGTATAGTGGTAAAAAAAAGAAGAGGAAAATTACTGGAGGCAAGCTCAGTTCTTTCTTTGTGAGACACAAAGAAACAGATATAACAGTTTTAAGCTAGTTGATCTTGCAAACCTATCAGTTTTTAATGTTAAAATCTAAAATGTCAGTAAACAGAGAACTAAAATCAACAAAATAAATAGAAAAATATATGTATTAATTATGTAAAATAAATAAATTAAAAGGTATATATTTGAAATATTGTAATAATGAAAAATCATTACATTAGAGAGTGTGCTCCAAACTGACTGGGAGATGATACGGTGTAGAAAAAACAATAATGTAAGTTTGGGATAAATCACATTTCAGCTATGTTTAACACTCGGGATACTAAGGGCTCTATAAAAGAGGTATGGATGATGAATGTTGGCTTAGTAAAAGGAGTAAGGATGAGGAAAGTTGGCTTAGAGTTAGTGACCCGTCATCAGAGGGAATTTGAGATGAGAAATCCACAGTTTTAAGCCCCCCATACGGAAAATAATGCTTAGTGCACCCTATAGAGATTAAAACAATTGCCTAATCCATCATCAGCGATTCAGTCGATTTGCGAGATACACATTTGTTCCATAAGCTCACCTTTGTGGATAAACCATAAAATAACGCAGTAGCTTGAGTCTAGAGAAAATATACAACACAAACATTAAATAACCTACAATGACCAATTATTTCAAGATTGGTCTTTGTTTAAAATATTTCTTACCATCACCGGTTGTGGGACTTCCCTCAAAGCACCACATTTAGGGCCCTTCCTTCCGTCCCTCCTCAATAAAAAAATACTCAGGGTACAGTCATGGAATTAAGCTACATGCTTATTGCACTTAATTTTAAAATATGGATCGGAAATTCTCTATTCCACTTGTGATGTGTACTCACCAATAAGTAGAGATTATACTAGTTAAACAATATTGTGTATAGAATGTGCCACATCTATTGGTGGTGGAACCTTATTTGTGTAGGGTGGGGTGGTCAGAAAAATAGTTTTTTTTAAAAAAAAAAAGCTTGGTTTCCAAGTCAAAGGGGTGTCCGGGGACTCTACTCCTCCAAATGTTTAAAAATTTGAAACCCCTATAAGTTAATTGGGGTGATCCTCGTCAGGAAATATTTAGAATATCAGACTCATATATAAGTTATTTGGAGTGGTCCTCTCTCAGCAAATCTTGAATATAAAATGCCTCTCAAAGCTATTTAGAATGGCCTCCATCTAAATTTTTTATTTAAATGCATCTAGAAATTATTTAAAGTGGTACTTCTCTAGCAAACATTTAAAATTGGATTCCCCTAGAAGCTACTCATATATATATATATATCCTTCTGTTTTTTCTTCTTCTTTTATTTGCCTTTAGAAACTGTTCGAAATGGTCCTTCCCTTTCAAAGGTTTCAAAACTGAGTGCCTTTAGAAGTTATTTTGAGTTTTAGGCAAGCCCAACATTCAGCTTCATGTTCAAGAATATTGGAGTTGAGTGAAATTAATCTACAGGATGCATATTTTTATCCAGGATGGAAGGATTTATTCTTTTCAATGTCACTCCTCAATGACAAACACCAATACTACTGGACAAACCTTAAAATGGCACCATAACAGCTATAATAGGATTTTGCTGGAAATAAACTTTTATAAAGTATTTAAATAATATGGTGAACATTTATGTTAAAATACTATTAGTGCTATTCAATAGGTACTGATAGGATCTTTCAAAGGTGACGGTAAAGTCCACATGACATGACATAAATTTACTATTAGTGTTTTATTTAATTTGGTAAATGTCTAAATATCATCCTCCGTTCTAAATATGATAGTACGTTCGCATGATAAACGCCATTTAAATAGCTAGACTAGATATTTCGGCAGCCGCGTGAATTTTAAAAATATAAATTAGTGGCATTTTTCTAAAAATGTAATAACAAATCGTCAGCACCTTTCTGTAGATAAGGTGTTGCAATACAAAGGGCAATAATAAAGAGGATCACCAGGGATGTTTATTTGATCCGCACTCAAATATGCAAAAGCCCAAGTACCTGAACTAACATGTTTAGGCATCAGCAAAATGAAATATTTAATAATACACATTAATGGGATTTTAAGGGTATGCTTGATGTAAAAGCGTAACAACTGAATAGAAGATGAAATTGACTTAAAGACTGTTTTATTTTCATAATCCAAATGTTAACAATATTAGGTTTTTAGATTACGGCTTTTGATCAATAGTAAAATGTACATAGGGAAGAGAATAAAGGTATTTATATACAAGAAATTAATATAAATTTTCAGAGATTAAACGCACAATCAAATATAAAGTACATCCATTATAATTTGACAGAACCAATTTATAAATGCACCAAAACATAAAATATAGCAAACAATGTCGAGATAGCAAGAGCTGAAATACCTCCAGGAAAAGAAGACCTAGAAGACTTAGGCGAGGATGAAAGGCGAGGATGGCCTTTAGAGGCCTCGGAATGTAGCAGGCCAAAGGCCTATAAAGAATAAATAAGGAGGACATTCGGGTGCCCTCTTGTTGATAGTTCATCACTGTAAAATGATGAGATAGCTATGGCAATCACAAACAATCATGGTAGTTAATAAATATAAATTGATTGAATTTTGTAGACAAAATGTGGTCTTGTTGACAATATGGGTGCGCAAGCAAACGCAGATCATCACAACGCAATATTAACCCAAACACGATCATAAAATAGGATAAAACAACTAATGCACCCTACATGACAGGAATGAAGGGGTGGGGTGCAATTAAACATAGCATAGTAAGAAAAGGACATACATTTTATTTTCAAGGGACATTATACAAAAGAGTAGCAGATCACTGTGTATTACAGGAAATTGGTTGTCAACTTAGTAAAGGGCAATGCAGCCAGGCTAAAGTGTAGCACTCTCTATATTTTCTATAAATGACCATATACACTCGTTCAGCATTCATAGTGCTTGGATTATGTAGTGAGCGCTCTGCCCCATACTCCCTCGGGCAGCAGTCCACATACCTATATTTCAAGAATAATACAACCACATTAAAATCCATACGCATGAAGTGCAAAGTAACATCAACAATCAAAACTGGTTAGGGGAGGTGTACATTACACAACGCAAATAAGTCCACGAGATGGTGGCTAATATCTCGTCTAAAAGGACCCAACAGAGAAGAGAACTGGGGCAGCCAAGACGGTCAAGCCTCAACTTGGAGCACCCAAAATGAGAGACCATATCTATACCCCAGTGCAACAGTTAACTGGGTAACTTGGCCGAGCGGCCAGCCTAATTAGGCCAACAGTTAAATCAGTCACACCCAAGGAAGGTGGTAGGTGCTCACTTACATAAGGTTCATTACCACATTTATAGTCGCCCACACGCATCAGCGTTTTACAAATAAACTACTAACTATAAATCTATGACGCTCCTTTAAATCAGGGCAACTTAATAACCTGTCTAACGGATACCTAATATACTAACACATACATATAAAAATAGACGTAGCATCTACTAAAGTCTCGGAAAACACATAGGTCAGCTAATCCCATAACTCTAAGCACTTTTAGTATGCAATGTGAACTCGCCCTTAGTTTGGAAATAACTGAAGCCCCGCTCTGAAAGAGCTGTCTATAGGATCAGAGTGTGCGTCAGTGACAAACATTCACACTTACTAGTAAATAGATCGTCGAATAGATGATTAGCCAGAAAGTCTAGCTAGTGACTAACCTTCCCCTGGTAGGTCTAGTTACAACACCTGATTATTCCTTCTATATCAGGTCGCAAGCTCTGAAGGCAGGGCAGATGTCCGGCCTCCAGTCCCATGCACTCTAATTGAATGCATTCCAGCAGGCTCCGTGGCATACAGGCACGATCCATGAGTGTGCGAGCAGGGGTGTACCAAGATGGTGTGTACCAGGGTAGCACCAGGTGTGATAACTGCGTAGAGTACCGCCTCGGTGCCACGAGTAGACCAATAGTGTAGCTGGTAAGAATGATGCGTGGACGACAGTGAGTAGGACCCACACCTCAAATGCAGCAGTCCAGCAGGCTCCGCGGCATGTCGGCAAGATACTCGGGATGAGCGAGCAGGGGTGTACCAGGGTGGTACCAGGCGCCGAGTCGACAGAGGGTACCGCTTTGGTACCAAGAGTAGACAAACGTTGCAGTAGGAAGGAGAGAAGCGTGGATGTGAGCGAGTCAGATCCACACCATATCAGATGTAGCAGATGGTTAGTAACCCAAATTAATGTGGCGAGGGCTAGCTGCCGCGATCCCAAGGTTGGCGTCCACGGGAGTCCATTCTCTTCAATTAGACCAGCTATTACCAGTCGTACTGCTAGTTGACTAGGTCGAGCGTGAAACATATACACTGTACTCAGGCAAAATAGTAGTTCTATCCATTAGTGTAGTGTTCTAGCAGTTCACCATATTTCTATGTAGAACTAAGCGAGACGGCTCAGCGCCTGCAAGTAACACCACACGGCGTGTCCAGAGATTGGATGAAGCGGCGAGCTCGTCCCAGCTCGGGAATATACTTTATACTATTCTGTTTGACGGGGCTAGGAGTCGAGCCCGTGCCTGCTAGGGACTAAAACTGCGCCTGCGTGCGCAGTTATAAAAAGAGGAGGGGATAGATGAAACCTAAGAGAGTCGAATAAAGCGCCTCTTCCATGGAAGAACAATTTAAGATAGTGAACCAATTGAGAATATATGAAGAACTTGGAGGAAAATAATTGGTGGCGTGAAGATATTACACTAAGGGTTTACGTAATCAATGACTTGTGCGAGCTAATGATAATTAGCTCGGCACACTAATATTTATTGTTACATAAACATTTTGGATAAAAGAGCATAAATAATACTATCCTATGTTACAGAAACATATTACATACTAACCATAATTTATTTCCAAAGAACATCATGAATCACCAAGCTATGTCACCAGAATTTGTTCATTTTAATTGTTAGGTCGCTGCTAGCTAGGCGTTGACTTATCCTTTAATTTTTAGCTTTGTTGTCGCAATGCTAGTAATCTTTAGTTTTTGTATTGATTATATTTTTCTCACCCACCCATACAACATTCATATTTTCTACCATACAAACTAGTGTTTCTTTCTATAAGGCATTTTCCGCTTCCTATTATTAAATTATAAACTTTCTGGCCTTTATGGTTATTATGGGGAGGTCTTTTAACAAACTTGTCAAATTTAAATTTTCTTCTATGCCAAAAAGAAGATTTTATAATAATTTTGGAAAGATTTAAACTTACTATCTCCCGCCCATCCCTTTTTTTAGGCCCCTTTCTAAATAATACATATTTAACAATTATCTTGTTATTGGAGTAATCCCTCTACATTCCTGGAAAATCTCAATTTTCTGCCTCACCTAAAATTTTTTTTATATAACACCTCATCCCACACCCCTAGCTTACCCTATTTTATACATTTAAAATCTTCAATCTTTTATGATTATTTGACGTGGTCTTTACACCTTCTTACCGAATTTAAATTTTCTACCACACATACACATTAGTTTCTATTAGTTTTTGAAACATTCACACCCCCCCTTTTTCACCAATTAGTTCTCAAAAATTTTAAGATTTATCTAGTTATCTGAAGGTGTATCTTTACCAATTTGATACATTTTAATTGTATACCTCATTTAAAAAATGTAGTTCTAATTATATATATCTCTCTTCCCATTCCAGAAACCCCAGTTTGAAATTTACCGTTTTAAGATTTGTCTAGTTACATGGGAAAATCCCTCTACCTAATGGCCAAATTTAAGTTTTCCAGCTCATCTGGAAGTAGGTTTTCTTTCCGGATAGATCTACTTTCAGCTTTATCTAATATATAAGATAGTAAAAAAAAATCAATGCTTGGAATAGAATAATAGTGCAGCGATTCAAATATTGTCTTTTCTATCTGTAACAAGGTTTATAATTAAGTAAAACTATACTATTAAAAATCTCCTGGGCCATAAACTTTCCATACAATTAGTGACATCCTACTTAAAATACATCTCTTGCTATTGACATAAGCCTTTTGGTTTTTATGTTTCGCTAAAAAGTAAGGTATAATTATTTTTGACATAGTGCTATTTTGAGCTCATGCAAAAAGCAAAATCTTAAAAATAAAATTTGCCAGTGACCCCCTTCCCTCCACCAGCAAAACATCTTCAATACTATACATATATTATATATCCTCCGCACAATTCTAACCTGACCCGAAAAAATTCTCAACCTCACCTCAATCATCATCATCACCCTGCTAAACCTCTTTTTATATTATGCCACCCTACACTAACATCCCTTCTCCTCACCAGCAATAGCCAATTTTCATTCACACCTCCTCGTTCACCCTAACTATTGTGATTGTACTTTATTATACTTTATTGTGAACTTAGCGTCGTTATAAATCAAGAATCTCTCGATAAAATAAACAATTTTCTTGAAATAATATTTCTATGGCGTGCACGCATGAGAAGTGAGACCTATATTTTAGAATGTTGTGCGAGAAATTTACATATTAAGCTTTCACCCGTTTGCCTCTTTTTGTTTATCTTTACCGCCCTCTTGAGAAGGTTATAGGGCTTAGAGTAGAGTAAGGAAAGGGGTTGAAACCTTTTACTTCCGTCCCTAGCCCCAAAGGTAAACTGCCTCATAACCATTTAATCCGAAAACACACTAATAGCTCCTTCATTCCTATATCCAATATAGTTAGTTTAATAGCGTAAATCAGAAGCTGGGTTTACGAAAAGGTGTTGTAAGTCCAAATTATACTACATTAAATTCCCTACGGATACGGGTTTAGTAATTTCTGCTAAAATTCAGATAGATTTGGTTCAGCCAATGCCTAATTTTAATATGGAGTGTAAGTACATTCGTCTTATTTTCAAGATAAAACCAGCCCTCTTATAAATAATAAAAAGGGAAAGAAAACACTTTAGAACACCTATCGGTGATTTAAATCCTATTATTAACGTCAGTGGAAGACTAAACTAGACAATATTGACGCCTTTCCCTGCATTCCCTCCTATGCGGGGATACTTTCTAGGATTATTGACCAATATATCCAATAAAAATATATGAAAATGTCTACATTATTTGGTGCCGTATCTAACTACCTCACTAAACATTCAACATTTCTATACTTTCTATACTACTCGGATACAGGGGTATAATTTAAATGTTATAAAACCATATTTGCTTGGAAGTAGAGTGAGAGACCATTGAGGGAGACCTGCTAAATATATCTAGCAAGGGTTCAAACCTTAGCCTCTTCGTAATTGGTAAACCAAATCAGACAGGGTTAACTCCTTAGCCTAAGCTTCCTCCGTACGAATTACGTCCGACGAATTTCAAAGATATCATTATTAGTATTGGGATCTACTTTTACGGCTGTTAATTTTTGTATTATTATTCAACATATACCAGTGTTTATATATAACCATCAAATTAGCTAAGAAATTAAATATGCGAACCCCCCCCCCCCTCTTATAGATTAAAAAAAAAGCGTTGTTCTAGACCAAAAGAGCTTGGAAATATTCAGAAAGCTAGCATAGAACTAGAGGGTTTGGGTGGAGCCAAATAATTGTGATGTAGCTAGAAATTTGGGATGAAACTAGAGATTTGGGATAGAGTTTTAAAATTGTGCTAACGTTGGGATACAGCCAAAGATCTTATATAGAGCCAGAGAATTTGGCTAATATTATTATTATTATTATTATTATTATTATTATTATTATTATTATTATTATTAGCACCGCGTCTTACTACCCATTCGGGTTATACGCACTTACGCTAATGTGTAATGGTAGGGTGATTGTGAGATGAAATGAAGGACCTACAGTTTAACGTGGAATCCGAACCACGGTGGAGGCCTGGCATTCCCCACATTCACAAGATGAATTTGGCTAATGTTTAGCTGCTTGGATTGAGCTATAGAGTTGTAATAAGGTCAAATTTATAGCTTTCATCAACTGTTGAAGAAAAAATATGTTTTGATTGAGCTCAATACCATAAACTTGAAAGTTATCGTAAATTCACAGCTTTTGACGAGCCAATCTTTAGCTTTAAAGTCAAATGAAAGCTCACTATAGAACTTTTAATCAATAATAAAACTTTTATAATAAAATCTAGCATGCTAACTTACAGGCTTCAGTGCAATGATGTACTAGTTATTACCATTCACTAAATCAGATTTAAAAACATATTTATGAGGCAACAATATAGTTCTAAATCATTTTACAATTACTTTATTATAAGTTTGTGTTTTTTTCCAGAAGTGCTATACTTTTTACTAAAACTTCCCAAAATCACATTAAATTTGATGCTGCCTTGTAGAGCATCAATCATTTGCCGAAATTTATCATCATTTTGTCCTTTAATTATTGAGTGTAATAAACTTAAGTAAAATATATCACAAAATCTAAATATTGATGTTTAGATGGAGAAAAAAATCTGATTAAATATAGTATTATGTTTTGGTTTTTCCGTATCTTATTGTTACTTGTCCGCTTTATTCTTGTTTGGATTCACTAATGAACTAAATTTAGGAATTTAAAATTTAAAGATGTTCTTGCATATACAAGAAAAGGAAATAACATCCTAAGTATACTTAAGCAAGATTCAAACCTCAAATTTCCCGTGATTGGGAAAACAGATCATATAAACCTGCACATTTAAGCATGTTTCACACTATGAGAACACTCACGCTCACACTCACGTCACAAAATTGAGCTTGGGACTATACTATGCATGTCATGTTTACAGCAGCGCTCCATTCGGTCTACGATCAAAATACCACGCTCAAAATATTCCTGACAATGATCACAGTGGTCATTATGAGTGCGCGTGAGCGTGGCATTTCTTATTGTGTAAACACTCCCATTTGATTCGCATTGTACGATATTTGATGGTATCCTGAGCACTGTGTGAGGGAAGTGTGAGCTTCCCCATAGTGTGAAACAACCTTAACTCCACGTTCCCACCGGTGCATAGGGTGAACTCATGTTCATTGCCGATTAATTTTGCTAATTCAAACGTTATGTAACCCACCACGCAAAATCATACCTTTTTCATTTCTACCCTGATAGTGAGATTTAAAAAGATGAGTAGTGACACGTGACATGAAAAAAAAATGTTACGTACTTGACTCCTTGAGATAGTCAATAGAAACCTCTTAATTTGGAACCTGACCTTACCAAAATACATGAACAGGAAAGAGAATCCCAACTCTAAAGACGAGGGTTATAAGGGGAGTGGAGTGTTGTTGTGTGACTTTATGTTAGACCTAGTAACGTAAACCACCCCGAGTACTTCTGTAACTGTTAAAAGGGGTAAGATGTTCTTGAACTCGTAAAATTAACAGCAACAACAGCACCATCTCTCTGAAGTGAAAGTCGTTCTCGGATGCTTTCAAAGATCATGGGTGGAACCATTCTACTGTACGTATAGTCCATTCCCGTTAACTTTGAAATCTATAATTTACTCAAAACCTCTTTGGATTATTCTGACTTATAGATATATTTGGTTACTTTTGGCCAATGATTCAAACTCAATTTAAAAGTGAAATTGGTCAAAACATATATTCAAAGCGTAGACATACAAAACCTGTCTTAGTATAAAATGTATGAAATAAAGTGGATTGATCAAAAACAATTTGTAATAAATAAAATTATAGAATAATAGGAAGATAGAGTACCAATAACAGTAAAAAAAGCTAACATACATTACACACACTTCAATATTTCGATGATATTATAGCATCTTCCTCAGGAAGTAGTAGTAGTATTAGTAGTAGTTAGTCTCTATATACTATATAGTCTAGTATAGTAGTATATATAGTAGTTAATATAGTAGTTAATCTAACTACTATAATGATAGAATAATAGGAAGATAGCAAAGTACAAATTAAAGTAAATCACTAACACATATTAACACACTTCAATATTTCGATGTTATAATAGTATCTTTCTCAGGAAGTAGTAGTAGTTAATCTAACTACTACTACTACTACTACTACTTAGATTAACTACTATTACTTCCTGAGCAAGATGCTATAATAACATCGAAATATTGAAGTGTGTTAATATGTGTGTGTTTTTACTTTTATTTGTGATTTGCTATCTTCCTATTATTCTATCATTTTATTTAAAACATTTTTAAGTAACATTTGAATTGCCAGAAAAGGCCAATTTAGTAGAGACGTACTATGAAATCATTTTACTATTGACATTTTTATTTAGGTTGGTCTCAAACTGAATATTTACAAATATGAGGAGTGCATGTGAAAATATGTACACCTCGTTTACCTTACAAGGTAGCAAATTTACTTGTTTCCACGATAGTGCAACTTAAGTGAGAGGGCCCGTTAAGGATAGACTGTAATATTTTATTTTAAACTAAGTGTACATATAGGCAATACCTTTATTCAAGCCTTTCTTCGGTAAACAAAGTATAGCCTAGAGAATAAAATATGTACGAATGCGATTTGAGTATTGTTTGAGTGCTATTGTAGTGTTTGTGTAGTTTAACAGGGTACTTCGAGAGGGATTATGAGTGCTAGTGTAGTTTTACTGTCTAGCCCTAGCTTGCAACTAAAGCTGTACCCATACGTTGACATCATCTTTTGGGGTAAAACTATGCACCTCACTTAGCAAGACATTATCCCCACTAAAACTTTACTAAAACTACAATAACATACCCAAAAGTGCCAAGTAGTTATTTGGTAAATTATCCTTGTGACAACCTTTTCCTTACTTTTATATATTTAAATTTAAAAATTGAGAAAATTAAATAACAGTTTTTAAATAAATGAATACATAAACAGAGCGTAGTTTGTTTGCAAAGCAAAGAGCTCACTATCACATTTTATTTTTCTATTTAAGTTCATAAACTTGTTTTTCTGTCTCTTATCCTTTTATTTATTTAATAAACTTTTTTTTTAATTATTCCACCTTGGTTTTCCTCTTTATTTACCGACAAACTCACTCCCTTTTTTCTTTTCTTCTTTCACTTTACTAACACAGAATCTAATTGGAACGCTATTGAGTGTGTGTTTATTTTCGGTGTTTGCGGTTGGAACTCTTTAATAATTTGTATGTTATTCTTCCGAGATGAGCTGATGGCGATCAAGTATAAACATGGGCAGAAAAATGTTCAATGTTTGATTTTAAAATAGAGGAAACAGCAAGAGTTTCTTAAAACATTTTAGCTTTGCGTCTTACTACCAGTTCAAGTTATACGCCTATACACTAATTAATCCAATGTGTTAGAAGTGAGTAAATCTGAATTTAGGTTTAAGTGTACTCATATTTGCGTGGAGGGAGAGGGGAAAACAACTTAGAAAACCACCCTCAGTATATCCTACCTGGATTGAACCCCAATCGGCCTGTCATTGGCAGTCTAGTCTAAGGCAATAATGATACCTCCACCTAAGCAGGTTGTTTCTTAACTAATACAGATTTTAAACCAGGAGGTTTTTTCACGACACTTCCTACTATATGTCCTGGCTACCCACTTATTTATACTAATGGTATGGGGATGAGTACGGTGAAACTTAAAGGAAGAGAGAAAATGTGCGTTTAGTACACCCGACTGAGATTAAAGCACTGATTTACTCGCAAATATCAAACCAGATTAAATGAACTTCACCTTTATTCCGCGGGCTCACCTATGTGTGTATAAATAGTTAGTAACCTCAACCTCTCCATTACTGACAGTTCGTTCTATTTTTATCCAGACGTCTCAAACGGCTATTAATGCGAGTCAAAATAGTAAAGTAAACTGGCTTCCAATATATTTATTTTGAATATTTTAATAAAAACATTTTATGATATTATTTTAATTTTAAGTTTTTACTTATGGTAATTTGTATATGAAATTAAATTAAAGTGACCTTTTTGTATGTAAATTAATCTTATTGATCACCCAGGTGTACTGGGAGGTTAATGGTGGTGGAACTTCATTAATGTAGGAAAAGATATTTAACAACAACTATATATATAAAAGGGGCTTTTTCCCCTAAGCCAAAGGAGCGTCTGGGGACCCTGATCCTGAAAATAGTTTGACAATTATATGTCCCTAAAATATATTTGGAGTGGCTCCTATATGTAATTTTTTGAAAAACCAAACTATTTGGAGTAATTCTAGACAGGAACTTTTTCTAAAACTAAAGGACTCTTCCCTCCCTAGTAAAATTTTTGTAATTTGGAAATTGGGGGCCTTTAGAAGTTATTTTAAGTTATTCTCACCTGAAAAATATTTTAAAATTAGATGCCTCTAGAAGATATTTTAGAGGGCCTCACCAAATGTTTGGAAATTTGAAGTCCTCAGAAGATACCAGAGCCAGTTTCTCTACTACTCTTGTCAGAATAGCTATTTTATTTCTATATTTAAATAATGTGTATGAATTTACTACAAAATTACATTTTTTGTATTATAAAATGAAAAACACGATACATACAAAAGCCTTACCAATCACGCCGTCCCCTTACGTGGTACGCAAGAAACTGTGAATATAGCACAAAAACAACTCCTTACTTAATTGATACTAACTAACCTTCTCCATACTTCCCTATTCTCGTATTCTCCCTTCGTTTCAACAACATCCATACAGCGAGTCATACATGTCCTTTTATTCTTAAAACTCTTGTTTTTTTCTTTCACGTGTTCGTTTACAACATTTAACCATGTCTTACACGACATACTCCTTTCGTTTGATCCACACCCTCTACCTTCATATATTTTCTTCGTCGATCGATCCACACTCATCCTCTCAACATACCCAAACCAATGTAAGACGTCTCTGTTACAATAACCTATTATTAGATTCCCTTTCAAACCGCACTCCTTCAGCAGCCATTCATTACTGATTCAATCCATACTAATATATCCACATCCAGTTGATTTCTTAGATACCTCATTCCAACCGCATTCACCTTGCTCTTGTGTTTCTCTTGACAAACCCAAGATTCACACCCATACAGCAATAAGTGTGAAACCTGCAACGGTAGCAGCATGGTATAAGTAGTCACCCTTGCAATAGACCAGATTGCTGATGATTAAAAAATTGGGGTTCACATCTGGGTCGGGTGTACAGAGGGTGTTCATTTTTAAATGGTTTCCCAATATTTATCTGATCCAATGACTGTACATTTCCTGGTATTTTGGGGTTTGAAAAGGATGAACTCTTTTTAAGAACTACTTGTGAAGAAAATGTTATACCTAAGGATTATGATTAAGCTTTACGTTTTATGTGCCCCGAACCCGACAAATTAGATTTTATAATTATGTTTGTTTGAACCTACGCCTAGATCTGAAACATATCCGAAACAGTTTGATTGATTTTGCTAAAACTTGATATATAAAGGTCATCTCGAGACATTATTTCAATTTTGACCTTAGCGCTTGGATTAAATTAAATGTAGTTTACTGATAACTTATTTTTGAAAATTTTAAATATTTGAAAAATAGTTATAATGAGTTGGTTTAAAATGTATAAAGAAGGCTTTTTAAACATAACGAATAAAAATTCACTCACATCGGCGCCCGAATGGTCTAAGCTCTAAGGCATCATTCTAGCAAAAGATTAGACTGCTGATGACGGGGTGGTCGAGGTTCAATTCCAGTCAGTTGTACTGAGGGGGTTTTCATCAATGGAAAATTGATGTCAACGGACTATTTTACATGAGTTTTAATCATTTTCATTAGTTCCCTAATGTAAGTTAATTTAAGGGTAGTAAGTTAACTTTGACACATTTTATAATATCTGAAAAAATCTGAATGTACCCCTTAGGATCTCGCTCAAAAGGGTATTTTGTAATGGTTTTTCACTAAAATAAATATTTTCATTTTCAATTTTACTTTTACAACTAAAGATAATTTGATGTTAGTTTTAAAATAGCTGATTTTTTATTTTTAAAAAAGTTGCAGCTATTTTGTTTAAAATGTATGATTTGAATAGTGTTTATTGTGATTAAAATGTAGATATGATTGTTTTCTTTGGAAAACTCACTTTAGGGTTGCTTACTGAAAACCTATTTTCCTCCAAACAATAATACTATCCCATATGGGAAAGTTTGTAAATCTGAACACTGAACTTGTAATTATATGGAATTATACATCCCAATAATTTATTATTCACATCTATATTCAAAACTACGATATTATAAATGAGAGCAGGTAGTAATATTTATTTGTGTTAAGTTGTTAAGTTGCGAGGTATAGCGAAATCTTTCTACGTCTCTATTTAAAAAGACAACGCATTTTTGTAAACAGAAACGCACCTGGATGACTACACTTTTTTCTTTTCTAAGAAGCTTCGAGAAGGAAATGTCGCTGGATATACCTCTTAAGGGTTCGCATCTCTTCACTTTCCTTCCTGGCGAGGATCTGAGTAGGTAGAGACTATGAAATCTTAATCCTAGTTCTAAATCTCACGTGTCGAGGATTGTCTTGTATATGACGTGATAGTCAGGCTTTTAAATTAAAATCTACAACGTGTGAAATATCTAGCAAAAAACTGTTTATCTACTTAAAATAAAAAAAACTATAAAATACTATGTAAACAATATCCCGTCCTAATTCATGTGTTCATGAAGGAGGTGGGACATTACAATTCGTTTACCTATGTTGCATCCCCTGATGGCAGCTTGAAATAACTAAGTTCATCCATATTCTTTATAAACCTCTTTGTTTTGCAGCCTCTATGTTTTTTTTGTTTTTTTTGTTTACCATGGCAATCATTGTTAGACGCTATAATGGAGAAGGGCTCTAAGAAGATAGAAAAGTGACGCTCTGGTTTTGAGACACGAAATAAATGTGAATGTAAATACAAAGGATTGAATTTGAGGTACGAAGTTTTTCGTTCCATTATCGAGCGCCGGTTATAGTCAAAGACTGGACCTCAATTTTCTCTCAAATGGGGAAGATTCGTGAGATGAATGAGCGGCTTTGAAGATCTAGAAGTGTGAGTGCTGCAGCCATGGTCAGAGAATGGTATGCAACTTGTGTTTGGCGTCATCACCTCAAATACTACAGGAAAACGAGTGAGATGTTTTATTATTATTGACAGTTCAGGACCACTAATTCGCGGTTACCACCAATTAATATATATTATTTACTTAAAGGCTCTTATGCCGAAATGTTTCACGGCTTAGATTTATAAATTATTCTGGTACCGGATAGGTAGGACTATCTTTTAAAATTACAACTGCCACAATAAAAATATATTATATATATAATATATATATATATATATATATATATATTATATATTATATATATATATATATATATACACTCTTTGAGTATTTGAGTCTTAGATATACATTTATGTTCCAACCTTCTGGTGAGATTGTTGTTCCCTTTTCAAGCTCATAAGAGTCATTTAATTTGTATCACTCAACTCACTGGCGCCCACCCTTTTATTTCACTAGTATTTAGAACTTCGCGACGAGCTACAGGATTACCGTGGCTACATATCAGAGGGTAAGTTTACTTGGTAATTATGTCTATCGCTAATGGGCCACATTAAAACCACACAAATATCCTTCCTTGCTACATCACCGCGAATACCTTGAGAGGTTAGAGTCTCAGTTTATTTTAGGTGCTCTACCGGCTGAGTTTGTCATTGAGGGAGGGAGTTTTTATACAGACCCCCCCTATAAGGTTACAGTTGACGCTTACAACGTGGGGCTCGATGCGTGGTGAGGAGATATTTTTGTGGTTTTTTTTTGTTTTGTTCGGATAATCTAGGATAGTGTGTTTGGTTTATTGTAGGATGATAAGGGGAGGTTACTACCTTCGCAGTTGTGTTAGAATGCATTCCGGAGCAGAAGCAACAGGAGTGGAGATAGACACGCAGGGAGATGTGGTTGAGAGGGCTGGTGAAAGATCTTTTCCTTTTAGCACTAGTGACGGGGTCATCACTCCTGACCTTGAAATAGACATTCTTCCAGACGACCATGACCCACGTGACATGTCCACCGTCACTATGACTAACGAAAAGGGTGACAACCCCAACATCACTACCACGTTTGACATCCCCACTACTGAAATACAGAGAGTGACCCCAGTGTCCACACCTATGCTACTCCCTACGGACTTTATGAAGGTGATTCAAGAGATGTTTGGTCGACTGGAGAGTAAGATAGTCTCAGTCCAAAGTCAACAGAAAGAGATGGTAGCTGGACAAGCTCAATTTAGGGAAGAGATGGTTGCTGGACAAGCTCAATTTAGGGAAGAGCTGAAGAAAGATTTCTTTTCCCAACTTAAAGTACTTTCCGAGGGTCAACGGCAGCTCAGGGAGGATTTTACCACGAGCCAAGAGCAATTTAAGGAGTTGGTGACTGGTCAGATTAGATTGGAGGAACGGATGACCAACCTGACTATCAACACCGAAGTTCAGATGAATACTCTAATAAGGAACCTGGAGGGCACTTTCCGGGAAGAAATGATAACTGAACGAGAAAAGACCATGGAAGAGGTCCACGCCATGGCCCGTTCTTCAAAGAAGACGTTCTCTCGCTGTCTGTCTGAGTTTAAACAGGTAGTGGTCACCCAGACTGACCTTGACGATATCTTGACCGTCAGCCAGACTACTACAGAGACGCTACTAAAAGAAGGGCTGAGCTCCATAAGACAGGAGTAACACACCCAACGACTACTGCAGGATCGTACCATTGAGGTGTTAAGGTCAGATTTCACCGCTATCAACAGCAACAGCCAAGACTTGGTTCGAGCCCAAGTTAGGTTGGAGGTACAGACCCAGGGAAACACTGAGGCTATCATTAATATACACAACCATGTTAAGGACTTGACGGGACAGGTGTTAGCAGTAAGTCTGACTGCATTGAGCCCCGTAACCGCCCCTTTGCTATCACTATTGGGTGAGCGTTCGTTAGATGGGCGCATCCCCAAGTTTCACCGTAGGACTCATCAAAATCCGGTAGAACACCTCAATGCACTTTAACTATTTGACGAACACCACCTCTCCGAAAAAGAGAAGGTGAGGCTAGCTGGAAATTCTTTGGGGGGAAACGCCATACCATGGTGGTCGGTGTGCAAAGATAGTATCACCGGATGGACGGATTTCAGAATGAAGTTCCTGGGGATGTTCTGGTCTGCTGAGACGCAGGGTCAGCTCAGGGCCAAACTGCACGCATCCAGGTATTACGAGCAGGGAGGTTCTTTGGAGACCTACTTAGCAGAGATTTACGCTAAAAGTCGCAACTTTGAATCACCGATTACGGACACGGAGATAATCCATATGGTGATTCAACAACTGCCACTGCGATTTAGGGAACTTTTAGTAGGCAATAAATCTGCTGCTTTGGAGGAGTTCCGGGCCGGATTACTGAGGTTGGATATCTTAGAGAATGACCGTAGGAGGAGTTGTCAGTCCACTTCCGTGTCAGACTCAAAGGACAATGATAGGGAAACCTGGGATTCAGGTGTACAACCTCACTCAGGTGGTTATCACCAGGAAGGACAATTTCCGCCAGGGAATCTGAACCGAAGACCTAACCACTCGGGTAGGCAAGGATATAATAACTCCTCACGTTATCAGAACCAAGAACAAAGGAAGGGCGACTACATCCCATACCGACACCCTAGTAGGAACTACCAGCGCAACGACCGAGGTGGCAACAATTCCCAGAGAAACCTGGATAGAGGGCCATTGCAAAGCAATTTGAACCCAGGCGCAAGTGATTGGCAACCTAGAAGGGATTCCGGAGCCCAAGACCGAAGAAACCCCTACTACAGTGGAAGGGAGAGCCATTATAACCGTATTAATAACCGAACACCCAACAACAGTCCCGAGGTGAGGTTCAAGATGGCACTTACATTCCCCACCCGCATAACTCCCAGAATAACAATCAGCATCCTAAACCGTGCGGGGTTAACCTTGTCATGAGGGAGGAAAACGGGCAGCCTGTGGCATAGATGTCCTGGCCGAGTCCCAGGTCTTGCAAACGCCTAGAACAACCACTGCGTCAGAGAACGAATTTTGGAAGATCAAGTTCAATTTGAAGGATTTTCATTCACGTGATTTGGACTTGCGGAGGGAAATTCTCGGGAAAAAATATTATGAGTCTTCACCCACACGTTTATTTGCATTTTCTGGTTATATTTTTTATTGTTGTGAAACAATATGTCATCTAAGTGATTTTTGGTCATTGAGGAACTTTTACACCCCTGGTGTTACTTATGTAATAATAAATAGGTCAACTGTCATATAAGAAGAGCTTATTCCAATGAGAGGTACTGAGGCCTGGATTGTTATAAATGGGTTATTATTGAGCTTAGTTTTGTGTCGTCGATTATTATACCCACCTAAGCGGCCATTAATGTTGTTAAAATGAGCCTATAATGGGATTATTAATACATTTTGGACCTCGCGTACCGCGACTGTCCCTGTGATTAACCCACTGTTTGAGAGAACAAACCATGTGTATTCTAGGAAATGGACACCTGGTTTGAGATTATTCGTCGTTATTTTGTTTTTGTGAGAAAGGTCAGTAAATATACTAGGCATGAGCCCTGCTATTACTTAGGCCTACCGCACTGAAGGTACAAGCTGAAGAAATGATTCTATTGTGACAATTGAAAAAATAATAATTATGAAATAAGTAACATTTTCGTTCCTCATTCTTAGGGGCATTTTGTTTGACACCTTAATTTTTATAAATTTTGATTCAAGATATTCAGAAATTTGAGAAAATGACTGTACTACTGCATTCCGTTCTCTATGTGAAAATTCGCCAACGTATTTTACTGTGAGTGATAACGTTATTTTGCCTTGAAGAAGGTATCACTACGTACTTTTAAGGATGTAACTGCATTACTAGTTACCGAAAGTGAAAATAATATTTTAATGTTGATTATTTTACCTGGAAGATATACGTTGAGTGAAACACTCATTGAAAGACCTAAGAACTTTTTATCTTCTCTTTGCGGGTTTATTTTTGGTTGTTGTGCGAAACCCTGGCTGGTGACGGACAACTGTTCGGAGGCTCTACCTTGACTTTGCTTAGCGACGTCAGTATCAGATGTCAATCTCCAGTCCTGTTGGTGGACAGATTTAGTTAGTGGGATATTATTATTTTTGTATATAAGGGGTGTTTTCTTTTGTTAGTTAAGGGGTTAATTTAATTTAATTTATTTTTGTGGTTTATTACTTTGCTATATTACATGTGGAAGATTGATTTCCACTTATTGGGTTAAGGGCCTATTTTATTTCGGGTTTTAAATTAGTCTTGGGGACATCCCGCAATAACCCAAAATTTGTGGGTTTTTTTATTCGTGTAGTAGCACTTGAGTGTGGCCCTGTCTGAGATGGATGAAAGCTTGGTAATGTTACTGGTAACCACGATATAGACCTGTAACCTCGACGAGAATATGCGTAGTTTTTCTGTATGGGTATTATATGTGTCACCCATTTAAAGTAAAATTCAGTTTAGCCATAGGCCTATTTTATATATATATATATAATATTTGCTTAATTTAGTTTTGTTATTATTTTAGTATATTGTGACAAGGATTCTCCTAACGACTTGTTATTTATTTATTGTTTCATTGTGAACCTTATATCATGAATACTTTGTTGACAATATCCTAATATTTTATCGTCAACCGATTTCTGTATTAATTCTATAATTATTTATGATCACTTATTTATGTTAATAGTATTTGGTGGTGATGTCATTAAGGGTAATTATGTCGGTGTATATGACAGTATCAATTGTCAATTATTCTACTCGATAACAGAACCCATGTACAATAAACTTTAGGCCTGGTACCACAAACAATACTGGTCTACCCCATTCGACGGATTTAATATAGTGGGAACATTGATATCTAGTGTTTCATAATCGATGTTGATAACCGAGGGAAATCATTGGATGACTTGGAAAAGTATTTATAAGTGTTTAAATACCTGAATTTTGAAATATCTCTTTCTTCATCGTGTGAAATAGTTTCGTCAAATACGAAGTAACGGAAATAACACTGTGACAAGTAGTGACAACTTAAATCCACTCAACGTTAAAAAACGCTAAATGTGCTACAGTGAGACGAAAATAGATTAAAACTGAGTGGGTTTTAAAATGAACTATACTGTATTTATTTGAACAATGTTAATTGAAAGTGTATAACAATACAGACGTCTGTGTGGTAAGAAGATTTTTTTATTGAACTGATGAATTAGGACAAACATTGTTTTTATTTTGGGTGATAGATTATCCTTATTACCTTCTTCGATTTCATAAGTTAGTATATTAAGAGGGCTACTGTAAACAATATCCCGTCCTAATTCATGTGTTCATGAAGGAGGTGGGACATTACAATTCGTTTACCTATGTTGCATCCCCTGATGGCAGCTTGAAATAACTAAGTCCATCCATCCTCTCTTTTTAATTTCTAAAATAAGACATCATCCCTTTTTAATTAGTATAATACAGAATAGCAAACTTTGACCTAATTCAATCATTATATCAAATGTTCGCTATTGGCGAACAAACAATATATCAGGCTAGCTCTTTAAACGTTACAAACTTAGAATCCAGCGTTAGATTCCTTACATACAAAACGTAAAGTTGGTTAAATTGAACTACTTCTTTCATTGTGATCATCTAATGGCTGGTGGGTAAGATGCTGTGTCTGTAGTTTAAATAGATTTATTTTTAAATCGTATGCTGATATAGTTAGTATATTAATAAAGTGCACTTTAAATAACCCAGATTATAAATAATAATGAGAGCCCTTTAATTTTGACTGTGAAGACATTTTAATTTGATGTTGATCTTATTTTTGTTTCATTTCAAATTCCTTTTATTCCTACACGAGTGCTGAATAAAAAACTTCGGGAATGACTACATTTCCTACTTTTATTAAAAACTTAATTTCCTTTGGTACAAAAACAAAACAATCTAAATATATATATAAATTAAAAAATGGAATGTGAGGAAATGGAACTTTGACTTGTTTTATTTTCTGCATTTCAAAAGCAAAAAAGAATCAGAGAAAGAATTTTTTTTATTATTGTTTTTGTTTTGCTTTGAAAAATACTTTAAATGAAGCCTTACATAATTTGTGGAGTAAATTTCTATTGTTTAGAAAACTACATGTTTTTTAAGTAAAGACTAAAATCAGAATAAGAAAAATTGGGAAATATCTAAAAATAAGTTCATTATTTTATTGTGTCCAATATCGATTCTATAACATTTAATTTCATCGATACTAAAATGTGAAATTCTTTTTCTTTAATAATTTTATTTACTGATTGGTTAAAACTGCAATTCTACCTTATTTCAAAAACGAAAATAATGTGTTTTTAACATCTATTAAATAACATAATACTAATGTGAGATTGAATATATGGAAAAAAATTGAAACTGTAAAAAATGATAAATCAGAATAGATAATCAAATAAATGGTATGACATTATCGAACATACATTTCCATACATTGTTTTGTTGCTTTTGTTATATATAAAAAACACATCATGTGCATTCTAAACAAAATGGTTTATCTCATTTAAAAAATCAAGTATTAAAAAGTCAGTTATTTGTAAACTACCCTCAAATTATCTTTATTTGTAAACATATTATACTTATCTATCAAGAAAAATAATTTCCAGACACTGATTTTGAACTAAATCTCTAAGGCCATTTTCATAATATGTCTAATTTTCTAAAATTGGTCATAAGTATACAACCACTAAATACATTTACTTTAGAAAAAAATTGGTTAATTTTAGGGTGAAAAAAAATTAAAATTGATGTAAATTATTCCCAAAATACCAATTTTGAACAAAATTGTTAAAGCCATTTACAAATATTTCAATTTTTTCAAAAGTTAGTTTTAGTTAAATACTATTAAAATAATTTTAAATATCTGCATGCCAGCTGTGCAGGTTGATTATTGTTAAGGTGGAATGGAAGGGGACGCGAGTAAACACCAGTGTTTTAACAGTTTTTATGGCAAAACTTTTTTTATCAAAATAAATCAAATTGAATAAGTATAAACATACAGTTTAACTTTCTTCACATGTTGATATCAAGATTTCCTTAATATCTGTCATGAGTGTGGCTGCATTAGTTGACTCACTTTTTAAATGAAGAGATCAAATTGTCATTAAATTCTAGAGAACCCTTGATAAATATTCAAGAAATGTTGAGGTCAGCATGTGAAGAAAATTAAATACTATGTTTATACTGGAGATATATTTGACTTATTTTGGCCAAAAATTATTTTGCCATAACAACTGCAAAAACAATAGCTTTTTCTCGCACCCCCTTCCATCCCAACTTAAGTGTGGCTATTTATATTAATGACTATCAACCCACAATGTGTAAGTCATTGTAATCATGGGAATGTTCGTATGCAGGAGACCACAATTCAATTAATTTAAATTAGTTAAAAATTAACACCTGGACTAAGGAATCGAACCGGGGAACTTTGTCTTAGCGTGTCAATTCTCTAACTCTGCTAGCATAACACTCCCAAGTCAAACGGAGCTATGTAATCAATTATAGCTCATGGTAATCGATGATTTTCACACGTCTATCACAGACTCTGCCTTAAACTATGAGTGAAGTATGACTCTTAGCGAGGAACTAATTCTGGAAAGCTTATTGATAGAGAATTGGCGTGCCAGGCCAAAGGTCTTGGTCTCGATTCCCACGTCCAGGTGTCATTCATCAACTAATTTAATTAATTGATTTATATTAAGGAAATTCTAATTATGAACTATTATTGTCCTCGTAAAATTTTTTAAATTAAATCTAGGCTATAGACCTACATATTTAACAGCTTGTGGTGTGAAAATTCCACCAAAAACTTCAACAAATAAAGATAATAAATACCCTAGTATCTATTTATGCGTCAACCCAACAACTCCCTTATACCATTCCCTCACATTCAAATTATTTTACATGTTCACTTCATTTTGTTTCAGCTTGGAAATAAAAACTAAAAAATAGTCCCAATCTTCAGTTAAGGGTTTTAATGTGCTCTATTATGGAGTCAAAGCTTACGTTGATTTCAGTTTTAACTGTTCACCATTCGGATTTAATTCACCTCCATTACTCAACGATTCGGAATTATAAGCGGAGGATACTTGTGATTAAAGTGAAGTATGGCTATAATTATCTTTAAAAGATATAGATATTTAAAATAAAAAATCTCCTTGCGAATAAAAAATTTGTTTGAATTAACTATGTTCAGTTTTTATGTATTTATAAATTCATAGTATATATATATATATATATATATATATATATATATATATATATATATATATATTACCAGTATTTTCCACTTACCGGAATAAATCAAAAGAAAAATTAAGGTAAGGCTATTTAACAAGTTAATTGTAATTATTTCCAATAATAATAATATATGTCATGCAGGATTTAAAGCCATAGTTTTATTATATGTATTATTTTTATAGCATATGGAGGGTATAGGTGAAAAATGAAAGAAAGTCATTTTATATCATTTTCCAGGACTACTTGTACAAATCAAACTCCATAAGGACACCAGAAAATACATTTTAATTAATTTAAATATTTTCTCCTTTTTTAACCATAAACTAGGGTTCATTAGAAAGGCTTCAAGATTGTCTTACAGATGGAAGCAATAGCTAAATTTGATTTAAAATTGTAATTTACCCCTCTTCCTTATGTACTCTTAATATATTAAAATTCCTTCTAACGAATTAAGATGCGAACGTAAGGCACGTGAAATGACAGTGTTTGCGCAGTTTTTTTGCAAAATTTATTTTTGGCCAAAACAAATAAAAATTTTCTTCAGTAGAAACAGAGGTGAATTTTCTTCATATGGTGATATCAACAGTTGTTGAATATCTGTCATGATCATACCGGTATTAGGTGATAAACTTCTTAAATGAAGATAAAAAGTTGTCATTAAATTCCAGGATACATTTTACAGATATTTAACAACTGTTGAGGTCAACATGTGAAGAAAATTAATTTATATATTTGTAATGAAGGAATATTTTGTTAATTTTGACCAAAAAAGTTTCGCTATAAAAACTGCAAAAATACTTATCTTTATTCGCATCCCCCATATACCCCCATTAAACGGATTATATTCGTACACATGTAGCTAACATAGCATCGAATATTTAAGACAAGGATCACCAACATCAGTGGGCTATCTGACTTATCATCAGGCTTGTCCAGGTTTTTGTTTCATTAATGACTTTTCACTCCATTTACATAAAAACTTAGGGAGATTTCCTCTAAGTTTTACCTTCGCTTACCTTATAAAGTATAATGGAAATTTCGCTGGGTAAAATGTAAATTTCTACAGTCTGATTGTTATAACAATCACGTTATTAGAAAACTGGAAATTCATATTGCCCCATTGGTGTGAATAAAATTGTTACAAATATGATATTTAAATTATTCTTAGCCCATTTGCTTATTAATGTAAAGATAATTATACAATGATCTTCAAAGGAGTGTTTTTGGAAGGTTTTGAGAAATTTAATGAATAAATCAAATAAAATATATTCATATAGTGTCAAAACTTAATGACTTTCAATCAATGTTGGTGGTTAAAAGTGGGCTTCCTTTCTAAATCAGACTTCACATTAATATGACTTAACAAATTATATGAGTGTCGTACCAAGGGTTAAAGGGGTTATTTGGGGTTTCAACTCCCCACATTTTTGAAATTATTATGAATGAAATATTTGTTATAACCAAACTTAGAGCTTAGCTTAGTGACTTATTGGAATCTTATATTGGCAACCCCAACTTTGTTTAAAAGAAACAACTATGTTTTAAATAAATGGTATGAAACTCCACATGGACTTTCTCATTCCATTGTTTAAAATGGAATTATTTATTCAAAACTTGTAATATATGTGAAATTAAATAATATACACTAGAAAACTCGAGAAAAAAAAGCGTTATACTTGGGTTAAACATTTTTTTGACGCCCGGATTTAAATTTTATGATTTTATTTTTAAAGAATTAAAGTCCTCACTGGTATATTTGGAAAAAAAATCTATATCGGATCCATAAGGGTCAAAAATACTTCTTATTAAAATTTGACTTCCAGTTAAAAATTTTGACATTTTATTAGCGTTTGCACATCTTTTGGCTATCACATTTTTATTAAATTCTTCATTTATAAATAAAACCAATTATAAAGGTAAATATTGACTATTGAGCCTAAAATGATAGAGATAGGTCATTGCTGTATTAACATTTCCCCTAAGAGGTTAAAGAAAAGATAATATACACTTTATGAGAGAATTACTGATCTACTTACTCTATAGATGTAGAGAATTATTACGTTAGTATCTTTGTAACACTAAAGCTCACAAAATTGTATTAATATATTTGCCAATAACTCCGAAACTAATGGTTTTATAAAGATATATTTCAAATAAAAGTTTTTATTTTTAATAGTAGCCTACTACAATTTTGCAATGAAAAGTTATTTAGTATCTTAAATATTTGCAGAGATAAGGAAATATACGCTTCTGTAAAGTACCCTAAAATCCATTTTCATTGGAAAATGGAAATAGCCATTTTGTTATAATCTTAACCAACGCCTAGGTACGAATTTTAAACAAAATCATTTGAGTCAATTTTAATAAAATTGATTTTTTTTCTCTTTTCAGCCATTATTAAACTACTCACAATTTTAGGCTTAAACAGACACACATAGAGGCGGCATTGCAAAAACCACTTTTTAAGGTTTGAAGGTTTGGGGAGTTATGAAACGTCGACATCCATCAACATCTTGGGTGAGATTTTTTTATGGTCACAATTATTGACCTTTTTTAGTGTCCTAAAATATATATATATATGCAATACTGTTCATGTTTATTTGGTAAAGAGTAATAATAATTATTGATAGTAAGGTTGTATTTTATTTTTTATTCCCTTCTCCTTATTTGATATACTTTTATTCTGTGATAACGACATGTTTCGGTGGTTTTTCACCATCTTAAATTCTTATTTGTATTAGAGATGATTGATTTTACTTTATACTATTGGAAAGTTTGTGAAATCTTACGGTTTTTAATAAAAAAATAAGACTTGAAGATGGTGAAATATCACCGAAACATGTTGTCGTCATAGAAGAAAAATACAAAAAATAAGGAGAAGGGAATAAAAAAGAAGATATAGCCTTACTATCAAAATATGTTTGCGTTTAGTTTGAAAATTATTGGTTTTATATAAGTATGTTTCAGATAAAATATTTGTATTATAAATAGATCTGCATATTTACACCCGCCTTGGTGGCGTAGTTGGCTAACGCGCTTGTCGCATTGAGCTCAACTGCTGAGGACGGGTAGATCGAGGTTCGAATCTCAGTCGGGTGAACTGGGGGTGGTTTTTCCTAAATGGTTTTCCACTCTCCCTCCACGCAAATGTGGATTCACTTCCTCTAATTCAACCTTCCTAATTTCTAATCCATTAGCGTAATTAGTTCTTAAAGCGTATAACCCGAAAGGGTAGTAAGACGCGGTGCTATTATTATTATTACATATTTACAATGATAAGTAATTTCATATCTCAAATAGTTTCGGAGATGTGATAAAAAAAAAAGGGAATTTACACATCAGACTGGAACCCTTAAAGTCATTTTACTGAAAAAATTAAAGTAACCATTTTGTTTATAATATTGATCAATGCTTAGAAATGAAATTTAATCAAAATCGATTTCTTTTCTTTTTACCCTTCAGTAAACTACCCTTAATTTTAGGGTTAGATATACATTTCCAAAAATCCCTCGGGCTACCTTGTGAAAACCCTATATACCAAGTTTTAGCATGATCGGTAAAATATCTTAGGCTCTAGCCCAAGGTACAGACAGGCGGAAATTAAAAAAAAAAACATTTTATGGTTTCGGGGGTCATGAAACATTGAAATTTATCAAAATCCTGAGTTCGATTCTTTTGACGGTCACAATACTTTCTCTACCTGTAAGATAGCGAAAAAGTAAAATTGGATGCAATGTTAAAAAGGTCCTTATATTTTCCTGTTGGGTTTACTCCCCACCCATCAATAAAATTGGGATAGTGCAAGCATATAACATTGATAAGGTCTAGTTTTCATATGTGTTCATACGTAGTGTCATGTTACCTTCAGCTGTAGCTTTAATAGATCCTATAATTTAATGTTATCAACGTTTACCGTTAAAATATATAATTCTTTTTTATTTAAAATTCTTCCTAATATAACAAAGTATGGTTCCTGGTGTGAGTTTCTAAATCCTTAGTAAACCTATCTCTCCGATTTCTGACACATATTAGTACAGCATTCGTGTGCAAAATCAATGGTGTTTAAGGTTTAAATCCGATTTACAAGCGTTTGTTATTCCTTTGAATTAATAATTAATAAATACTGACTTGAATTTTTATAAATATAAAAAATATATTGTTTATCGCCTAAAACTATATAATCTAATAACATAATAGAGACAAGTCTATGATTTAAGAAATTGTATTAAGGTTCACCTGGAAGGAGGGTGATTAATAATAAATTTGATCTTGATCATTGTATTACAATTACTATTATCATCAGTGATATCTAAATTGCACTTTCTCAAATAATAAAAGTACATCAGTACATGAACTAAGAATTATCTTAACTCTATAAGATAATAAATCCAGTTTCCTGGTTGTTTATTAATCACTGATAAAAAAAATATAGCCCTTAATTTCAACGATAGCAAATAGTTCACAAACAACCGATATCGAGCTAAGAGCCTCTATACACAGAAAGGATATTATAATCCAAGCCTCACAATAATTGGTAGACATGCAAACTAATGGCTAAGCTAATCTAATCTGGTTTTCCTGGTGACATAAAAGGTCGTAGTTTTAAACAGGGATGGGTGATTAAAGAGAGATTTCCTCAATGGTTTTCTACTCTTCCTACACAGAAATGCGGGTACACTTCCTCTAAGCTCTAGTTTGCTTATCTCTACTCTATTAGTGTAATTAACTTTATCCAGCTGAATAGGTAGAATGATGAGGTGGGAACAGAAACCTGACCTTGAGAACTCAAAGTTAATTTCCCAGCGTACAAATAAATTTAGTTTTGTTGTTTAGTAAGATACCGTGACTCCCCTCGTATGCTCCATACACAAGGGCAAAGTTTTCGTACTTTATTCAGTAGAGAAACTTATATTAAAACAATTATGTCAACAGTCATGAAATAACAAGTGAAGGGGCTAATGCAAAAAAAAAAAAATATACGATGTGCATTCACACGGTCATTATATTCATTCTTGTTTTGAGAACACTTAGGCTGCCAATAAAAAGATAACTAATGGTCATGGGTGACCTGGTGGTCTAGGGGTAAGGTGTCAGACTTCTATGCTGGCGGCCGGGGTTCAATCCTCGGTCCCGGCACAGATTTATCTGATTTCCAAACCCTTCCTTCACCTTTGACAAGACATCTTGTGAATGTGGGGAATTCCAGGCCTCCGCCGTGGTTCGGATTCCACGTTAAACTGTAGGTCCTTCATTTCATATCACAATCACCCTACCATTACACATTAGCGTAAGTGCGTATAACCCGAACGGGTAGTAAGACGCGGTGCTAATAATAATAACTAATGGTCTATGTGTAGTAGGCATAACTTAAAAGCTAATTACATATTTTGAAATAGCTTGGTTTATTTTGTTAATTTTAATATATCTTTAACTTACACTTAATTAAATATTAATTTCATCATAATCTTTTCAAAACAAAAGATATGTTATTTTAATTCTTTTGAAAGACAAAAATCTCTTATCAATTATCTTTTGTAAGATTACTTGTATATTTTTATCTTATAGGTTTGTATTAAAAAATGATGAAAAGTTGGATCTGTGTTAGTATAGAATTGCATACAAATTTTCATGATAGCTACATGTTGTTCCCATTGTCACCAAGATAGTTGGTCGTTAACATGATAATAGTTGACTTGTACTGAATTAAGTATTTAACTATGTGATTAAACATGGCCCGTCATCTAATGCATCAGACATTTGAAGCTCGGGATCTGAAAAACTTTATAGTTATGCCACGTCGATCACCAAAATACACAATAGAGCCAACACATTCGATTAATTTCACCAGGGAAATAATGAATGAACCCAATTAATTCTCCCTCCCCCATCCTCTTTCAAGTCCTTCACAGTCCCTAGTAATGATCTACTAACCAAACTGGCCACTAATTAAATTCTTCTTACACCCCACACCCTCAAAGATCAAGCGCTATGAATCAATTTTCACAGTTTGTGAACCACAACCACTTCCTTGTCAACAAATTATTTTTGGCAAACATCCTGTAGGACTAATATTGGTGGTAAGGGATTTGGTTAGAGGAAAGGGGGTGGCAATAACTTGCTTTTAATACTAAAGTTGAACGACTAAATATAAACCATTTAGAAAATATACAATAATATAGATGAAGCAATCAATATTGAAAACTATTTTTGAGGTTTCAAACAGAATTGATTATCCTATAGCTAGTAATTAGCTAGAAACCTTTTAGTTTAACTTTCAATCAAATCAAATATAATAAATATAAGCACACAGGTTGCAAATAATTACAATTACAGGGATGCCCGTATGGAGATGAACACAATTCATTTAATTTATATTAGAGTTCGATTCCCGCCCCCAGGTGTCATTTTCAACTAAATTAAATCAAATATTGTTTAAAATGGCACTTGATCATGAAAACCAAGCCCGTGTTCAAATGTAATTTTTCATCTATATTAAATTTTTCTGAAGATTTAGTTTTTGGCAATGATGTCTTCATACAAACATTAATTTATATCACTTATAATAGTTTATTGCTTAGCAAAACAACTGTGCCTGGTTTTTCTTAATGGTTTTCCACTCTTTCTCCATGCAACCGTGGGTACATTTCCTCTAAATTTGACCTTCTCCATCCCTACCACATTAAAGTAATTAGTACATAGGCGTATAACCCAAACGGGAAGTAAGAGGGGTGCTAAAAAATCATGAGTAGTAACAAATAATTAATAATATAATTAATTTAGTAATAATTATTATTTCTCCACACTTTGCTATTCATTCAGCTTAAACACATGTAGTTAGTCTAATGAAGTATATATTAGGGAGGTAAAAGTTTAAAGTAAATGTACCATCATGTGAGTGGAAGGAGACTGGTAAACAATTCATGAAAAAATTACCCTAGGTACAGGCCAAAGGAATTAAATCCCAAATCTCAGACATACGTTAACTAGACTAGAATATATGAGCTTTACATTTATGATTTATCAGATTAAATATTTACGCCAAACAATAGACGTTGAACTTTTAGTGTAGAAGGTTATTTGAAATAGGTTTAGTAAATTAATTAAATAGATGTGCGTATAATCCGAACAGGTAGTAAGACGCGGTGCTAACAAAAAAATTAAATATATAACATTTTTAGTCTAGTTGAATTGAGTAATAAAATTTGTAAAAAACATAAATCTATTTCTTCCCTGTTGTTTGATCCCTCTCTCCTTCGCTGTCGACGATTAGCACGGCCCGGTGGCAGTAACAACAGGAGGCAAGAGTTGATTCAAAATCTTAATATAATATTGGGTACCAATCAGATATTTTGTAATCTGTTAACATGTACTCAATGAACAAAAAATTTCATTTTTGACATATCTAAGCTAAGTGTTGTGGTAATTTTGTTAAAGGTGAATATTCTACAGTTATTCTAACTTTCTCATATAAGTAGACTATTGTAATCGTGTACATTGTCTACCTAAATATTATGATGAATCTTGACTTTTTTATTTTAATAAAAAATTTTTAATATAAATATATATTTAATTCTTTCTATATCTTTGTCTTACTGTATGTCTGTATGTGATTGTATCTCTCTCTGTTTGTTTGTTTGTCTCTGTGTCTCTATTTATGTCTGTTTTATATTCTATACCTAAAGCTACAGCCAAAACCATTAGATAGATTTTGTTCAATATTGATTTAGATTTTATTTGGTCATAACAAGGATAAATCGTGATTTTAATTATATCTAAATAATTAAGAGTAGGTGGATTTTAGTTTAACTTAGAAACGATTTTTTTTTAATTAGAAATTTTTCGAGAATGGCTTCAACGATTTAGTTTAGAAGTGGGGGTGTTTTATGATATACCTTTATACTGTTTTTTTGACAAATAAATTACCCAATATAAAGGACAAATGAGGAGCTTCTTGAATAAATAAGTGGAAGCTTTGGTTTAAAAAACTGGGGGCTCGTTGTGCTGACCACATGACACCCTCTATCATCAAATGTTATCACTATCCTAGCTAACAGTGGTGGCCACTCGGTCGGCATAGCTCGCTTTTCGCTCATACCACAGAGTTTACTGATTAGTAATAAACAATTTTTGAGAATTTTATTTCAACTAAAATGGATGATAAGATAAAGTATGTGAGATTGTGTTGTTCGTTTTTTTTTTTTAAATTTATATATGAGATTCAAATTACGGATAAACCATACTGTTACTTCACACCTTTGGTTGAAAGCCAAATTTTACTAAGAGTTTAGTCAGCATCCTGAACATTTAGCTAAAAGGATGGAAACAGTTTTTTTTCTCATAATTTGTCTTATTAAACTGCTATGTTCGCATATTCTATGACAGTTATACAATAAATTGATACCTTCGAAGTTTTCCTTCATAAGCCATCCGTTTGAATAATACATCGATATTTAAACGTTGCCATGAAGGTTTTTAACGAGTCCTGCTGACGTAGATCTGGCAGGCAGTATCTGGTGTCGTGATATGTAGAGTTAGGATTTGAATTTTTCGAAAATAAATTAAGGGATAACTAATTCTACGATTTAATATATTTCTTGAATCATACTTTTCCAAGCTCATGTTTTTTTTGTTGTTGTTTTTTGTGGCGACATTTAATAAATATACAAAATATTAAATATACAAACAATGAAGTTAAACATTAGGTTTGGACAAATAAAAATGAATCTTTAACCAAAACGAGTAGCAATGATTGATTAACAAGCTATAAGAACGTCCAAGAATATTTTATTTCATCCTTTTGGAAATTCTGACATTGTGTTTTATTCTATCCAAACAAATCCTGGTGCTTTATCTCATTTAATTTATTATTTTAATGTATTATTTTTTATGTTAGTTAAAAATTTGTATAATTACGTTGAGTTTCATTAATAAGTAACTAGCTGTATTTAATCCATGTGGAAAACTCATTACTAAATAAATTAAAAAGCCTGTTTTTTTACTAAAATAAAATTTGTTTTCATTCAATTATGTTTTTATCTGGTTTCAATAATAGACATAATCACAGTTTTTATCTATTTGAATAGTTTTTTGTTGGTTCTAATATTTATTTTACATCAACCCCTTTATCTAGTTTGTTTTTACTGTTGATTGTAGTTTTCATTCAATAATTGAATCAAAGTTGAATATTAAAAATAGAAAATTATTTATAAATTCGTGTTCACTCAATAAAAAAGGGTCTGTGTTTTACACTAACAAAAACATGCTTATACATTAAATAAAATCCATAAATTATTATAATCACCCTAATTTCGTTTGCCTTAATTTTAAACTTAATTTTGTTTGTGGGTTAAAAGTTTTATCTTATACAGTCAGTTATTTGGTGGAGTTTAAATGGAATGCACACCTATTTGCGAAGAGGAGAAAGTAGTAAACCGTTTTAGGAAAATCACGCTCAGTGCATCTAACCGGGATTTGAAACCGAGACGATCTATTACCAGAAAACCAGTCTAGATGAGGCTGGCACTTAAGTTGGAATGAAAGGGTACGCGATAAAAGGCAAGTGTTTTTGCAGTTTTTATGGCAACACTTTTTTTTACAAAATAAATAAAAAAATTCTCCACTACAAACATGGAATTTAGTTTTCTTCACATCTTAATATCAACAACTCCTAAATATCTGTTATGATCATGGTGGCATTATCTAACAAACTTTTTAAACGAAGAGGAAAAGCTATCCTTAAATTACAGAACACCTTTGACAGATATTCATGAAATGTTGAGGTCGTCATGGGAATAAAATTATATTACATGTTTTTACTGGAGAATTTTTTTATTTATTATGACCAAAAAAAATATTTTGTCATAAAACCGCAAAAACACTGTCTTTTTCTCGCGTCCCATTTTATCCCACTTTGGAGGTAATCCATAAGCCAAATAATGTCTTATTCTTCATTTTTTTAACCTATCATCCTCCATATGACATTAAGTAGACATTTAGCCTAACTCCTTCCCCCTCTAACCTGTGTTACATCACTTTTAACATCAAAAGTGAATGTCCTTATTTCAAAGGGAAGATTTTGTGACACTAAAAGAGGCGCTCGGATTTAAAAAAAACTCAAATCGAAAAAAACAGTGAAAACATAAACAATAATTGTATTATTTATTCAACATTAGAATGCATTAATAATAATATATGTGTTACCTGACATTATAATGTACCTACTTTCCTTCAGCCTTCCTCCCCCCTTACTCCCTCCTCCAATGGATCATTCCTTAAAAATTAGAAGTTGTTATCTTTATTTTTTTTACGGCTATTCCCTCTAGTTAGAGTTCAAGGTAAATAATATTATCCGTTCAACTCGAACTATCGAGACTCTAGTGTAGTTAATAAATCGTCCGACACTGAACTGTATTTTACTTGTTCCACCCGATATAAGTGTTTGATCAACCCCTTTTTAATGGGGTATTTCTTGTTCATATTTAAGGATTCTTTTAATGGCATGTATCCTCTACAAGGGTAGTCAATATAAATATGATAATGGAAGAAGCTTAGATTTTCAAAACCTAGGTAAAATATTTCCAAAATCGTCAAATTGTTTTTAAAATAAGACGAAAAAAGATTCAAAACTTAATTTCTTTAAAAATTTGAATATACTTTGTGGGAAACCCTATGACTTCATCCATCCTACAAAAAGGCAAATTTAGATCAAATTGTTTGAGAACTCTAGACCTTCATAGCTAGACAAATAGAAAGAGAGACTTCTTTATCTAGTAATGTCAAAAAAGGAAATCCATAGGTTTATTCAGGATTGACTTTTGGTTGTTGCAAATGGAAGCAAGGATTTAAACTGTGAGTAATATTAAATAATTTTACTTCAAATTATTAACAAACATTCATTCAATACGTTATTTTGTGTGTGTGGTGGTACAGATTATAGTGAGGAGGAGCTAAAAGTTTAAAAATGTTTTCCCTGGCAGCGACCCACAAGCCTCCAATGAAATATTTTAAGGTTTCGTGAGTAAACGTTTAATGGAGATTTAATTTAAGTGGAAATGTACACATGTAAGTAACATGAATTTTTAACAATATTTAATCATATAAGTATTTCGAAAAACACTATATTATTTGCATCAAGTTGGTATAAAACCCCAGCTTCCCGTATTAGGGTAGGTAACACTTAAAATATTTACTTAGCAGCTTGAAAAACCTAATGTACGGAAATCGTTTTATAAAACATTCTAAAGTTTAGATAAGTAAGGATCAGTAATAGTTATGGTTAAGACTTCGAAAGACCTAAGGTTATAATATAAAGGTGAAAGGATAGTATACAAAAAGAAATTAATAAAACGTTAAAATTATTAACAGGTTAAAATTAAATATATTTTAATATTGAGAAACAAATCCAAGTTACGCTTTCGATAAGCATTAAAATATATGAGATAAAAATAAAAAGATTAAAAATATTCATGACATAACATAATTATCAAGTCAAATGGTGACCATCATTCAGAAAAATAAATACATGAAACCATATTAAAATAATTAATATAAAAAATGAATTGAGGACAACAACAAACAATTCAAACAACGAAGATGGCTAATTTAAATGGAGTAAACAAGTAAAAGTATAAAGTTACATGTAATACAAATAATGTAACATAAGGTTGTAAGGTTCATATTCGATTGTGAAAGAGAGATTGGGGTGAATGTTATTGACAATTGTAGAAATATCAGAGAGATCAGGGTTGTTGTATAAAATTAAGATATCGTTAACATATCTGCAATAGAATTTAATGTTTAATATGTTATTAAGGTTATTAAAGATGATGTGATCATATTTTTGTAAAAATATTTCTGACATTATCCATGAAATAGGGGAACCCATTGCAAGTCCGTCATTTTGAGAATAAAATTTGTTATTAAATTGGAAATAGTTTTTCTCTGTGATTGTTTGAACAAGACTAGAGAGTTGGTCGATGTAATATTTAGTGAAATCCAAACAGGTTAGAGAATCTTTGATGATGTTGACGGTTTCAGAGACTGGAACGTTGGTGTAGAGGTTGGAAATGTCAAGTGACATAAATTTGGTATTTTTATTGATGGAAATAGTTTTGAGTTTTTTAGTTAAACGAAACATTAAAGTCCGTTATAAAGAGAATATCTCAGATTTCATACACAATAGGACCAAATCAAAATTTGTTTAGCATCTCAAATATTCCTACCATCAACCTAAACCTATAGAACAATGTATGGTACCCCTCCACATCACTCACAAAGGCACCACATTAAATACGGCTAAAAAATTTTTTTATACAAGCTGCTCTAATTCAAAATAAATCCATCATCAACAAATAATTACAACAATCCAACCAAATTCTAGTAAACTCATTAACTCATCTCTCCAAAAATATTAAAATCCTATAACCTCTGGTTTTTCCCTGCTCTTCCTTCCAGCGTAGTCAATGACCCGATCGAGCCGGTGTCGAGAAGATTTGTTTACCTTTCCTTCCCTATTTTCATTTGTCATTTATCTATCCATCCGTGTTTTTATCTTATTTCACCTCCATTATTCTTTTGCCTTTCCCCACCACCATGCTTACACCATGATCATGTATACATTCATTGCCATGGCAACATATCTACAGTCTTTTGTTTTTTACTCTCGTCAGTCAGATGTAACCACACACTTATTCAGTCTCAATTTATAGTTCATAACATTAACTGTTCACTCGCACGACGACCTTGGTAAGTTTTTTTGTTTACTTTATTATGTGTTTATTCTCTCACGGTTTCATTTAACTTCTCCTTCAATTTACTTTCTGTTCCCCTAATTGGTTTTAAAGGTATTTAATTTCATTTTACAGTGCCATAAATATGGTACGTATGTACCGAAACATGTCGGCCAAAGTTTAATCCGCTTCTAAACGCTGAAACTTGCCCAAGAAGTAACGGGACTGATATCAAGTTTAAGACTTCGTTTCTTCACATAAACACTGGACATTTTTAATAGCTTGTTACGTTTTCAACCTTATGTTACATTATTTGGATTACATGTAACTTTATACTTTTACTTGTTTACTCCATTTAAATTAGCCATCTTGATTGTTTTAATTGTTTGTTGTCCTCAATTCATTTCTTATATTTATTATTTTAATATGGTTTCATGTATTTATTTTTCTGAATGATGGTCACCATTTGACTTGATAGTTATGTTATGTCATGAATATTTTTAATCTTTTTATTTTTATCTCATATATTTTAATGCTTCTCGAAAGCGTAACTTGGATTTGTTTCTCAATATTAAAATATATTTAATTTTAACCTGTTAATAATTTTAACTTTTTATTAATTTTTTTTGTTACTATCCTTTCACCTTTATATTATAACCTTAGGTCTTTCGAAGTCTTAACCATAACTTATGTACGGAGTTGTTGATTTTTACTTTGACTACATGCACAGTTTCTTGCCTATCCTATAAGAGAACAGCATGATCATGTATGTATATATGTATATGTATGTATATGTATATATGGATGTAAGTATGTATTTATAATTAATTAATTGAGAATATTTTTCTAAATAATTTTCCACTCCCCTCCATGCAAATACGGGTGAACTTCCTCTATATTGAGCCTTCCTAATCTCTAACCCATTAATGTAATTAATACATAGACGTATGACCTGAACAGGTAGTAAGAGGTGGGCTAAATAAAAAAAATGCTAGTAAGAAATAGAAAATATTAACAATAATTAATAATAGTATAACTGAATTAATATGATTCTAACATAATTAAGATTTACACCCAAACTAGTTAATATATTTATGAATAAAATTAAGAGTTTGTTTTTATGTTCACCCCTGTTCGCTTGTGGGGGTAAAAAATAAGCAACTTTAAATAAGAAGACAACTAAGAGAGCTAGGCAGACACATGCCTGACCTCAGATAAATCTTCCCTTAAAGGAAACAAAAGAGTGAAGTAAATACCACATTACTCCCTCAAATTACAGACGTAAGAAGTATAGTTCCTGGGAATAAGCCCCCTTTGTAACATATACCTAGAAACCTTATTAGAGGGGGGAGGGAGGGGGAGACTTGCCTTCAACAGTGATTACAACTTCTGGTGATACGTATAGCAGAATTCTGGGAAACAGAGAGGCTTAGAAAATAAAATAATGTCTGTTTACGGTCAATATTAATGTAACTTTACTATTTTATTAAAGTTATTTATAAGTATTGATTCTAGGCTTAGAAAATAAAATAATATCTGTTTACGGTCAATATTAATGTAATTTTACTATTTTATTAAAGTTATTTATAAGTATTGATACTATATATTAAAATTTGTAGTTTAATGTCACATGAGTTGACGTATTAATAACATATGAAAGTGTTTTTAGAAAATGTTGCAACTGATATACACTGGCCTATCTACCAGAATCTTAGTATAGAAATTTGAGGGAAAAGTGGGAGGGGGAGGTCGGGTGGGAAGGGACCTCACTGCCGGCGACAAAACTTCCCTTCAAGTCGACGCCTTTCTTTTTCCCTACTTTCACTTTCAGGGCGTTTGTATTTTCTTTTTATCAAAGCTGAGGGAGGAACTAAAAAGAATTTCTTCAACCGAGTAAAAAAAAAATACTTGACATACAAGAGGAGGATGAAAACAAGAGATTGAAAAATCTGTCTTATATGGACCCCCCCCCCCACTTTCCTAAGGCCCCACAACCCCCCTCCCCCTTAAAAATATAAAAGGTCATATGAAAGTAAAGATATAAGAAACCACATTTTCTCCTCATACTACTTGTATTTCTTCCCATCTGTTATATTTTCTGATTTACTCCTCCCCATCTCACCCCTCCTCCACCTTAAACCTCCACCAACCTCCTCCAACCGCTCACCAAAATCTTGTCTTACTGTCTCTTTTGGACGAATTTACAACTTTTTCTATTCCACAGTTTTTTTTTAGTTTTCTAGCGTCGACTTATTTCCAAACGGTCTAGAGACTTATCGTTCACGAAAGCTTTGCTCTGCCATTATATTTATTGGAGAAAGAAATGTGGTTAGGTGGAGGATAAATGGGACGAGGGGAAGTGGTCTAGTTCATTTAATCGCATAGACCTACAACTTGTCTCACGTTGAAATGGTGTATTTTATATGGAATATGGAATCAAACTTAATTTAAATATTCAAAATAAATTATTTTTATCTGGAAAAAATTAAAATACAAAAATTAATATTTGGCTAAAATAAAATCGTATTTTCAAATTGAAAAGCTTTTTTGATCAAATAAAATGCTGTAGAGACAAGTGGAAACTTAAAGAATTTAAAAAAATAAGTTTTTTTAGTGTAATTACAGTAAAGGTTATTGGCTTTATGATCTTGGAATTAGAGAACTTTGATAGAATATTGCCCTTTTTGATGTTACCGCTAGTTTAAAGAAAATTTTATAACCACGATTTAGCCGGGGTTTGGAAGTCTAACTGCACCGGTGGGTACTCAGACTATTTACCAAGATAATCTAGTTGGGTTTACTGGGGACAAGAAGGTCAGTGTTTGAATCCCGTCTAAGTGTGATGTAGATAGTTTTTCCTAAACAATTTCCCGCTTTCCAATGAAATGTGGGTAAAATTCCTCTAAACTCTATCTTCCTCATCCCTACCTAATTAATATATTTAAAATGCGCGGCTCTTACGTGTATTAAGACGCGGTGACATAAAAAAAACTTTCATATTGAATAGTTTAGATGTTTAATTTAAATTACCATCAATCAATTTTTAATAATTTATTGATTATTAGTAGTTAATAACTAAATAATATTCACGCAAGTGTCTAAACTATAGTAAGGAACTCAAATTATTTCTTTGTGTTAGTGATTTGCACCTTATTATAATATATTTTAATTTTGCAACCATCCAAGCTATCAGTATATTTACACTAATAGGGTAAAGAGGAGGTAAATATAATTATGTTAAATTTGCCCACATTTGCGTGTAGGAAGAATGTGACAATATATTGTAGAAATAACCTCCATAAACCTAACAAGGGTTTGAATCTTGATATCCCCTTTACAAGGCAGAGTTATATCTTGCCAGCTGTACTCCAAATACCGCAAGATCACAGACATGGGCTTTTTATAAGTCCGTGTGATAACGTATGGATACTAAATGTGCTCGAATATGAGTGGGTTTTTCCTATAAACTGCTATAATTATATTGTAATTAATACAAATCGTATCAATATTAATTTATTGAAAACTAGCAGAAATACCCAGCATTTCCCTGGAAAACCCTGGGCAAAATTTTTATTTGCTTCAAACAGACAGAAAAAAATCTTCATTTTATTTTTTACGATCCAGTTAAAAAAAAAATCATACATCTAGGTTTACATGTTTGTGCACAGAGGCTACTAATTTTTAAATTTCCTACCTTTGATTGCGGTATATATCACGCGTTACTCATGACTAGGGGGCGGATTTTGCCCTAAATATGCCTTTATTATTCCTATGCTTTGAAAAGTAGGCTTTTGAGGTATAAGTTTTTAGTGCCTATTTTACAAATTGGAGCCTTAAAGTGCCTTTTTCTATATCTCTATCTTCCTCCCACCCTCTTTTTTCTTTCTAAATACTTGTGGCTGTCCCCCCCCCCTCCCCCCCCCCTCCTCCTTCACTCCTTAAGTTACTCCATGTAGATACTCGTGATAGGTAGGAAAAAACCATGTGTCCAGTGGTCTGATAGATTCAGACTGGTCAGTCCGGCAACAAAGATTTTCTTCTAGCGCAAAACAGTGTCAGTTCATTCAGGTGTGTTGTGTATATTACGCTGTTGTTAGATGTGCATATCTGCTCATTAATATTTCTTTGTATTGGACTCAGTGTAAATTATTAAACTAGTAGAAAATGCCTAAAGAGAAATCGTGTAAGAGTGTATTATTCAAACAGTGGATTGGTGGTAATAAGAATTTCACAACGGATGGCAAAATAATTTTTTGTCAGCCATGTTCCAAGGAGGAAATATTTACCAAAGCGTAACATTACGATCGAAAAAAAAAGCAATCTTATTTCTCTTGTTAGGTGATGCTTTGTTAATTTGTAGAATCCACATATATTACTGGGTGAAAATTTCAATTTTTAATATTTAGGTAAAATGCGAGAAGAAGTATCACCTAGAACAATACAAAAATACTGCAATACATATGAAGAATTCCGGAAAGAAAACGGGATCTCAGCCATTTTTCCCTAAAGTTAACGATACCGATAAAACCCTAGAGCAATTTTCTGATGACTTATGCTCTGCGATGGTAGCTGCGAATATTCCTTGGAAGAAGCTGGATAATCCATATTTCAATGCTTTTCTCAACAAATATAACAACCATGAATATTCCAGAAGATCAAGTCTGAGGAAACACTACTTGTATTCAACCTATTTATCCGTAAATTTTTACAATTGCAGTTTTTTCTTTCTGACATTAAAAAATATTAACTGAAATGTATTGATTTAAATTATTTACAGTAAACATTATTTTTATTTTGTTTAAGACAGTTGAGAAAACCCGAGAAGATATTGGAGAATCATACATCTGGGCTACTGTTGATGAAACCACTGACCGCTGTGGCAGATATGTTGCAAATGTTGTTGTTGGAAAACTAGACTCTACGGGTCCTGGGAAACCTCACTTGGTTGTTTCAAAGATGCTTGAGGCAACCATCAGCTCGACAATTGCCATAGTTGTTCGTGATAAGTATCTAATGTAATTATACAAGATATACCGTGTTAATTTAATGATTCGCAGTGTTAGTCCTGTAAAAAGTATAGTTATAAATAGGTTAATTTGTTTATATTAGGTGTCCTGTGGCCATCAGAAAACAACGACAAAAGGTTTTTGGTGATGCTGACAGACAGTGCGGCCTACCTGTTGAAAAAGGCTGCGAGCTTAAAAGTATTCTACCCCAAGTTAATTCACGTGACTTGTCGGCGCATTCTGTTCATAGGGTTACAGAAGATATTAGATCACGTTTTCCAAATGTTAACGCTATTATTTCAACAGTCAAGAAAGTGTTTTTGAAGGCTCCATCACGAATCTTCTCATTTAAGGCCGTCCTGCCCAACACACCTTTGCCACCACAACCAATGTTAACGCGTTGGGGTACATGGCTTCATGCTGCGTTGTACTATGCAGATTACCTGGGTGACATTGAAAAGGTATTATACAATACACTATCTTTAGGTGCGTTTCCAAATTAAAATTGCAGTGAGCGTTTACCACTAGTTTTATTGATTCCACCTGTCCATCCACATTATTGGGGGAAAAAAATTAATGTTAAACTTGTAGGACACAATATATTGAAAGAATTGTGAGTTTTGCTATACCAACCGTTTTTCTTGTAGGTAGTCCAAACATTTGACGAGAAACAAGCTGTCGCCATTACAGAAGCAAATGCTGCCATCTCCTGCTCAAGTGTCAGTGCGGATCTGGCATACGTAAAAAGCAATTTTGGTAATCTTCCTGGAGCAATCACAGCTTTAGAGGCGAGGGATTTGCCTCTTGTGAAAACTGTGAAGATAATTTGGGGAATAGAAGAAAACCTGAATCAGGCTTCTGACTCAGTTGGCACAGCCATCGTCGACAAATTTAACAGAGTATTGCAGCGAAACCCTGGGTGGAAAGTAATGGCAAGTATTGCAGACATCTTAGAAGGACAAACTAAATCACTCCCAGAAGTCAAGCTTAGCCCAGCTGAAATAGCTTGTCTGAAGTTTTGCCCAATTACTTCATGTGAAGTCGAGAGAAGTTTCTCACAGTATAAAAACATTTTGTCAGACAACAGAACAAAATTTACAACTAAAAATCTTGAGAAGTATTTGATAATTAACTCTAATAGTAATTAATATGTTTTTATGGAGAGTGTATGCTGGATTTTAAGAGTGAATAATAAAAATTTTGAGTGTTTTGGTGCCTTTTTTGCATTACTATGCCTATTTATGTGCCTATTTTTTCTTTTTAGTGCCTATTTATTGCCTTTTTTACTTTATAATGCCTATTTATGTTTCTATTTTTGTGATTTTTAGTGACTTTTTTACATTTTAGTGCCTTTAAATCCGCCCCCTACTCATGACAAACAGAAAAACCAATTCTTCATTTCATTAATAAAAATGCGTGTTTCAATTAATGAAAACAGATTTAAATTACTTGAAAAATGTGATACCAATTTTTTTTTTTATAGCTGACCAATCTTTTGAAAACAATGGCACGTCTGATAGTCATGAGAAGCTCTGGATTCTATTCAATCCATCATTAGGGTAAATGTATGTTCAATAAGTTTGTTTGGAAATCTTGCAACACATTGAACGACACAATTTTCTCGATTGTATAATTTTTTTAGAAATAACATTTTAAAATCATAGTTTTATCCACACGACTATCATATTCTCATCACACATTGGTGGATTGGTTACATGAAGGTCATGAACCGTATCTTTCCGATTAGCAAACAAAAACTGTTTGTTTACCGTTAGGACGTGAGAGGTCGATTTGTATGGATATTGGCACAGAATCTTTGTTGACATTAATCTGGTACGTGATCTGTTCTGCAATACCAGCGTCTGCAAATAACACCTTGTTTACACAGGTCGATCTTTCAGACGTGAAGGTTTACAGGGATAACATTGTTTCTATTGATGGGCCATGCATTATAACGAGGTGGAAAGTTAAATAAAGGTTAGGTACGATTCATATATTTCCTAATTCAAATAATAAAAACTAATAATGAAATCAAAACCACTCTTACTTTTTTTAGCAACGTGTTTTACTAGACGTTTGGGCTATACAACTATCTTCTAATTATGTTGATGGGTTAAGGACTAGGAATGTTGAATTTAGAGGAAGTATACCCGCATTTGCGTGGCGAGAGAGAGAGTGGGAAACCATTTTAGGAAAAAACCTCAGTATCCCCAACCGGGATCGAACCACTATCTTCCCGTCCTCGTCAATCTAGTATATTGAAAGAGTGACGTCTTTTTAACATTTATTTTTAATTAGAGTCCAGCTATAGGTTACCCCAATTTTCGTATGAAAGAACACTATCTGACCTCTATAAAAAGCTACTAAATCTACTTTCTCGTAGTCATACATTAACTCATATTATTGGCAGCTTTCACTTTTAATACATCTTATTAATACTTAGATAATAACACATCCTCCTATCTGCATCTAGGTCTTCCTAATAGTCCCATCCTATTTGATTTACCGGTCAGTATCCTAAACAAGGGTCTAGAATCTCCCATTCTCTCTACATGTCCTGCCCACCGTAATCTTCGAAATAACACTAACATTGTCCAAAGGTTCGTATTCAGGCTATTTCCCTCTTGCATAACTCTTCTATTTTTGTTTTTCCATTTATTAACCTTTCTTGATAAGCTAAAGTAACATATTTAAAATATATGTTTAAAAAATAACACGCTGTCACGGGAAGAGAGGCCAGAATATTTAATTTTGACACATCAATGCTCTGCCAATAATATTTATTCATTACTATGTAACTATTTTATTACATATATTTTAAAAAATAATGTAGGTAGCACTAATAATATTAAACATGTTACCTAAAACCATTCAATATGGCTTTTGTAAATAATGAAGCGTGTTTTACTCTTATGCTGTACATTTACAAATCCCTTTAACATACAGCATGGTGACCTGATGGTCTAGGGGTAAGGTGTCAGGCTTCTGTGCTGGGGTCTGGAGTTCAATCCTCGGTCCCAGCACAGATTTATATGATTACCAAACCTTTCCTTCACCTCTGACAAGACGTGTATTAAGGTTCGAGTTTCACTTTAAACTGTAGATCCTCCATTTCATCTCACAATCACCCTACCATTACACATTAGCGTAAGTGCGTAATAGCCCGAACGGGTAGTAAGACGCGGTGCTAATAATAATAATAATAATAATAAAATAATAATAATAATAATAATATCATATACAGCAGTTCATCTATGTTTATATAGCTATAAATGTATGCATTAAATAATTCAAACATTAATGCTGATCTCGTATTCTTGTATCCAGCCCTCCTAAAACATGATTCCAATTTTAATTAAAAGATAACTTCGAATTTTATAAATCAACCTTCCAATCTCAGCTCCACTACACCAGTCAAGTTTAGTACAAACATTATTTGCTCGCCGAGTTTTCTTTTATCTAGATTTATACCCAAATAACTTGCTATATCTCGGTCAATCTTCGACCTCCCAGTCAGATATATATATTATTTTAGCACCGTGATCTATACACTAACTACGCAAATGGGTTAGGAATGAGGAAGGTTAATTTAGAATAAGTGTACCTGCATTTTTGTGGAAATAGAGAGCTTGGGAAACAATTTAGTAAAACCAGCCTCAGTACACCCGACCAGGATCAGACTCCAATCTCCCAGCCATCAGAAAACCAGTCTAACACGATAGTGACGACTTAGACCTTGGGGCCACTGAAGCGGGTCAGTCACATATACAGTACATAGTATAATAGCTTTGTTAAGGTATATAACTTACATGTATATATATACACACACAATATTTATATACACATATTAACATTATATATATACACAATATTAAACATTATATATTATATATATATAATATATATATATATATATATATATATTACAATATATATATTACAATATATACCATAGTGTAGTGTGTACATAATAATAATAATAACACATTCCACAGCGTGTATGAAATATAGCTAGTTTTGAGATCATGTATCATGATAAAAAATTATTGAATCATGAATATTGCTCAAAAAGGTATCCAGGATGTCCATTTTATAGATGTGAGAAAATGCTAAAATTTCCACCATAAACATGTTTCCGGTAATCATCCCAAAACCCGAAAATTTCATGAAATAAAACCATTTTGAAACAAAATATTGCATACAATTATAAAGTCACTTTATTTTCGCAGTAATACAAAACATAAAAATTAACTACCCTACTAAAACGTACTAAAACATAAACAAAATTATTGCTTAAGGAGAAATTATTTTACTCTCAAAATATATATATATATTATATATATTTAGCATGAACTTTTCTCGTAAAAACAAAATACTAGTTATTTTTAAACCAAAATAATGTAAATTTTTTGAATCCTAAATACGTTCCATAAAAGTAATTCATTTTTATATGGCGTGTTAATGTGCAATAAAATTGGATGATGGTATATGAAGCGGCCTTTCTTGTTTAGCAATTTTTATCCTCATATTTTTCGATATAGGATAATTAGGGTATCAAATGATTGAAGTTGTCTATGTTCTCATTTAATTTTATATGCAACATGTACGAAGCTAGAACCCTGTGAATATATTTGTTCTTGTCGCTTGCCTGATTTAGTGAAACATTTTACTTTTTCAATGGCGTGTCAGTCCACTGAGATCGCATAATCAAGCACCGACAAAAAGTGCTCGCATTTAGTAGTCTTCAGCTCTAATATTTATATCTTAGCCCAAAAAATTATAGTACAGTAAACATTTTACTTAGTTTATATTAAAGTATAATATTGTAATATATATTTTTCTCAAAACCTTATTTATATCAATATAATTTGTGTGTGTGTTTTTTTTTTTTTTGTATCGCTGTAACTTGCTATCCAACCTGGCTAGCCGCTTTTAATTACAACAATGGGATAGTGTTTTGGAAGAGAGTTTGGAATAAAAGTCCTGGCATTTGTGTAGAGTGAGGGTGTGAAACCAATTAGAAAAAATACCCCCGGTACGCCGAGCAGGGGTTCCAACCTCAACCTCCTCGTCACCGGAAAACCAGAATAAATGTTTTTTGACATTTAAACCATCGCACTCACCAACACAAATTTTATTTTTACTTAACTAATAGTTTAAGCATATCATAATAAAAACTGTATGATATTGGATACTGTATTTTAACATACATATTGGAAGAAAAATAGTAAAATATAGAATAATTCTTTCGAAATGTTTTGTTCCTTTGATATGGAACTGGAAACCTGACATTTCCTTTCTCATTAAATTATTATGTTTTGTTTTTTAGCAATGAGTCTAACTACCTCTAAAGGCTTATACTCATATGTAGGGCTACTAATCACGATAGTGACTTTGGGATAGGCAAGGTTGAATTAAGAGGAAGTGTACCCGCATTTTCGTGGGGTGAGAGAGGAAAACAATTTTTGTAAAACCTCATTAAATCTGACTGGGATTCTGACGAACCTCGATATCCAAATCTTCTACTTTTTAAATGTGAACTAATTAAATTGTTTTTTAACGTTAGGGTCAAACCAAACATGTCTGCTGGCCACTGGTTTAAGACCTTAGGTCCAGGCCGTCACTCTTTCAATAGACTGGATTGCCAAAGACGGGGAATTTGGGGTTTGAGCTCCGGCCAGATGTACTGAAGATATATTTTCCAAAGGGTATTCTTCTTAGCCTCAATGCAAATGTGGGTGCACTTCCTTTAAGATTTCACTTTATTAGTCCTTACTTCATTAGTGTGAATGTGTGTGCAAATATTGTATGGGTTGTAAAATGTAGTATATAAAAATAAAAGGCTGACTACATTGAAACGGAATCCTGAGCTTCGTGTGGACGTGATTTTTTGTATTGTCTTTTTTTTCAATCCCTGATTGATTCTAGATTCTAGGTTCCGTGTAAACGTCGCTTCTTGTGTTGTAATGAGCTTGTAACAGGGCTACGATTCTTTGTAAAGGTCAGCTGCCCAGTATCGACTGGGGTGTTTTAAAGACCAGACGAAGGGCTGGGGGGTCAGAAGGGTTTTAAGGGGTGGATGGACACTCACAGTGGAACGTGAGCTCGTGTAGCAGGGTTATTAGCCCTGAAGCTCGTTGAAAAGGAGGGTAGAGGGGAATTACCGACACCGGTTATTGGCCAACTCGAGTGGTGGCCCTTGCATTAGGAGAGAGAAACAGAATTTGGAGTGTTAGGGCGTCAGTTGCGAATACTGTTAGTCCCCCACCATGTTTAAAAATAATTTCAAATTTGGTATTTAGTGAACATCTACATCTTCCTTGAAGTATATTAAACCTGATATATATATATATATTATATATATATATATATAATATATATATATTGTATATATATATAAATATTGTAATATATATTTATTATATATATATAGATTATATATATGGAATAATCAAAACTATTTCATAAATATATATGTGATACAATTACTTTATTTCATTATTTTATTTCCGCATGTTTGAGATATCAAATTTGTATATTTACAATTATGGAATAAATATGAGGGAAATATAATTAAGATAAAATGAAACATCATTTGCTTGGAGTGAAGCGATAGTCAATTTTTGAAGAAGAAAACAGTCTTAGTATACTAGACCCAGGATTCGAACCTAAAAATTCTGTTCACCAGAAAACAAGACTAGATGTGATTGACGTTTAGTATGATTTGCCCACTAAGGAGGGTAGTAGTTTCATTGTTTGTTGAATTATAAGTATTTATCATTCAGGTGCTCTAAAAATGGGAGAGCACATTTTCTCTCGAATAAACTTTAATTCCGTCTATGAAAAGTTAAAATGTCATTCTTTGGAAAGGATTGCTAAATTGTGCTGACTATAGTCATAGCGGGGTAGGAATTACGGTATATGACAGTTATAAGATATATTAAAAAAAACTCCATGGTGTCAGCCCACAATAGAGCTATGCCTAAAGAGAACATCGTCTGTTGACTAAGATGGTGCCAACTTAAGCGGGAAAAGAGTATCATGTGATCACCACAACGAACCCTGCGGCCATTACTCTCAGTTTTATAACATTTAAAATATAATTTTAATGATATTGACGCCAAATTCAGAGGAAAGAATTGGGGATCATCAGTGTGGATTTTGACGAAATAGATCAACAACGGATCAGATTTTTACTCTTCAGAAAATATTAGAGAAAAGTGGGAATACAACATGATGGTTCATCAATTACATAAGATTTTAAAAGACCTATGACTAAATAAACAGAAATAAATTAGATGAAATTTTAATTAAACTTGGGCTACTCAGAAAAAAAAATTGTCATTCTATTAGGGTTTTTGACTGATAATTGTGGCAAGGTGCGAATTGGATTTAACTTATCAGATATGTTTGAAATACATAATAGATTGAAACAAGGAGATGCACTTTCCCCATTACTTTTTAATTTAGCCTTAGAGTATGCCATTAGGTTAATTAATATAGTAAGAAAGAGCTGCCATTAAATGGTACAATGCAGCTATTAGGATACTCAGATGATTTAGCTTTGTTGAGCAATAGTAAGGAAAATGTTGCAAGAAATACAGAATTTTACTAGAGGCTAGACATAAAATAGGTTTAGAAATGAACACTGAAAAGACTAAGTATGTGATCACAGAGAGAACACAAATTGGGATCGGTAATTTATAGATTACCAGAGACATATATAATTTGACAGAGCTAATAAATGTAAATATTCAGAAACAGTTTAACTAGCATTAACGATATTAGATTGTAAATTAGCAAAAGAATACAGTCGGGAAATACATGCTATTACTCGGTCAGTAAGCTGTTGACATCCCGCCTGCTTTCAAGAAATGTAAAACTCAGAATATACAAAACAATAATTTTATCGGTTATTCTCTATGGGTGTGACATTACATTGCGAAATAACTTTTAGGACGTTTGAAAACAAGGTGCTTAGGAAGATATTTGCTCCAAAATGGGGTGAGGCAACTGGAGAGTGTAATTGGTTAAATAATGATGAGTTACACACATTGTAGTCATCACAAGACATTGTTAGAATAGTCAAATCTTCTATATTGCGGTGGGTAGGACACGCAGAACGAACGGGAAATTCTAGAACTTTGTCCATGATACTGACTTGTAAACTCATTGAGAATGGGATGCGACCGTTGGGAAGACCTAAACGCAAATGAGATGATAACATTTTAAAGGACCTGAAACCGATAGGGTTTAATTATATGGACTGGACAGCCAACTCAAATAAGAATAGGTGGCGTACTTTTGTAAATGTGGTAATGAACTTCCGAGTTCCTAATGCAAGCGAGTAAATATTTCCTACCACATTCTCATTGTACAACTCTAAGAAGATGAGCTAGCGGTCTAAGTGTAAGGTGTCGGACTTCTTTGCTGCGGGTCCGGGGCTCAATCCTGGTTGCCAAAACCTTCCTTCACTTCTGACAAGACGTTTATTAATCACAACTTGTGAATGTGTGGAATGCCAAGCCTACACTGTGGTTTGGATCTCACGTTAAACTGTAGGTCCTACATTTCATCTCACAATCACACTAACATTATACATTAGCGTAAGTGCGTATAGCTCGAACGGGTAGTAAGACCCGGTGCTAATAATAATAATAATATAATAATAATAATAATAATAATAATATAATAATAATAATAATAATATAAACTCTAATAATAAATAGCGACAGGGCTGATACTTTTTATTTTTTAAATATATTGACGTTTATATTATTTACACATCATAAAAAAACGTATTTCCTTAGTATTTTAAATACAAAGCTATAAATTAACATTTCACTGTCCTCACTATTTTTTGTCAATACATTTTTGACACAACAATTAATATTAAAGATGAATACGTTATTGGCCTGCTCAAAATAGCATGAATTGGAGAAACAAACTAATAGCTGACAATGGTTTCTTTCTACTTTGTATTTTAAAGAATATTGAAAAAAAAATTCTTAAAATTCCAGTGACTTTAATATTTCCCTGATTTCTCCCTAACTTTTCTTTCCACACCAAAATCTCTATTCCAGGTTTTCCCTAGTGCTTATCGACCCAGCAATAAAATCAGTATTGGTTGAAGTATTAATTAATTTCTTGCTATTTTAATGCAGCATTGATTGCTGGTACGCCAAGCTTTGAGACAAGCTGATAAAAAGAAACGAGCCTGTTACATACATCCCAGTTGAGTGGTTTCCTTCTCTACCCACCGTTCCCAGCAGACACGTGTCACTGTCAATGTCACATGAAGTAGTAGGAGTTGAAAAGTAATTTGCGACGGATGCCGAACAATCTGTTACAACAAGACTGTTCAAAATGGTGGGATGAAATTCGGTCATTTCAACTTTACACATCGGGGTGGTCAGTGTTATCAACATCTAATATTTTATTTTTATTATTATTTCTTAATTTTGCAGAACAAACCTAGTTAGGATTAATTTCATAGATAAACTTTTCAAATTAGAATAAAATATCTTATGATATAAATTGTTGTGCATATACATGAGAAACGCCAATTTCAATGCCACCTTTTACATTAAAAATTGTTCATGTTCTGGTAAATGTTTTTATTGTTGGTTTTAATATTTACTTAAAGAGGTTGGTAGTTTATGCTCATTTACAATTTATAAATAGATCTATATTGGGTTTAATGTTTATTTTATATGTTCAACTCGCAATTTTCTCTATACAACATATTTAAACCTAATGATACCATTAAAAATTCAAACTTTGGGAGTATTCTTATAAATGTCATATAATGTTGTTGACTAGAATTATCTCACTTTATATTAAATATGTGTTAAAAATATATTTTAGATTTTAAAAATATATAAAAAATGTTTTAAAACATTAAAAAGAATTTTAAGAACTATAAAAAGAGTTTATATAAATCTCGTATATTTTGTTGATATAGGCGTTCTTTAAAGGGGTGTAAAATTTTGTTTTCATTCAATTAATGGCTTAAGACAAAAATATAACAGTGCACTATATTAGTGTGGGGAAAAAAGAATTGATTTTATTAATTTTTAATTTATTTAATACAAACTTTTACAATAATTTATACTATCCCAATTCATTTAGGTATGATTTTTTAACACCAGTAAATAAATCTAATCTCTTGTTAAACAAATTCTAAACAAACAATTATACTATCAACCATATTCATGCTGACTTGCAACGTTTCAAATTTCGATAACATTCACCGCCTATTTAAACACACTGATGCCATTGGTAATAATAAGCCTAGATCCACAAACACACCGGTGACCGAGAAGCATTGCAGCCTATATTCCACCTGGTCCGCCTGCTGATGTACAGAGGAATGCATAATTACCGATTTACCAAACACTCCCTGCCAATGCGGGTTCATTTCCTACAATCTACAAGCATCGGTGGGTACGTGAGTGAGGCGTCAAACTCGTCATGTCGTGTTTGCCTGTAAAGATGAGGTCAAGTTTCAAACCTCAACTGAATGTTCTGAATGTGGTTTTTCCCTTAATTGTTTCACATTCTAGCGTTAAGAAAATTATTTTACATTTCCTCTAGAATTCTACATCCCCTTCCTTAACCCATTAGTATAATTAAATTTTAGCATTAAGGGTAGTAAAATGCGGAAGAAAGGAAAAAAACCTATGCCCTATTTCTCTCTGCTCACCATTCAGTTAACGAACCTTCCACCCTTTGAAAGCCAATCTTTAACGAAGTACTCCCAAGTCTTTTGAAACTCCCAGGATTTATATCTGAGATGAGGCTTTACAACGTTTCATCGCGTGCTTGACCCTTCAACTCCGTCTCGCCAACACCAAAATATCTTCCTTGCCTGCTCTTTCGACGATTTTTTAGCGGTCAAATCTTTGAAGAGAATTGGATGATAACCAATATCCCTTACTACCCCGTAGTTAGAATCGCTGTGGGGTCAATAGCTAGAATTTCCGAGGTGTTTATTCTATTAAATCACGCCTTACTACTCTTTCGGGTTATCCACCTATCTATTGATTAGGTTAATGTGCTAGGGATGAGAGCAGTTGAATTTAGATTAGGTGTACCCACATTTACCTGGAGAGAGCGAGAGTGGTAAACCTTTTTATGAAAAACCACCCTCACCACGCCCAACCGGATCGAACCACGATCTCCCCGTCATGGTCACTTTAGTCGATTGCAAGAGTGACGCCCTAGACTTTGCATACACCAAAGTGGTTTTATTTATGTTTATTAATAAGTTAGGAAAGAAGACGTTACTATCAAGAGTTAATGCAACTGCTTTCATTTGGTTGGAGGTTTTGGAAAATGTTTAGGGGAAAGAAACACCTTCAATGTATCCAGCAGGGAAATTGAACCCTGATCTACCCATCACCGCATACCAGACTACATGAGCTTGATTGCTTAGTCTGCGTGTTCACCGATGGCGATAGTCAATTGTTAAATAATGCTGTATGTTGAAAATAATACTAAGAATAAATTACTATTCAAATTTCAACGTTCATAAATACAAGGCGACAAACATAAAGTAACTTATTGTCATTTCTTTATTTCTCACTACCTCTCTTTCTCCCAACCCCCGCGTCGGGGTACAGAGCTAAGCAGACAAAGAGGGTAGTGTGCAACCCTCACATTCCTCCCCGTGAATTATGAGGGAGGCGCAAATATTTGCGCACTTTCTGTTTTCAGGATTTATGTGTGGGATATTATTAGACCTACATATCACCAGTTTCACATTTCACACAGGCTATATCTTCACACACTCACATATCAGCCACACTTTATTACGTTCTATTTCTTCGTCCTTACACAAGAATTTGCGTCCATCTTTGGTCCGTAGTGTTACACGCGTTTACCTCAAAAATAACAGATCTTTGCTTTATTGACAGAAACGGTTGAAGATCTAGGCTTAGTATTATGATGAATAAATAGCCCTGTATTACTTGAATCAAAGTGTAATTAAATTATATTTTCAAATCTGCCTTACATGGTTTCATTACCTACGATAAAAGTTAACCTTAAAATTTTCTATCTTAATTATATATTATATATATATTAATATATATTTTATAATATATATATAATATACATATAATATTCTCTCTGGCTACAAATAATAGCAACTCAACTCTTACTTTAGTGGTATGGTACAACAAAGAGAAATATTACGGCCACTATATCTTCAAATATAATATTTCTCTTTGGTTAAAAGTAATATCTCAACTCTTAATTAAGTTGTACGGTGCAACAAATAAAAAATTATTGCTAAAATGTATACATACTAAACAAACCTAAATTAGTTTAGAAATATTAATTTGATGCTTTAGTACTTTCTTCACTCTTCTTTGAATATTTAACTCTGATCACAAAATGGCCGTTATAATAGCTGGTTATAGGCCATATTTTATCTACATGCTTTTATTGAAGGAACTTATTTCATTGACTGGGAAAAACTTTTATTGTTATTGGAATGTTATTATCATTAATTCACACTTAAATCAACCACACTGTATATAATTCTCAAATTAAAATGTTAAGTAGTCAATTTTAATCAAATTAAATTTTTCTTACAGTTTGTGTCGCGTGTGAATAATAAAGTAATAACAATACTATTTGTTTAAATATGTTTTAGTATATAATTAATATTATTTTAAAAATTGATAAAATTATATTGAAATGGTCCTAGATACGGTATCCATTTTAATTGTAAGTGTGGGTTTTGGTGTTTATTTTTTTCAAATAGTATCACAACACCAATAAGGTCAGTTAATTTTCCTAGCTACCACTTAATTTTGAGTGTATGTTGATAATATTTCAAAGTAATATTTTATGTATCCCATCTATCTTCTAATCATATATATATATATGTTTTGATTAATTTTTCTAATAATGGTTATTTTCAATATAATTAATTAAAATAGGCCTATGTTTCCACTTGATTTTGAGTGGATAGTATTTCGGTAACTTCCCACCTCTTGTAGTCCCATCTCATGCACTCGGGAATTTCTACTTGAATTTGTCTCATCTCGTGCACTCAAATATTCAAATATTATTATAAAGTAGACTTTTTTTTGTTCCATTTCCTGTACTAAAAAAAAAAAAAAAAGAATCTATTATGATTGTGAATCTCTAGAGCATTTTCTACTAACGACCTTTCAACCCTTTTTGAAGTGGGAACAACCTTCATAGCACATACTTTCCAATTAACTATTTAATTAATATTTAATTAGGTTAGGTTAGATTAGGTTAGGTTAGATGTGGATTTGACTAAAGGATTGGAAGAAGGGTTGAAGATGACATAGTGAAAGTGGACCTACCCTAGTGCACGAGAGATGAACGCTTCACTCTAGAAGAGGGGAAGAGGGAGAGGAAAAATCTCGAGCGATTCAAAGTTGTGATCTATTCTTTCTTTCTTGTTCAGTACACGAGATGAGAAAAACAAGTGCACGAGATGGGACAAATTAGGTAAAAAATTTATATTACATGAGATGATAGTACAAGAGATGGGCATGAACCAATATCTCGAAGTAATTTTTTGTGACCCACTTCAGTGGCCGCATAGTCCAAGGCGCTACTCTATCAATAGACTAGACTGCCGATAACGAGTCAGGTGTAATGGGGATGGTTTTTCCAAAATAGTTTTCCCCTCAGCCTCCATGGAAATTCTGTTACACTTCCTATAAATATAGCCTTCCTCATCCATAAAATCAATCGTGTAATTAGTACATAAGCGTATAACCTGAATGCTAAAATTAAAGTTTTGTGTACCTTACCTATCTTATCACACACACTCTTTTCCATACACTTATTTTCTCTCTCATAGATACACTTTCTCACAAACACTCTCTCATGCATACACTTTCTCAAACACTCACTCTCTCACAAACACTGTATATCACTCTCATACACAAAATATCTTTAACACAAAGGGTGACCTGGCGGTTTAGGGGTAAGGTGTCGGGCTTCTATGCTGGGGTCCGGGCTTCAATCCTCGGTCCCGGCACAAATTTATCTGATTACCAAACCCTTTCTTCACCTATGACAAGACATCTTGTGAATGTGGGGAATGTCAGGCCTCCACCGTGGTTCGGATTCCACGTTAAACTGTAGGTCCTTCATTTCATCTCACAATCACCCTACCAATACACATTAGCGTAAGTGCGTTCAACCCGAACGGGTAGTAAGACGCGGTGCTAATGATAATAATAATAATAATAATAATAATAATAATAATCAATAATAATCTTTCACACAAAACTCTCTTTCAGATACACACTCTCACTAATGTAACCTTTCGCACACAATCTCTCACATACTCACAAACACTGTCTCTCTCTCTTGCACCACACACACACACACTCACACTATCATATAATTTGTTTTAAAAATATATTAGCTATAAACATAATATTTATTTATACATTACAATAACCATCATACCCAAGGTACCGGGGTTTGATTCCGTGAGGGATCACAATATTGTAAATCAAGTCATCGGTCAAGTATTTCTTACCAAATTTGTTCTTTCGCGAACTCCTCAGTCAAAGTCTTTATATCCTTTTGTAACTTATTTACTACATCACATTTTATAGTAGTGCGTATTGCCATTAATAAACCCTAAAAACTATAACCGTTTATAAATTACGAGCCCACACATTTATTTTTCCGCCGTCCCTATCCTTGGCGCAAACCATCCTGACATTTTAGGCCCACATGGGATGGGGAGGCGACAAAACAATATTTGTTTCTAGTAATTTAAAAAGAAATAGATACCTCTTCAGAATATGAGTTATATGCTCTAAACATTTAGTTGTCTTAGTTCTGAACTGCACTGTAATTGGCACTTACATATATACGTAATTGTAATATAACTTATTTGAAATTTAATTATGCATACGTAATTATTGCTTATTCGAGTGATTTTCTGTACTAAGACATATTTCAAAAATGTTTAGGGCATATACTGCATATATAGTGTAATCGGGGTCACTCAATATAATTCTATATCATGTTCAGCTTTAAAAAAAATTAAAATATTAAAAAAAAATCATATTTTATTTATTTAAGGTACCTATTTAACTTGCTCTTTCTGAACCAACTAATTATATCAGCACATGACCTATAAATTATTTAACCTAGAACAGACTCGAACTTCCAGCCCCCAGCCGTTAATATATAAATGTGAAAGGAGAAACCCACATTTCAGTAATGATAAATTTATCAACCATTCCAGGAATCAAACCCTGGAAGAAAAAGAAAATAATCATTTCATAAATATCCTAGCCCTTTTTACAATAATAATATTTATTTTATTTGTTATATAAAAAAAAAAATTAATCATGGTTATATCAGCACTCTTATTTCTCCATGCACACCAATCATATTCTACTAGTTTATTCAGTAGAGAAAGTTGTAACTGAAACCATACTATAGCAGATATCACGTAATCATCAGCGTAGGCCTATTAATACTATGATGAATTAAAAAACGCGCATAAATATGGTCGTTTGTTTTCATACTTGTTTTGTAAATAGCTAATGTTACCAACAAGCAAATTGTTTGTGTATCGTCTAAGGACAGTTTAGAATAAAATAATGAGGTCGTAAACACGACATCCTGTCACGTTAAAAGAGTCAGTTAAAATCATGGTGTGGCCTGTAGTGTCGATATATGATTTAATTTGCTCTCGTACTTCCTTTCTGGGGAAATTAGAACATCCATTTGGGCTCCAGCATCGATATGACATGACTGTTTAAATGTGGTGTGCGATATTTTGATACTCCAATAGTAATAACTATAAATAGTCTAACACTTTAGCTCATTTGGTAGCGTGTCTAACTACTAAGCTTAGGGTTCCAAGTTCAAATCCTGGCATGGCCGAAAAATGTATAATTGGTAAAATGTGTAATTGGTAATCTTTCACAGTGATGAATTAAATGCTGGAGAATGGGCGTTGTGTCTGTTCTAGATTTACGTTAGCTTATAAGTCATGTGCTGATATAATCAGTCACTTTAGAAAGTGCACGTAAAATACCTCAAATAAATAAATAGAACACTAAATAGCAGAGTAAATAATTGAAAAGAAAAAGTCTTTAATGAATAGAAATGTCATGTTTAAATGCCGCTATGCCCATAAAAAAAATCAAAGAAATTTTCAGAAAACTCTGAAAATTATATTAAACGTATTTACCCAAGCAATTTAATATATTTGGCCGTAAATTATTATAATACAAATTCATCACATGTTTTATATTATATATTATACTCTATGCCCATAAAAAAATCGAAGAAATGTTCCGATAACTCTGAAAATTATACTAAACGTATTTACCCAAACAATTTTAATATATTTGACCGGAAATTATTAGAATATAAATTGCATCACATGTTTTATATTATATATACTCTAAGATATTATTCATACATACTTTTATATAAAATGAAACGATATTTTTAATTAGTTTCAACTAGTCTTTTTTTTTGCAGCGAATCTTCTATCCCCATCTGGGCTGTCCGCAATTTTAAATTTATGACTTAAGTTATATTTAGAGCAAATGTACCCGCATTCTCTTGAGAGAGAGGAATCAAATAAGTAAAAATCTCACTACAACTGGATGGGATTTGAGACACTGACTTCCCCATTATCGGCAAACCAGACTAAATTAACTTCACACTTTTATCCAAGTACTCACTGGTGCAAATAATGAGTTTATTAATTAGGTATAATTTAATAATACTAATTTATAAAACATATGCTTATTGCTATATTATTAAATTAACCGTTTGAACCGTTCTTCACACGGGTAAGCCACTTCATACAACATTTAATAAAGATGTTTAACATCCAGCCACCATCATTTTGATGGTTCCTTTGTATACAATCCTAGAAATCACAAACCAATCAAGAAAATTAATATCTATTGTAAGAATTTTAATCCTGTTAATTTATATTTTTATTTAGCTATAATTTTTGTTTCTTAGGTGAATACTTATTTGGTTTTATACTACTTATAATTAAGTCTAGTTAATTGCCTTCTGTCGAAGGAAGCACCCATAATGGCCGAACTATGCTTGGAGAAAAGAAGAAGCGAGGTTTTGTTTGGTTTTGGGAGCTTGGTTTTTTTTTTTGTGTGTATTGTTGTAAAAAAAATGATTATGAAAGAGGAAGAAAAACGTAAAACCGCCAGTGGGATACTAGTGAAAGCGAAAGTATATGACAATATTTCTTGTAAAAGAAGATTTAGTAAGGATCACAAGAATAACGTTACTAACCAAAGGATTGGTAGTAAATAGTATCGCGACCGACTACGACTGAAACACGTGAGTGATTTCTGATACTATAACTGTCTACAAACTGAAGCCACCAACAGACTATATGATACGTAAATAAATTAATTCAAGACAGTAACTTTATTCATTGAACTGCATAATTACTTCGACAGAGGCAATGACTTTATATAATAGTTATTATTCTTATTAACCTTGACTGATCTCGTTGTGTTAATAGACTGTAATTTATAGATGTAGTTTGTAGATTTAAGAAGCTCTAATTGTATAGTAAGTAAGTTTTAGTCTTATAAGTCAGCTTAATTAATAAGGGTACATTTTTGCCCAACATGACCCAGAGGTCCCGAGAGAGAGTCTCGTGCTAAATTAATTTAGAATATTAAATTTAATTTTGTTGTTTAAATCGTTTTACTATGAAACATATAGCAAATAAATTTGTCTGAGCAACCCAAAATTTATTTATCTTTAATCTCATGTATTATTTTTTTTTTGTTAATTACATTGGGCTTGGGATTAATAAATTGATAAATGTTTTATATGATCAAATATATATCTAGTTCCCCAATTTCCTGTGTAAGCACCCATCCCCATTATTGTTAAAATATATAAAAAATTAAAAATATAAAAAAAAAAGATAGAATTATTTTACACTATTTTGTTTTAAATCTTTAAAAGAAAATATTACCTAGTCCACAAATTGAATACACAAACGAAAGCAATCCATTAACCATGCAATATTTACCCAAGTACGATCATAAGATAAGTAAGGACATTGTTACAGAAACATGTTGGGGAGAAAATCGCATCACATTTCACAAAAAAACGATTAAATGAAATTATAGACACTGTTACAGAAACATAAAATACTTATAATCCTTATTTACCTGAGAGAACCATGTTCCCCAAACTACTGGGACCAGAGAGTATTTTTTTAATTATTATGTCACTCCTAGATAGGCGATAATTTATCCTTCGATCTTTAGCTATATATTAGCAACACTAATGAATCCACTTTTAGATCATCTTTAAAAAAAATGTTTAAAATGTTTTTCATCTGTCTTTACAAAATTAAAGTTTATCCATATATCTAGAAGGTTTCTTAATCTTAGTTTAGGACATTCATAGAGTCCTCCAACCTCTACCCCCACCCACCCTCATTTTCCAGCACCGGATTTTGAATTCCAAACTTTCCAACTTCTATAGTTTTGTGGGATGGTCCTTTTACCAACTTGATAAATTTAGATTTTCTTCCATACCGAAGAGAAAAAAAAATGTCAAGCTACTATAGCTCACCTTCACCATTTGAAATTTAAGAACTCTCAGATCCTTATATTGTTTTAGGTGGTCCTTATACCAGCCTGAAAAATTCCAATCGTCTAACACTGTGAGAGTGGTTAGTTCTCTTAGTTTTAGAAATTGTTATACTCCCCATTTCCCCGACCCCTTTAATAGCTAATGTTAAACATGTTTTGGTTATTTGAAGTAGTTCCTCCACATTCCTGCTAAATTTAAGATTTATACCTCACATTATATAAAATATATATATATATATAATTAATTCTTACACTTCCCTCTTCTCCTCCTTAACTATTTTCTGTAATCACATTTTGAAATTTAAATTATTCAAACGTTTATTCTTATTTGGAAGGCTTATTGCTACCTGCTTGTCGAATTTTGGTTTAATATCACACAGAGAAGTAGTTTTTTACATTAGTTTTGGAAATGTTAATCCCGCCATTACCTCATTTCTCTAACTACCACTTATAAATCTCAAACCTTAGGACTTAACTGGTTATCTGTAGTTGCACTTCTACCTGACTGCCAAATTTAAATTTTTTACCACACCTAAAAAATTAAAATCATACTTTTTAATTATTTGGAGTAGTTGCATTAGCTGCGTACCAAATTTAAATTTTCTACCACACTGGAAAGTAGTTATTTGTACTAGTTTTATAAGTTGAAAACCCACCATAACTTTTCTTCAACGCCTTAGAGATTTACTATTTTAAGATGACTTTGGTTATTGCCAAATTTGCCAAATTTTAACTTTCTACCTCAATTATAGTTTTTTTTATTAAATTATAGCTCCGTAATTCAATTTTGAAATTTGGCATTTTTAGATATTTCAGTTTATTTGGAGATATCCCTCTACCTTCCTGCCAAATTTTAGCTTTCCATCTCATCTAGAAGTGCCTTGTTATTTTCTGAACATATACACACTTTCTGCTTTAGATTAGATAATATTTATTATGTAATATAATATATTATATTGGGCAACTGATTGTTTGAAATAAGTTACAGGGGAAAAACACATATTTTGTTGGTAAACTTTAGCTCAAAGTTCATAGTTATCATTATTTTATAACTTCAAAAAACCTTGAGTTTTCCAGGTTTATTGAAGAAATTCCTAATATACCGATAATTTAGTTTGAAATACATAGCAAAGAATTTTTTTTATAAATATGACTAGTGTTAGAAATAGGATGATTTGAGGTTGATCATGAAACATATAAAGTTGTAACGCAACTCAATATTTCAGGAAGGATGCGTTAAAGAGGACATGACACGTGTTCAAAAATGTTCTTAGTTTTTCGGTTCATCTTTTCTATAATACAAATGTTCAATATCTAAATATTGCACTTCAATGTTTTAAATTTGCTTATATGGCCAGTTTTCTATTTATGTTTTGTGAAATTATCTGTATATTCTCAACTTTTCAGAAACAAAAAATCACTGTTTTCCCGCTGGTTATTTCGGTTTTTCAGATGCGCGGAAATCCTGGAATTTTTTTCTCTATTAATGATTCAAAAAAGTGAAGAGGATAGCAATTATAAATTAATTAATTATTACTAGCCTAGTGAGGGATGAATATAAACAAATTTAGGAAGGAAAAAAACCCTCAGTGAATCAAGTCAAGGAATGATTCCTGAACTATCGCATCAGAGTCGCGAAAATTATGGCATAAAATGAATTAGTAAAATTCACAAACCGTCGTCCATTCGTTAATTGTATTTTTAAGGTCTTAGAAAAGGGATAAATACGGAAGGGTGCTTAAAATGGGATTCTCGCATCAAGGGTTGTTGAGATTAGAGAGACTAACTACACGTTTAATGTTCCGTACATGTAGGCCCTATTTTCGTTCTTAGCTTAGTACTGAATTAAGAACAAGCTAACTAGTACCGTGGTGAATGACCAACTATTATGGCTGATATAATCCGCACAAATAGCAATCATGAAAACCTTGATGTATTTTGGAGATAATACATATTGAATATTTTATTAATACCAGTGTTTCAGTTAGAAGTGCAGGCGCGTGTACAAAAGAGATGTATTCAACATCAGCACGTCTAAAATGGAATCTACGCAACTTTTAACTGTCCATACAAATTTAAAAAAAAAATATCTTTGCTTATTTGAAGAGCTGGCTTAATTTCGTATTTTTTGTGTTTATTCAAAAGTATAAGTCGAGAATATGGTTGCACTTAATTTTAAACTAAAGAGTATTATTAAATGGCAAAATTATAATTAAATTATTTTATTTATTATTAATTTTAATAAATATATTAATATGGGGGAGCCAATTTAATAAAAGATGAGACTAGTATCCTAATGACAGACACGAGTGAGGTTTTTATTAGATGGATCGACCATGCCAAGCTTATTTTGAATGTTCATGAAGGAACCGAATTGGGCGGGGTGTATAAATTCAATTCCGGCAGAGTTAATAAAAGGAGGTGGTGTAATGTTAGTAATAGAAATTCATAAATTACTATGTTCCATAGGAAACAATTATGTATTATCAAATGAATAGAATAAAGGTATTTTAATATTCATTTTAAAAAGGGGATAGAACCAAATGACCTAAAGAAATTTGTCAAGCTAATTGAGGTATGTTTGACCGATACGCGTGGTAGGGTAGGGATGTCACTTCAGATTCTTTCAAAGTACATAATGGGTTGAAACAAGGATACACACTTTCCCCAATACTTTTTATTAAAAGGTACAATGCAGCTATTAGTATACGCAGAATATAGCTTTGTTGGGAAATAGCAAGGAAGATGTTTCAAGAGATGCAAAAAAAAAAAAATTAGAGGCTAGTAAGGAAATAGGTTTATAAGTGAAGGCTGAAAAGACTAAGAAAATGATCAGACAGAAAACACAGATTGGTGACGATAATCTAGAGATTACTATGAACATCATATCATATGTCAGGGTTAATAGCTTTAAATATTTAGGAACAATTTAACCCGTAATAACGATATTAGATTGGAAATTAGTAAAATAATATAGTCAGGAAATTCATGCTATTAATCTGTTAGTAAGTTGTTGACACCTAACCTGTTGTCAAGGAATAAAAAATTGAAAATATACAATAATTGTACTTGTTCTATATGGGTGTGAAACGTGGTCTCTTACCTCAAATGATTAAATAAATTTTAAGTTTTTCAAAAACAAGGTTCTTAGGAAGATATTTGGTCCAGAAAAAAACCCGAATGAGGCTACTGGAGAGTGAAAGAGGTTGTATAATGATGTGTTGCATACCCTTACTCATCACAATACATTGTTACGATAGTCAAGTCTCGTAGATTACGGTGGGCAGGACATGCAGCGCGAATGAATGGGAGATTCTAGGAAAACATTAGATGTACATGAAATAAATGAGGTGTAATGAGATGGACTGGATAGAACTAGTTTAAGATAGGTGTAGGTAGCGTATTTTTGTAAGTGCGGCAGTAAATTAACCAGTTACTGATGCCATAGAGTAAGTAAGTATGGTAGATTGATTATAAATTCCTATTAAAACGATTTGGTATCTTTGGAGGTAGTATTAACTATTTACAAAGCCATTATGAAAACAATAATAATGCTAACGCTCATTTGATTTTTTCGTAGTAACTATTACGCTAGTTATTAAGTATGATAGTAAAAAAAGGTTGCATTTGAGGTTTGAGAGGTGTTGTAATTGATCCCTAGGAGTGACTTTAAGACCATTTAAACTAACATAAAAGAAAGATTAGGTTGAATTCTAAGGAACTACGCAGCATTCCCTTGAATAGACAAAGAAAGCACATAAGGTTGTTTATATTTGTGAAAATAGTTTGAACATATTTTGGAAACACTTCATAGCAACAAATGTCAAGGATAAACCACTTTTGATCTTAAGAGTATATGTAAATGTGTATGAGTGTGAGCTTGTGTGTGAAGGTTTGTGCAAGTGTGTGAGAGTGTGTATGTGATGTGAAATGTTCAAAGTCATGGAGAATGTTCCACGAACCAGAGGAAGTAATTACAGTTTAGTATCGGTCGATCCATCACTGCTCTGTCTTTGCACTCTCGTTTGCTTGTGGAGAGAGGAAGGGTGAAAACTCCAAAGGTTGGAGGAATAAAATGGAGGAAGACAGTAAAACGGTGTATTTTAGGATATCCCAAGCATACTGCCACACATTTTAAAAAGTGCTACACTCAGTGGAGCGCACACTACTGACATTGTGGAGGAGACATTAACCTTGTAGGACGGTTAAAAAGTAGAAAAGGGGATGAGAAAACGCAAGGAAATAAAACAATAACGAGTGTAATAAAAGGGATGAAAAATAAAACGTGTCACAAAGGGAAGGAAAACAAAGATAATTGCTTGAAAGCTGCATCACTGAGTTGAAAGAAATGTTTTTTTTAACTGCAGAGAAGTTCGTCACAAGCACAGGTTGTAACGTAGCCTGAAGCATCAAATGTACAATATATAGGATTATCGTTGACTGAAAGATCAAGGTTCAAATATTGGCTGGGTTCCTAAGGGGTGAACTTCCACACACAATTCATCAATCCCTTCTCTTCGCTAATTGGAGTGTACTTTCTATTACTATCCTCTCCATTACCACCCTTCAGATAATCAATTAACTATCCCTCTCGTTGAAACGTATGAACATTAAAAAAAAAGTAAAAGTCAAATAAATTATTTCTCACCCACGTTTCTGATAAAGATAAACCTCATCTAGATTTGAACCCAAAATTTCAAATGGGTTCAGGCAAGGATTAAAGGATTGATGTGCTAGCCATATTTACAGTTAACGAGCTTACAGGTAATTTAACTTATAGCTATAATATTGCTGTGGGATTAAAATACTTGTAATTATCGGTAATTGTCATGTGATACTGCAATTATTATAATTACTAAACTTCTGAATAGGAAGTAATGGATGATAGCTTAAAATAAAATGTTTAAAACAAATTTGAAAGGTATTTCTAAAATATATACCCTATTTATTATACGTGTTAACTGATAATATAATCAAGTTGAGCTGTAGGCAGTGGGGGAAATAATTGCGAGTAATTATAGAGTATTGATTTCATCAATATTAGACTATGCACCCTTAATTTGTGAGTGGTTTTGATCAAATTAATTGTCTGTAAACAAATACCTATGAAGATAACTCTAACCTAATTGCGGAGCCATTTTATAATATTTTTGGGAATGGGTAATCAGTGCTTAATTTCCAAACCTATATCAATAAAACTATTTGGTGGTAGCTTTTTACCTTTTTTACCAGTTATATAGTTCACTACTCTACCTCCAAACAAATGGAGGGATATTTTCCCTAAAACTATACCTTGCTCATTCCTAATCCATTAGAATTTGGTGTATGCTAATAGCCCAATCGGGTATTAAGGCTTGGTGAAAAGTAAAATAATCCTCTTGATAAATATGTTATGTCAACTTAACAAATGGCGTGAAGTGACTATTTGCCAAAGTTGCAGCACACATTTTCAAAGCAGTTTTATTTTTATATATTTAGCACCGCGTCTTACTACCCGTTCGGGTTATACGCTTTAAGTACTAATTACGCTAATGGATTAGGAATTGGGAAGGTTTAATTAGAGGAAGTGAACCCTCATTTGTGTGGAGGGAGAGTGGAAAACCATTTAGGAAAAACCACCCCCAGTTCACCCGACTGAGATTCGAACCTCGATCTCCCCGTCCTCAGCAGTCGAGTTCAACACGACAAGCGCGTTAGCCAACTACGCCACCGAGGCGGGTCATTCAAAGCAGTTGAATACTAAACTCTGTTCCAGTAACTTTTGAACTGTAAGAAAAGACCGAAGCTACCGTTAACTGGTTACACCAATAACCATCTTCTGTAGTCGAATTGTCAATGATAACCAGCTAAACCGACAGCTATAGTTGTTTTGATCTGTGATCGCATGATCTAAGGCGTCACTCTTGCAAAAGATTGTCCTGCGAAGACGTAAGATCGGGGTTCAATTTCTGGTCAGGTGTACTAAGGGTGTTTTTCTCTCAATATTTTTCCATTATCATTCCATGAAAATGCAGTTACACTTCCTCTATTTTCCACCTTCCTAGTCCCTTACGCATTAGTGTAATTAGTACATAGGGATATATCCTGAATGGTTAATAAGATGCGTTGCTAATATATAGTCGGTTTGTCATAACAAGAGCCTTATTTTAACATAAATCTAATATGATTGTGATGAGAAGAACTTTATCTGGGAGTTCTCATAAAGCTACTAGGTTTACTTATGTTTCTATCTATTCCTGCAGTCCATTTTTACATATCTAAGATAAAAAAAAACATACATATTTGTCAATTGGGTGTGTTCTCCTTATAGCTCTATATTCTGTAAAAAGCTTTCTAAGCTAATTTGACTATTATCTAGCCTAACAAAGCACCACTTGACATTAAACAACCGACCATTGTGCTCATAATCTTAGTAATGTGTGTACAGTACATATTTTAGGCCCATACCTAAAATAAAGCCAAAGTCCCTTGAATGTATAGTCAATACTTCTGGGCATGCAAGTATTAAGGTGGCTACGAAGCCATTTCGAAAACCTCTATTCGGTTTTTTCTTATATATTGTAAGAGAAACATGATTGTTTAACTTTTGTGTTGAGTTAAATAATAGCACATTCTTGGTTGTTTATTATTTAATATTTTTTAATTAGTACATATAACAATGCTTTATTAATGATTGCATGGTCTCAGGACGTTACTTTTGCAGTATTTTAAATTATGTTTTTACTCCACATATTTTAATTCACAATATACGCCTTGAATTGCAATATATGAGTAGAAATGAGAAATCTAGAATTTGGTGGAAATGTACCTGAATTCGCGTGGAGGCAGAATCAGAGACGTATCAACGGGAGTAGGACTCCTATTGGTCAGACTACGGATGAAAAAATTGTAACTTTAGAAGAAATAAACACATCTGAGCAGATCAACGGAAAAGGTGGCATAAAAAGAGCCAGTTTAACGAACAAGGATGTATGATATAGCAAGAAGATACATATTTAGGTGTTGTAAAGATTGTTAATGGTAACTGGCAATACCCTTATTGCGTCTAATCAAAACATGGCTGAGGAAAACTAGGGTGGAAAGCAGACTTATTGGCTTGGCTCTTCTGCACGTCCACATTATCATTTTAGACCAACAGCAAACAAGTGAGCCTTTGCCAAAACTAGCAAACACAGAATGGTCACTTAAACTACATTCAAGAAATATTATAAAAATGTTATTTTGAATAATAATAATAATTTGTTTTATTCATATTTCTAATAGGTTCTATCGTGTTTCTATTATTCCAGGATGACTTTAAAACATTACTTTTGAGGGTTAGAGTTTTAAAAAATCTCTTAACTGCCCCCTCTCCATTAAGAGTTCAACCCCTACCTAGTTCAAAAAAAATGGGTCCTTGGATCCACCCCTGGGTATATTTGGAAACTATTTAGGAAAAATAAATTCAACTTCAGTACACCTGACTGGGATTAAGGCTCTGACCTCTCCGTAATTGACGAAATAAAGCTACTATCACACGACACTTGCTTGTACTAGAAATCAAGTGTGCTATCTGGTGCCTAGATATCTGTATACTAGCTAGTACAATGGAAATGGAACTAGAGTATTCACACGCTGCTAGTTTGGTACTAGGTTCTAGTGCAAATATTTATCGAACGTCAGAGATTAATTTTGGGATCAGCAGCTGCATTAATTAATTAATTATTAATAATGAATTGAAAATTATGAGAGGGAGCATAGTAAAAGAATATGAACACGGGACTGGATGGAAAGACGAAATAATGTCACGTGATGCTAAAAAGATACATTCGGAGGTTAGGTAATATAATAAACATTCGGGGTGACACATTTAGTATCTCCATAAATTTGTATTCATTTATTTACGATGTGGTCAAAGGCCCCTAAGCCCTTGGGTGTCAAAGTACAGTATCCTTGATACACTAATGTTCTTTTTAGGCCTACGAATACTTATATTCTAAAAAAAACACCCAGGGTTGGCATCTAATAAAGTTTATTTAGATTATAATTGGGCCTGGAACAGAATTTGTCGTTTTTATATTACATGTTTTAATTAAATATATATAAAATATATTGTCATATTGTGGCCAATTGGTATTATACAAACAAGGATGTTTAGAATAATTTTCTGCCAACAACAAAATCACATCCGATGACCATGGCCATTTCTACCATTTCTCTACACACAGTCTCAGCGCGCATTGATTGATCGAATTACACAAGCTAGTGTCGGAACTAGTACGGAAATAGCGCCTGTTATATCCTCACAGCTAGTATGATAGCCGGACCAAGAGGCAGAATCAGTATCCTTTTCCTGATTCACACAACGCTAGATGGTTACGTGCTAGCTAGTACACTGGATTTCAAGTACGAGCTAGTGTCGTGTAATACGGATATAGGCTATATAGTCTTGGCTTGTAGTCCACTTGCAAACCGAAATTGGTATATAGCCCAAGAAATCTAATCTGGTTGAAAGGTCAAATTCGTTCTACCATAGTTGGTAGTATTTGTAGGTAAAGCTGATAAATTATATTGTTTCAAACACGTGTTTATCATAATACATTCAGTCCCTCTTCGATAGCGTTACTAACTTTATTTAATTTGGTCATTTTTCTCCTGCGTTTTATTATCTACCTTCAATATTTACTTTTTGTGTATAACTCTTACCCTCTCCTATTCTCTCTATTTTATCGTTTGTTTTTAAATTCATCTGCTCTCTACTATCTTTTTAACTTTCGTCTTCTTCTTTATTTCCCTTTCTCTAATCCTTCTCTTCCTGTATACTTTTATCTTTCTTATGTTATTATCGGCAACTTTTTTCCCATTATTCTTTAAATCTACTTTTATCTATATTTTAACTTTTTTTTTTTACTTTGCTCCCAAGCATATCTTCAAATTCTCTTTTATTCATATAGTTTTATAACAACTGGCATATTATTTCAGTCGGTAGTACGTCTGTCTTATTAGCCAACGGTTTCAAATGTGATTCTCACAACGGTTAAATAAGCTAAATCGTATAAAAACTGAGCTTTCGCTTTCAAAGGGGTGGATTTAAGATCATTGAACTGGTGTTTGTGCCTATTATATAGATAAACAAGAAAATAAGTCGTTTAGTGATATGATCAGTTTGTTTAGTAACTGACTGTTATTCTAAATAAAAATTAGTATTGTGTGAATTTATTTTGAAGAAATTCAATACTTGTATAGTTAAGTATACATTAATAGTGAATCTTGGAAGATCGAAATGATCTATGAGTTAAGGATATAGTCGCATCAAGTATTATATTAGCAAATTAAACACCAGAATATAGGCTCAATTACCGTATCCAAATATCAATTTTTAAACTACTTTTTTATATTATATCCATTTTTCTCGCCATTACATTTTCACTTTGCGAAATTATATACTACATAATTTTATTTTTATATATTTTACTGTTTCTTTTTTACGCCTTTCTTTTGTTTTCTGTTTTGACTCTTCCGTGTCAACTATTTTCCTAGATTCCTTTTTATTCACCAAATTTTACTACCCGTCAGTTCTATACACACTTTTAATTACGCTTATGATAAAAGTATGAGGAAGATATAATGTAAATAAATGTACTCTCATTTGCGTGGAGAGAATGTGAGTAGCAATTTGAAAAATAGAACCTTTGTACATCGGGGTGAAACCCATGCCCCAACCTATCCTACACCGGATATTCATACTCTATAAACCTGACATTTAGTACATGTTTCCACCGATACAAGTTTCTTGCTCTTCACATCATTATTTCTCTTTCTCTTGTATTTCCAATTACATATTTGACCGTGAGAGTTGGTGCAGTATCGAGTCCTGTCGCCGTGTGGGTATACTTTAAGCCACTCTAAGGGAACAGAACATTGAGAAGGCCATACCTGTTGTACCCGCAATAAGATGACGTGATGGTAGTTTAGTGAAGGTGGGGAGCAAGTGTAAATCCTAAACCTTATTTAAGGTGCGGCAGAAGGGAGAGCGAGTAATTTTACCGTTTTTAGAGCATTACATTTTTTTGGCCAAATTAAATAAAATATTTCTCCAGTATGATGCAATTCTTTATGAACACATCAGAAAATAAGATGTGTTAGTAACCCTGTAGGCAGTAACGGGTATTGGAAGGTCAATAACCTGTTAGCCAGGAAGATTGGGAGAGTCGCCTCAAACAACAATAGCTTCCTAAAAGCAGTTAAGGGGGGGGGGGGTATGCTTTCTTCCCTTGTCTTGGACCGCGCTAAAGGTCAGGGGGACAGTTAGGTCCGTCCATGTTGGATCTTGTGAACCAATGGGAGTGTTTTCCCAATATTTAAAAAATATTATCTGTTGAGTCGAGTAGGAGACTCTTTACTCTTGTCTCACCGGGCTACGGCCAAGGACGCTCCCAGGTGAACTCTGGGGTGTCGTGTTTTGTAAATTTTTGAAGGACACCTCACGTTAGTCGCCGCGGATATAATTATTATAATAAAAAATAATCAGGCATGATAGCACGTAGGAGTTATATTATACCACGGTGGATATTGTAATTCACCTTAAATCGGTTGACGGCCACTCTCACACTAAATAAGACGGTGACGCGTATCGATTGAATTGCTAATATAAACTTAAATATATGATTTCTTTAATTAATTTAACCCACTAGCTAAAGAATTGTTACAAGTGGTTAATAAATAAGAGCTTGAATAAATAAAGTTTTATTATTGTAACACACAACGCAGCCACTATACGATCACCACAAAATTTTATATTGAAATAAGATAAACATTCATTCCGTGTGGACCTTATTTAATTTGCGAAGCTATTATGGTCATCTATAGGCTGACACGAAGGTGTATAGCTAGGTCCGTTTATGCGCGTAGCAAGTAGCAACATAGAGCTTAGTTTTCTGCACATGCTAATATAAACAGATCTTGAATATCCATCAAATGTGTCCTGGAATTTTGTCAAAACTTTTTATCTTTATTTAAAAGTTTTGACAAAATTCCAGAACACCCTTGACGGATATTCAAGATCTGTTTGTATTAGCATGTGCAGAAAACTAAACTCTATGTTGCTACTGGATAAATATTTTATTTAATTTGGCCAAAAGAATGTAATGCTCTAAAAACTGTAAAATTACTCTCGTTCCCTTCTGCCGTACCTTAAGCCTAATTAACCAGACCATGTTGTCCATAGGAACACTTTCTATTTCGGGAAAAATGCCTTTAATTCCACCGGAAATTGAACCTGGGATCTCTCGATCAGTAGCCAGGTGCACTGACCCCTAGCTCAAGAGGCTGATCATCTCTATCCGACTGTCTCTTTATCTTTCACTTTCTATTCCAGGAGTATATAAGAAGAAAGCCTCCTCAATAACACTATCGAGGAATGTTCTTGAAAAATGTTTCCCTCTAATGGGTCAGTTGACCTTTACAAAAACGTGCTCTGAATATTCGAACAAGAAAAATCTCCTTACCCCATGCAGAATACATGAATAGAAGATGTTTAAGGAACTTAGCCGTGCAGGGGTATAGTGACGTTCTTTTCGTGTTCTCGACCCTTCCCCTATTAAAGAGCACCAAGGAGCTGATCTTGAGAGAACCCCATGATCTTTAGGATACAGTTTTCTCCGTGTTCTCGGCCCTGTCCTTAGATGAGGGCGCTAAGATCACTCCACCCTAGCATAATCTAAAGGATGGTGCTATTTCCATGGTCTTAAACCTGTCCCTATAAGAGAGCGCTTAGGAGAAAATATTGATAGCACTCCATTCTACCTTGTTCCCTAGGAAGACGTTATATCCGTGGTCTTAAACTTATCCCTATAAGAGAATATTAAGGAGAAAATATTGATACCACTCCACCTATCCTTGATCTCTAAGAACACGTTATATCCATGGTATTGAACCTGCCCCTAGTATAGAGTGCTAAGGAGAAATATTGATAGCACTCCATATTACCTTGGTCTCTAGGAAGACGTTATAACTATCAATGGTATTGAACCTGCCCCTAGTATAGAGTGCTAAGGAGAAATATTGATAGCACTCCATATTACCTTGGTCTCTAGAAGACGTTTAACTATCAATGGTCTTGAACCTGCCCTATTATAGAGTGCTAAGGAGAAAGTATTGATAGCCGTCCATCTTACCTTGGTCTCTTAAGAAGACGTTATATCCGTGGTCTTAAACTTACCCCTATAAGAGAGCGCCAAGGAGAAGGTCTTTTGAGTACTAACATTAAGAGAGCCACCGCACAAAAGAGTTTTGAAGCTCATCTTGCGGTATCATTCTCAAAATCTTTAAGCATTCCAAATATTTGTAAATATAAAATTATTCCTTAACAGTTTTTCTCTATTTGTACATTTTTATTTTTTGATGTCTTATTCTAAAGTGGATTCTTAAATAATAACTTTCCAACAATTTGTTAATTTCATGCATTGCGTCTTAATAATCCTTCCGGGCCACCCACGTATTTATACTTACAGGAGTAGGAATAAGGAAGGTAGAGTTTATTGAGGAAATGAATCCTGCATTTGAAGGGCGGAGAGTGGAAAACAATTTTTTGGAAAACCCAAAACCCTCAGTCATGGCATGGGGTTTAGATAAATTCAAGCCCCGATCTCCCTAACACAGAACCGTAGCAGATGAGACTGACACCTTAACTTATGAGCCCACAACTGTGGATTCATGAGACATTATTTTCTATGACTCTTGTCATCTCAGTATCTCCTTGAGAGACTAACTCTCCTAGCGCCAAAACAACCGCGTCCTGCCAACTTGTATGTGTATTTTAAGGTATACTGTCAACTTTTAGATTTTAAAACCTCCAAAAACAATTACAAAAAATAACTCAAAATATTGCATTTTTAGTTCGGAAACCATTTGTTTACCTTGGCCTCTTTAATTTGTATTCTGAAAATTGAAAAATTATACCTGGATATGGGAATCAAGCCCGGGACCTTTGGCTTAGTACTCCAATGGTCCCGATCTCAATTCCCGTGTCCAGGTATCATTTTTCAATGTTTATAATATGATATCTAGCTGGAGTAATCCTCACTAAAAGCATAAATAATAGCTTTGGCTATTTGATTCTCTTTAATTTGATTGACCTCAACCTAACTATACTAACCTCATTTGACTTTGTAGTGGTAGGAAACACGGTAAATAGCTGCGTTAATTAATGGTTAGCGTGTATTATTAATCATAATAATATTATGATTAGTTAATTTACTTAAGCTTATCAAAATTTGATCATAGTATTAATAAACTGTTCAATTACGGGCATCATTATCAGGGGTTGAAGGGAGATATGATTCCCTCAGTAATAAACTAAAATGCAGCACTTTTGGCATCTTGAAATAAACAGTGGTTCTATTAAGGGAGAAAAAACAAGAGTCCACGCTTGAAGTATTATTATTATTATTATTATTATTATTATTAGCACCGCGTCTTATTACCCGTTCGGTTTATACGCACTTACGCTAAAGTGTAATGGTAGGGTGATTGTGAGATGAAATGGAGGACCTACAGTTTAACGTGGAATCCGAACCACGGTGGAGGCCTGGCATTCTCCACATTCACAAGATGCGCTTGAAGTAATGTTTAAATGATAAAGGTAACTTATTAATATGACTTTTATAATTAATTCTCTTATCATATCATTCGTCTTATCCAGTTGGTATAGCAATATTTTTATTTTCTTATTTGAGTGAAAATTGACTCCTTCGTCCCTCTTATCCTCCAACAACTAAAAGCAAGCATTTTTATGAGTTAAATATTATTTTTACCACTAAATTCCCCGTTGACCCTGGTCAATATGTTTTTTTCGTTCCAGCGCCTTAATCCCAAATATATGTTTCATCACCGCGTCTTATTACTGGGCTACACGCATATACGATAATTTCTCTAATAGGGTAGGATGAGGAAGGAAGAATTTCACAGCTAATCTTCCCGCATTTGCGTGGAAGGAGAGTGGACAATAATTTAGTAAAAAAATACCTCAGTAGACCCAAACGTGATTATAACCCCGATTTTAATGTCTTCAACAGACCAGTTTAACACGAGAGTGATGCCTTAAACAATTTGGCCACTGAAGTGGGTATCCCAAATATTTATTGCCAAAAGTGTTGTACGTTGTGTCTCAAATACATTTTCAGTTTTCTCATATGATAGACTGATTATTCTTGGTCTAGTCATATATTCTAAAGCCTACATGACTGCAACCCACAATACATTTGCCTTTTGTGACGTCATGGACACATACAGATATTATTCAAGTCCATAGCAAAAAAGAGAGGGAGGTGGAGGGTGCATGGTTAACCTAGCACTTTCTAGTAGTAAAAGTGTACTCATGCTCAGTAAATCTGAAATCCGAGTATATAGAAAGGGGATATTGAACTGCTTTGAAAACAGTTTTTTTACTATCACTGCTTTTTTCATCATTATTCATTTTAACACTCTGGTCATTAACATCTAAATATATTAAATAAGGCTAAGTAAGGTGGTTTTATAGGAAATGCAGCCACATTAGTGTATATAGGAGATGTGAATACCACAGTGATAATCACACGTGAATAAATCCTCCTCCTTGATGTACCCGGTTAATATTAGAATATGACCTCCCTTTCATCAGCAACCTAGTATATTTATATACTGACACCTTATACCATGTGATCAACAGTCTTAAATTCAGATCCAAGAGTGCGTGATATTTATTAGGATGTAGTGAACGTGTAGCCTCAATGGCTTCACGATCTTGTCCCCTAAGGAGGCTCACAAATTGGTACCTAATTTAAATTTAAAGTGGTCCATTTGGCTACGGCCACGCTTGCGACCTGGTCGCCACGTTTAATGACCAGTTATCATGGCACCAAGGCGTGAAGATATGTCATTAGCCATAGTAGTATATAGTTATATGAAGAAGAAACGTAAATATAGATAATACTGCGTCCACCCCTTAATATGCAGAGACGTACTTATGGATGGACTTTTAAAAAGCCAGAGGACACACCCCTATTTAAATATAATGTTTTCGGTGTCACGTATAGAATGCAATTTATCGCTATGCTCACGGTATTTAAAAAATATATTATTTATAAAGTGGGATTAATTATTATGATTGGAACCAACCTTTGCCCTTGCCAAGTATTTCAATCTATTGTTAGTTTGTATACTGTATATGTTCTGATTTTATTATTTTATTTATGCTAATTAAGGAAGTTATTACCTTGTTCATTTATTTATTCATTGTTTAATTCATCCCAACCCTCCACTGTTGCAACTGCAACCTCTATTCCAGATCTTGGATTTATCATCCCTGTTTGTGTAGTCTCGATGTTTCAGATTCCACCGTGGTTATCATTTATAAATAGCTCGGTATCAAACATTGCTAGGTACCGTACCCTACCGAATGTCAAACTCAGACGGGCGAAAACACTGGGTGGGTTAGTAAAAATGCTTAGGGGAGGAGTGATAGCGTGGTCCCGAGCATCTTATCGGTCGACATTTTAACCTAGGATGACGCAAGCAACCCACACAAGTGTCCAGTGTTCTCGCGACAAGCTGCGACATGAACGCAAGTGTGGCCACCTCCATAAGAAATAAAGGCGAGCGTACTTGTCGTTGCGACCTGAAAAAGTCACGAAAGCGTTTTAAAATCTGTCGCTGTCGCTGGTCGCCAAGTGTGGCGACTACACTGCTGCGACCCGGTCGCAAGCGTGGCCGTAGCCTTAGTGTGTGCCCGCCCATTAGAGGTGCAAATGAGATAAAAGGGTATAATTTAACACATCTCTTTGTTCGATGACTTGATGACATAATGCGTGAGTGCGTGTTTGTCAATGGCTGTCCAATATGAGGATTCCCAGTTCCTCCACGAAAATAAATAGTCCGAAAGCAATGGTAGAGTTCCTCCACGACACCTCAAGACATGGAGTGAGACAGGGAGAGTAATAGCATAGTTATTCCACTTTTATAGGCTTCAGGGGGGTCGAAGATTATCACCCTCTTCTAACGTTGCAAGGTAGTCCACGGAAAAAGGAGGAGCTTCGCTTACCACATTAAATAAGAATAGAATTCATAAACGCATGAAAGGTTAAGTTAAGTTAGGTTTAGTAAGATCCATAAATATGTATACAAATCATGGAAGGTTTGAAAGTTAAGTTTTATAATAATAATTATTTTAACAATATTCCCTGAATTTGTCTTCCTATTATGAACCAATTATTCAACAACCCATGAAATTGTAGGTTAAGTTTAGTTGAGTAGGGAGCATAATAATATATTATATTAATTACTAAAACATTGAAAATTAGGTTTGTACTAGACTATTACACTTGTGACTTCTTATTCCAATGATAAAATGACAACCAGGGACTGGGTGTTTTATCTGTTTTAAGGTTAAGTTAGTGTGTAAGTATTTTACCGATATAATCAATTTGTTCAGAAGATGTAAATTAATAATTATAATGGCTAAATTTTTACTTGATATTTAAAGTCGTTGTATAATTATCTACGATGGCAACCAACAATTTGCTCAACTAACCTAACCGTCACTCCATTAGACCCACGTGATCCACGCGGTGACTTGTCAAACTGGCGACCCCGCCGGCAAGGCTTACAACTTCCTCCCCCTCCCTCTTTCGTGGAGAGGGAGTTCATGTCCATATAAGGAGACTTTTTGGACTCTACACTCCCCATTGGTCCTTCCCTATGATACGTGAGTGTGATGATGTTGTGTTGTAGATTTGTGTTATTTTCTGTATATATTAAGGTAGCTTAAAAGGAAGATATACTCGGTTATGCTTGGTTTTAAGGGTAAGCCGTGCGTTGAAGCATCGTTCTTTTTTAGAATTATTGTTATGGCATAAAAATATTACTATTTATAAATTCCTTTTTTTAATATTTAGCATTCAACTCTAAATATTGACCCTTCTGGCTGTCCGAGATGTCAGTCTCTTTTAACATAGATATATTTTTAAACATTTAAAATATGTATTTAAATTATAGATTCTATTTATTTGTTGGGAGCAATTATTTTTATCTAACGTTCGTGCACTATTACTATTCTTGGCCTTCTCTTGGAAGAAGGAAATGTTCAAATTTTGTTTAGTATATGCCGGCGTAGGCTGTCATAGGTAATCTTGATGAGACATATATGTTGTAAATATTAAAATCTATTTTGCTATTTAATTAAATTATATTTGAACCCTTATATATATATATATTGTAAGTCTTTGTTTGTTTCTGCATCTTCTCCTGAATATGACCTATTATATTTACTGTTTGAATCAAGCCTTTAGGGGTGGGCGAGGATTGATTAGGCCCTATATTATTAATGTTATAGATAGAAGATAATTTTTGTATTTCAAACATTAAAGATTGCATTTGCTAGATCCTTCTGTTCTTTAACTATTTCATGGAGATTTAGAGTTCATTCTTTAGCATTATTATTGATGTAAATGTATAAGGAAGGTATTTTATATTATAGTTGATTGCAATCTGCCAAATTAGCCAATTTATACAATACCTAATACAATGAAATAATTTATACAGTTAATTTAGAATTTGCGCCGTGATAGCCAGTGTCACTCGAAGACTATACTATGGACGCACTATACTGTTTGTATCTAGCCTTTCTCGGGCTTTAAATTGTTCTTCTGTTATATGTTTAAGTTGAATACAATCTTATTGTACCACTGAAATATTGAGTTTTCTTATGGTCGTAGTACATCACTAATAGCCAACACTTTGACACTAAAACTGCAGGACAACATCATACAGGTTGAGTGAAAAGTCACTCCGGGGTAGTTATTGGCCAACATATTACATTATATTTATCGCTGTTTGCCAATTAAGTGAAGAGAGATATTCTATAACAAGAAAACTATGAACAGTACTTACTCTAAACATTGTTTATAGGCTATAATATCAGTATATATTATTATAAATATTTGCCAATAAAAAGAGTATTGTACTGTGGAAGGTAGATATACTACACTATACTCGTAAAAGCACAGGAAGGGCTGGGCGGTGTAGGTGGTTCGCACTGGGTACCATCGGTGTAAGGGTGTCATAGAGGTGACATTTCGTAAAAAATAAAATGAGCAAAAGAAATAACTTTTAAAAATATAAAATAACTAAAAAGATTAGTAATACACAATTATTATTATTACTAGAATAACTATTAAAATCTTGATGTTATTAATTATTATAATACTAAGTAAATAACGAGCAATATTAATTATTAACAATAATAATTAATTACATATAATACATGTTATATTAATACAAAATGTTAAAAATAATTAATAAACTAGAATACACTAGGGATTAATATTTTTATTAGAGACATAACAAAACTCTGGTGCAATGTGCCTCTCAGTATTTATATATTAAATAAAATAATACTGAAGTCATTACATTGAGTTGGTAAATACATATATATATATATATATATATATATATATATATATAAAATACATAAAAATAAATGTGTGCTATCATTTTAAATAACCACAGTAAAACAAATGAAGAATGGTTGTAAAGTGTCCACTTTAAATCATTAAAATATAAGTAAGTTACTCATTTGAAAGGCGTGCCACATTTACGACTCCCAATATTGGCAGACGGCCATTCGAGATTTCCAAGTTTTCCATAAAGTTGCAGCTGTAATCGTAATGTGCAGGCGCATGTATAATATTGTGGCAACGAGCAACAATAAGGTGGGGACATTTTTACACTACTAGGTAAAAGAGCCTGAAGAAAAAGAATGTGATTTTTACTGTGATGTGTTTGTTATCATACATAGTATATTAAATAAAAATGTGTATTGTCTGTTTCCTAAAAATCTAGTATTTCACTTTATTATCCCCAATAGTGGCTTTTAATATGAGTAACATGAGTTTATTTGTCCTTTATTAGGTTAGGAGTCCACTGCTTCAGATACCTTTCGTTAGGTTAGGGGCTAACTGCTTTAACTGTCTTTTATTGGGTTGAAGTTTGCTATATTGCTGCATTTTTACAGGAATGGTTTTGTAGCCTTACTTTTATTTAAGCTCTTGCTAAGATTTTTATAAGAATTTTCTTAACATAATTTGATTTCTACACCAGGTAGGGGGGTGCAAAAATAGACGCCCAGCCTGGGAGTCAAATGCCCTCACTACGCCACTTAGGTTTCGCCCCAGTATACAACAGACTTACTATAACTATAGGGCCTACTACCCAACCTAGCTAAACTTAATCTTCAATTAGTAGAAGTCTGGAAGTTTAGGTTTTGCTTGGTTAGTTTAGTTTGTAAATAACACACAAACGAGATATAGTGGTCAAATATAACATGTGTTTTAGTGGATTTTTTTTATTATTATTATTATTATTATTTAGCACCGCTTCTTACTACCCGTTCGGGTTATACGCTTTAAGTACTAGTTACGCTAATGGATTAGGGATTGGGAAGGTTGAATTAGAGGAAGTGAATCCGCATTTGCGTGGAGGGAGAGTGGAAAACTATTTAAGGACCCCTCCCCCCCCCCCCAACAGTTCACCCGACCGAGATTCGAACCTCGATCTCCCCGTCCTCAGCAGTCGAGCTAAACACGACTCGCGCGTTAGCCAACTACGCCACCGAGGCGGTTTTTTTTAGTGGATTATAATTTTTTAAGTTAGCCCTACTGTACTAATGTACAGTACACACAAACATTCTTAGATATTTTATTAATATTTGTGTTTTTATTATAGCTTGGTTTGGGATTTTTTCACATATGTTCAGTGGTTTCTATACAAATGCCTAAAATTTCAACTTTCTAACAAATCGGGAAGTACGAGAAATCTTTGAAGAGATATACATATACAGCTAGGATTTTTTTATTTATTTATATGTATTAAATAATCGTTTAATTTTACCATTCAGAAAAAAAAACATTATTTGGTTTCTAAAAGTAAACACGCCGGCCTCGGTGGTCTTAGGTTAAAGTTCTCGCCACAGGACCTAATGTTCGTTTATTCTAGTGCAGCCGGGGTCAATGGATTTTTCTTGAGTGATTAAAATCCGTAGTACAACTTCCTTCAGAGGGTAAGCAAAGCCGTCGGTCTCGGTCACATGTCGATTGTGGCGCGTAAAAGAACCATGGAAGTGTGAAAATACCTTTCCCGACAAAATTGGTAGTCCCTTTAGCGCTCGCTCATATAAATTCACTGTGGAAGGCAACGCCGAGAAATCACATCAAACCAATATACAGGTTGTTTATTTAAGAAAAAGAATAAAAACAATCTGTATTAAAAGTATTAATGGATCACATATGTTAACGACATTTTGTTATAGTATGTATGTCATTCCTCCATCCATATAAAGCAAATATTGCTAGTTTTATTAAATATAGTGTAAATTTTAAAAATAGAAAATAGAGAGGGGTTGATATGCATGCAAACCTGAAAATGTCATCAAGATAGTACAACATTCACGTATTTTTTCTTTCTAAAGGACTTTGTAAACAGACCTCAGAACCTTGTGGGTACTCTGATTGTCATTTTCCTGAGGTTGATTTTAGTCAAACTGACGCAAAAAAAAATCCCTTGCTCCCCTCTCTCGAAAACTGAACCGCATAAATTGCTACCCAAGCGCAGCCGTCGGTTTTAATTAAAAAGTTAATTTTAGAGACCGCAACATTTCGAATGTTAATTTCGCAGCTGGATATCATTGGAGGTGTTGGTAAGGGGAAGGGGGGGGGAATGATGTTGAAGGGGAGAGGTAAAGGATATTTTAATGCCTCTATTTTAATTAATAGTCTCCACATTGGAAAGGGTGGAGCGTTATATACGCCTGTGTCGATGCCTTTCATGTCTGTATATTGGCCCAGAGGGGTGGTTGGCGTGGGGCGCTGTAGAGAGGTTGTTTTGGCGCTCCTCCTTGAGTCTTGATGTTTTTCTTAAAGCTTCCTAAGAACTGTGATTCCCTCATAAACCTGAGAAATTGCCTTTTTAATTTAAGCGCCTTAGACAGGTGTCACAGCCAGACGCACACAGTAAATATAAATAGAAAATAAAAATAGTATCACATTTCAACTATAAAGGCCCACATCAGCGGGTAAGTGGACTAGGGCGTTAGTCCCACCTGGTTTGTTTTGTCAGAGATAGTAATTTCAAGGCTCAAACCTGAAAAGTTGTTTTCTCCCCACTAAACGAATTTCCCACGCCACGCAAATGTAGGTGTATACCTCTAAAGTTATACTTTTCTAATCCCTACCCGATAATTATAAATGTGTATATAATCCGGAAGGAGTAATACGTTGTGCACAGATCAAAAAAAGTTACAAACAATGTAAATATCAACATCATTGATCAAGTGGTCTAGGACACAAGACTAGCATTACATTTGGTCACCATTGACAGAAAAGTTGAGGTTGGATCCCCGACTGGGTTGGTTTTGGTAGTTACTTATATAATGATCAACACTATGGTTTTCACGACTCTTATCAAATCTAGTGGTGTTGAATTCCCACAAAGTTTCGCTCTTAATCCCTAACACTTAGATTAAATTAGCAATATTGTGATTAGTACACAAATAATATGAACTATTCTTAAAGGGATTTGACCCCCAAACTCCTTGTCCAGAGTCATGCAATGCAGGACAAAGATAAATCTACAATTTGTGCATTTAGTTTTAGTTTTATAAATATATTATATTATATAATTTATATGTAATATATATTAAATAATAAATAGTATATATTATATATGTGTTTATTATATTTATAGTATATTTGTATATTACATAATATTTTATATACTGTATTAATATATTAAATGGTATATTTATATTTTATATGATACATTGAATAATATATTATATTATATAAATATATTTGCATATTATATATATATATATATACATACTATATAGGCTTATATGCGTATTTATATTTCACCATTTGTCATCAATTTTTATTTTGTATGGCCTTGGTTCATAAAAACTGTTTTTTCTTTTATATCTGTAAAAGTAAATAAAATTAAGATTTATAATAGACTTTGATCATAAAGTTATTGCACAAAAATAGCATTAAATAGATGCTATTATATAACATTAATTAATCGTGAATGTACATATTATATGATTAATAATAGTAAGTAAAGTACAATGTAATCTATTGAAAGTAATCTTTATATTAGTTTTAAGGTATAGATTCTACAGTATCATAATAAAATTATTATTTATTATTAATTAGAATGTTTTATCAATTTTGGTCGTCCTGGTTTTATTCTTTGGATGAAAGTGTTTTTACGTAACTTGAAGAAAGTACGGAATGCTTGCGCCACTGATGGACCCAGCTGCTAGATGTGTGATTTCTTATTGTGATAAAAAAATTAATGATGAATTAAATGGCATAAAAGGCCATCAGCACTAAGACCAACTCTTTATTTGGACACTTAATATTAGATAGTGAATCAACATTCATAATCTGAATTATTTAATATGACTATATTTCGGTATAAATGGTAGCTACGACAAACATTTATGAAATAATAATGCCCCATCATCAACATGCTTGAAAGAGTTACTTCCCCCCCCCCCTCTTCTATTCGCCATGATGTAGCGACAAAATGAATATTCATTCGAGCGTAAACAAACCATTTTCATGTGTCTGTAAATAAAATTTAAAAAAATACATACAATCTCACTTTTATGGCTGTCGACGTAACATATGCGTAACGTACAGACACAATAAATTATAGCTATCATATTCACGCATGTGGCTCTTGATTTTTATGTGTTTTATATAAAAAAAATTGCTCATGTTGGATTATTCGCAAAATTAATTTTATAGAAGCATTGTTATATCAGTTTACGTCCCGTTACCTCGATTCCCACCATGTTAAAGCATTCACTAAAAGTTAAATTTGAATGATTTAATAAAATTAGCAATATATCTAATTTTATGCGAATCTTATTCGTAGGGTGTATTTTTATTTAAGATTTCATTGTTAACAAATGAATTAATGTTAATAATATTTTCAGAATTTAGAAGGTCTGTTTAGTTACATCAGATTTTAAGAAAATTATATCAACCTTAGTCTAAATTTTGAAATATTATATTTTGCAATTAAATTAATAACTAACCAAGGACAACTTATTAAAGGGAATATGCCTACATATCTCTCAAAAATATATCAGGGGATACGATTGAAATAAATTTAAATACAACTGTTTGCTATAAATTTATCTAAAATAAATTATTGTACTCGTTAAAATCTTTGACCTCGACATTGTGGTGTATCTTGACGTATGTTCACCCGAACTCAAAAAAATTGGCTCTCACAATTCTATACGTGCTGAACCTGTGGCTATAGCTGATATGATGTTATTAATTTACCTTGAATTTTATATTTTTATGCAGTTTAGGGTTTAGGGTTTATTTACTGATTACTGATTTAATAAAAATAAATTAAAATAATGTAATTATCTTGTTTTGGATATATTTGTTTGTATATTTTTAATTTTTTAAGATATTCATCGACTATCTTATATCTTTGGATTGTGCTCTTTTTTTTTCTATGTTCTCTATGCCTCTAAATTGAAGTGTTTTTGTTTATGATTTGATTATTATGTATTATATTGTTTTATTTTTGTTCTTCTTTGTTTTGCGTCGTTGAAGGTGAAAAATGTAATGTTGTGTGTTTGTATATTTTCCTATTGTTGAGGTTAAGACTGTTTCCTGTTTTTTCCTTATACTTTCTTAAACCTTCCCACTTTCCCTAACCTTTCCCCACTCTTGAAGGCAACAAGTACCTACCTGGACTACTACAGGCCTATTGTATGTCTACAGTTTAGCGTGATAATATTTCCCGCTCTGTGTATTGTTTTCCCGCCAAGTGTCGCTGGAGCGGTTCTTAGCACTGCCGATTTTAGTGAGTCGTGCGCTGAGACTCGGTAGAGCCAGAAGTGAAGTAAGCTTTCGTGAACTTTCAACCGGGAGCGGTCCAGTCTCTTTAATTCTTGTGCGTGTGTTAATGAAGAGGACTGCTCCAAGACACTACCAATCAGACAACATAAAGTGAAGGCGAGTTTCCTCTACCCATTCCCATTCCACCAAACAGCCCGTTTGTCCGTGTTCGTAACACTGGTCCTCCAGAGGTTTTTTCGTTTATCATTCACTGCGAATTACGCTACAGTATATCTGAAATATATTTCATTTGAATAAGCAAAGTTTATTTTTCCAAGGAAAATTTATTTAAGAGCAGTGTATTAATAGCCTTTTCTAAAAACTATATTAAACTATATGATCAAATATGTAGATTGTTAATATCCTTTACAATCAAATCATTTAGAGTTAAGACTATAAGTTTAAAATCATACAAATATTTAGGAATAAACCTTTGTGTGGTCACTTACACCACTAATAAAAATATTTTTTCAAACATTAAATTCCATAAAGTTTTTTATACTAGCAAAACACGCTTCAATAGTTGCATGGTCTATCAGGCGCCATCCTTGCAATAAACTAACTGCCTACGACGGTGAGATCGTGGTTCGAGCTAGGTCGGGTGTACTGAGGGTGATTTTTCCTAAATGGTTTTCCACTCTCCTTCCAAGCATATTAGGGTACACTTCCTCTAAATTCAAACTTTCTAATCCCTAGAACATTAGCGTAAATAGTACACAAGCGTGTAACCCAAACGGTTCTATATTTTTTTAAAATGTTAGCAAATTATAAATATTTTCATTCAAGCTTTAAACAAGTTAGAAAGGCTATTATTGTGAGTAATGTATGGTACGCTTATGTCTTCTAGAGTATTAATTATTTTTTCTCAAATTTTAACTAGAAAAACCGTATATTTTTAATCTAAAATAAAGTTTCCTATTGGTTTCATTTAGTTGCGGTCATAGTTCATATAACTTATTTTAGGGTTAAAGAAATAAACTAGAATTTGTTGCTTGTGAATTATTGGGTAAATAAGATAGTTGTTGGTTCAGTAATTGTAGGGTTAAGCGTGTAAATAATTCATTAAGATAGTTATTAAGAGAGATTCAGTAACTGTGTAATTAAGAAATGAATGGTTCAACAAGTATGTAGCTAAGCGTGTTAATTATTTAATAGCTATATGATGAAGAGAATACTTAATCAATAATTAGTTTGCTACGAATATTTAAATTATAATATTCAAAATAAATCAAAATAACAATTTCAAATGAATTGATATGATTGTCAAATTAACGCGGTGTCATTTAATTTAATAAATAACCATGTTTTTTTATTATTTCATCAGTCCCTAGGGATAAAAATAATAATTTCAAATTAATTGAGATGATTGTAAAATTAACGTGACCTCATATAATTTCATATATAACCATGTTTTTTTTTATTCTTTCATTAGTCTCTAGGGATCGAATTAGGAGAGTTTCTAGTTGCTCACATTAAACGTATTCCAATTAAGTAAACTATGTCAAATGAAATTATAAAACAGTCAGGTCTCAAATTGTTCATTGAGATACAGATATACAGCAGTAATTAAGGAAATAAACTAAAGGGAAAGGTTGTTTTCAGAGAGATAAAGGAAGTAGCCTGGTCCTTCGTGAAAATGACGCACTTGTGTATCTAGTTTTGATGGCATCGTTAGGAGAAAACGCAAAACACTGAACCCAGTATGCTAAATGCTAACGACCCACACCGTTGACCACTAGGTCTAATCCAAGGGTCCCCATCCTTTTGGATACCAGGAGGAACATTAAAGACTTGTATGTTGGGCGTCAATCATTAGTCCACTAGAAATGTATTTTGGGTTTAAAAATCATACATTAAAAACATAGTTTACGTCGAAGATAGATAAAATAGATTATTATAATGTTTTAACTTAACATGTTAATTATTTGGACATTATTTATTGAAAATAACAATGTGGGTGTTGACCTTTCTTTATCCAACCAGGTTTTTGAGACTATGAATTGAGGTAAGCCTGAATAGTTGTTTGTTATACCTGGTCATAGACAATCTTTAAGGTGGGCAAGTCGTTAACTGTGTGTTCTTGGTTGAAAACAATTAAATCATATATCAGATATATCTCAAACACGTCACTAAAACGAAGTGGTGCACTATACACGTCCTTTTCTTAAATAAACAGATTAAATGAACAGTGGCGGTCACCCTTTTGGGGGCCATCGGTCAAAATCTTTACTCTAGTATTTATTTAGGGGTATACAAGAGGTTTTGGGGTCAATTACGACCGTATACATTGGAAGGAGGAGATAAAGGTTTCCACATGTAATTTATCAATATGGTTTTCTCTTTATCCCTCCAAAAATACGTAAGCTCACTTCTTATAAATTACCCTCCACCTTGATAAGGTTTCAATAAACCGTTAAAGATAACAAATTGTTAATCAAATATTAGTTCTCAACTGAGATACAAATGTGAAGATAAGTTTATTGGCTAATGGAAGCAAAAATAGGCATGTGATGAAATAATATAGAGCACTGGACTGTTCATATAATCTATATCTAACAAGAGCTGTATTTACGGAAATCCACAATACCTTCGTTTTTAAAGGTATGTTATTCCAAACAAAATCAGGCCAAATATAAGGAAGTAAATTTTTTATAATTAGGTAAATCCAAGCTTTTACAGTAAATTGAAGGCACGTGTTGACAGAATTGACGTTACTTCCGTTGCACGGGAAATGGCTAGGCATTCACAATATACAAGAAAATACTCCATGGTGTGATCTCTCAAGCGAACTATACCGACCAAGGAGCCACCATCATTAGCGATGACAGTGCCAACATTTGCGGATATAGGGCTTCATGTGGTCAGCACAATGAGCCCTCCGGCCAGCAATCTCGGTGTTCTAAACTGGAGCTGCTACTTATTAATTCAAGTAGCTTCTCATTTGTCCTCACTAGGCTGAGTTTGACTCCGTTCCAGACCAAATGCTTCACAGATAACTATTTGGAAAGCGCCAGAGATCGATAAATAATTAATCACACACTATCTGACCTTAAATGACGTCATGGCGTCAGATATTCTGGTAGCGTCCACAGTGGCATAGTCTAGGTGTAATAGATATATTAGTAATCGTTAGCATGTGATATTGTGTGTTTGTTTCCTCCTTTATGGTGACCTGGTGGTCTAGTGGTAAGGTGTCAGACTTCTATGCTGGCGGCCGGGGTTCAATCCTCGGTCCCGGCAAAGATTTATCTGATTACCAAACCCTTCCTTCACCTCTGACAAGACATCTTGTGAATGTGAGGAATGCCAGGTCTCCACCGTGGTTCGGATTCCACGTTAAACTGTAGGTCCTTCATTTCATCTCACAATCACCCTACCATTACACATTAGCGTAAGTGCGTATAACCCGAACGGTAGTAAGACGCGGTGCTGCTAATAATAATAATAATAATAATAATAATAATAATAATCCTTTATCTTCTTGATTGTATTCAGGCCTATTCACTAATAACGAGATTATTACTAGATCGACAGCATATTTTGTATATAGCCTTTCATTAATAAGTGTAAAGTTGTCAAATTTGGGTATTTATTGAATAATTAATATTCATGTTGAAAGTAAAAATTAAATAATTCTATGCAAGCGTTACAGTAGCACGAGACTGTCTTTCAATCTTCAAGATTTACCCTTTATTTTAAGGTCAATCATAAAATATTTGACGTTACAATTTTAGTTGTTATTAAAGGGGTAAATCTTAATACATTTATACGTAAAATCATTTTATTTTCAACCGTCACTTTTCATATGAATATAAATGCATAAAAAAACCTAATAATGTAGTAAAATAATATCAATGTTGATCGCAATAACGTATTTTCTAAAAGGTTCTTCCTATCAGATTCTATTTTAGTTGGAACTTCATAAAGTGTTGAAAAGTAAGGGCTGCCGTAAAAAGTGGTAAACAAATTTTTAAGCTAGTAAAATACCTTATGTTCTAAAGGCAAGTGAATTCCAAATAGGAATTAATATCTAAAACATGAATTGAAGTTCACCAAGACCCAAACTGTTAATATATTTTCAGTTCTGACAGATAAACAATGGAAAATATATATAATATGTTAACACAAGAATGGCTCAGACATAATACTATTAAGCTATAAACCCTAAATACTATATCTATGTTTTTAAATGAGTGTTTATAACGAAAGTTGTCATAAATATTTAAATCTATGTTGTTTTGTCTAAGATCCGTCACAGATAGTCACATTGTAACAATGGTTAGTCTTGGAATAGACGGATTGCCAGTGATGAGGTAAAAGTTCGAATCTAGGTTGGGCACATGGGGGCAGGGGTTTGATTTTTCCTATGTGATTCATCCTATCTCAAAATAAGAGGTTTTCATCTCTGCTTATGGTGTATATTTATGTCAACATTTAAAAAAATATGGTGGCTCAATATTTGTAATGGGAAAAACATAGATAGGCAACTGGAAATAGAACAAAACTATTTGAAGACAAATTAAATTTAGATAAAGAATAGGGTAAAATTTAATATTAGCCATAAATTTCCAAATAAAAATTAGTGAAGGTATTTTTATTTTTATTTTGCTCATCCCTTCTACTATACATTCGGCAATCCGTATATTTACACACATGTAGGGGTGGTGGGGTTAATGATCTAGATCTTGACCATTCGACCTTATCTTACCTCGGCTCTCCTGGCGTATGGAGGAATTAATTTCCGAGGGAGGTGAAATTCACTATCCCCAGATGGTAGGATGATACGTGAGATTGATGATGGTGGAAAGCAGATGGGACCCACAGTTTAACGTGGGTTGCGAACCACGGTGAGGGGCTTGTCATTCCACACATTCACAAAACGTGAAAGCGCATTTGCCAGAAGTGAAGGAAGGGGTTGGTAATCAGTAAAACCTGTGCCGGGACCGGGATTTGGACCCTGAACCTCTGACATAGAAGTTTGACACTTTACCCCTAGACCGTCAGGTCCCCGGCATTATAAAGGTAAGACTTAGAGTAAAATTTGGCTGAACTTGCATGGAGGTATAATTTTTATTTATTTTATTTAGCACCGCGTATTACTACCCGTTCGGGTTGTATGCTTAAGTATTAATTAAGCTAATGGATTAGTAATTGGGAAGGTTGGATTTAGAGGAAGCTAACCCGCATTTGCTTGGAGGGAGAATGAAAAACCATTTAGGAAACCCACCCCAGTTCACCGACCAAGATTCGGCAGTCGAGCTCAACACGACTAGCGCGTTAGCTAAATAACTACGCCACCGAGGTGGTGAGGTATAATTTGAGTCCTTTAGAAAAAAGTGCTAAGACGGAATTCAATCCTTGATCTCCCTGTCATTAGCAGTCCAGTATATTGCGAGAGTAACGCCTTAAGGTGGGGATGTAAGGGGCACGTTAGTATTTTTGCAGTTTTTTTGTAAAACATGTTGGTCAATATAAATCAAATATTGTTTCAATAAATGTTCTTCACATGGAGACCTCCACAGTGGTTTAATATCTGTCAAGGGTGTCCTATAGTTTGATGACCTCTTTTACTATTAATTTATAAGTTTCTGATCTAATGCACCTATACTCATGACAGATATTAAAAAATTGTTGGTATCACCATATGAATAAAATTAAATTCTATGTTTGTATTGGAGCCATATATAATATTTTGTCAAAAAAAAAATAGTTTTGCATTTAAAAAAATGCAAAAACACTGCATTTTTCTCGCGTCCCTTACATCCCCCCCCCCCCCCCCCCCCTTATAGACTTGCAACCATCTAAGTGGGTAGTGCCAACGTTATAAACTACTAATTCTCTCTCTTCCTGCTTACTGCATTGCCATTATTCTACAAAGGAAGGATATTTGTTACTCAGTGATATTTATGAGTTTCGAGAAAGTGTTTTGAAAAAAGATGTCTAGAGTCGGAATCAGAAGTTGTGTAGGTTTTTGAATTGAGGGTATACTTTAAAAATACATCCACATTTATTAGAGTAATCTTTAGCAAGAAGGTTCACTCACTTTAGCTTAATGGATGTCCCTGCTAAAAATACTCTTAAGTTTTTCTCACACAACGAAGCAAACTTTATTCGAATTAGACGAATAGGGAGACTTGGGAGAAAATAAAGTCAACACAATTTAAAAATATGAAAAAGACCTAAGGTAAAAGAAGGGTAATTGCAAAAGTTGTGTATGTTGAATTATTGGCCAAAGTTTTGCGAGTAGAAACAAGGTTCCGTTTCTTCACGCTTAATGAGCGATGGACGCCATGACACAGACACTCATTGAAGTACAGTCACTTTAAAATACACTGCGTCTATATTTAAGAAGTTCTTTTAATTTAGGATTATAAAAAAAAGGCGTTTTAAGTGCAACCTGGGTGGTTACATTAGGCTTTTTAGTGGTGGTTGGGGGGAGGGTTGATGAACTGTTTTGGTTTATTCAATTTATTGATTTCAAAAAATTATCAGATATGTGAAACATATCATATTAACTGAAAAATAATATTTGTTCATACTTTTGAATGATTAAGTACAGGTAAGAAAAATATTATACATTAATAAACTATAAAAAAATGCCTTTTGATATAAACTCAAGAGGCTGGCAAGACATAGTTATTGAAAGGTAAATAAGTAAAAGGAAATACATGATTGCATAAACTTTCTCATATTGTGACTTTTAACTTTGAAGAAAATGTTCAAAAATAGGTTTTCAGTAAACTACCTTGGAGTGAGTTTTCAACATAAAAACGAACACATCCTCCTGTTAATCAAAATAAATAATATTTGTATAAGAAATTTAAACCAAATTGTTCAAATATTTTAAAATATTTCAAATTTTCAAATATAATTTATAATAAAATACGCTAAACCTATTTGTAATTTGTAAAAGTAAAAAATATTCTTATTAATCATGAAAAACTATTCCAAACACCCTTTGTAGATCAATCTTCAAGAAAAATTTCCAAATTTTTATAATTTTTCATAATTAATTTATTTTAGAAAAATAAATATACATTATAATAGATCATGTAAAATTATATCCCAATACAAAATGTTAACAAAATCGTTAGAGCTAGTTTCTAAAATTTCAAATTTTATAAACATCAATCATGAATAAGCTAATATAAACTTAGTTTTTTCTTTAAATAATTATATATATGTAACCACATGACCTAAATTTGGAGGAGTGTTTGTATAATATTGTAGTGTTTTGTATTGTGAATACCAAAATGAGTATTTCACAATATTATTATTAGCTAATGAATAAATAGAACAAAGGCGCTGACCACATAAACAGTGTCAACATTCCAGAGAGGGAAACCAGGCCAGGCGGCAGGATAAAGAGTGGGGTGTCTAGCTATCGAGGCTGACTAATCACTATCGAGTCTAGGGGGTCACTCTGCCCATTTTAATAGTTACGTGGGCTAGAACACTTGCACATCAGTACTTGTATTGAGGACTACAGCTTGAGCCCAGGGTACTAGGGATCAGAGACCAGGTAAGATCATCTTAGACAGGCCAGTGGTTATTCCTTGCAATACTTCGTTCTGTCACAAGCTTCCAAATAATCTTTCAAGTTCCTTTATGTTTCCAATATCACTGTCAACATCACTTTGTAAGAAACATATTAGTACTAATAAAAACCATAAAATTCAGGTCGAACGTTAATCACGAACCCACACAAGCATATATCCATTAACCCCCCCCCCCTCTCCCCCTATGATCAGCCATAATCCATCCTGACAAACATAGGCCCACATAAAAGTAGGGGGCGGTGACATATTTATAATGTACCAAATTTAATAAATACCCATTTTAAACCAAATCGCTCTGTAAAATTTTTAAATATTAAAATTATAAAATAAGTCTTTAGTAAGCTATCTATAAACAAATTTTACCACAAAAAAACAGTATATAGTTTTATTTGTGATGTCAAACTCTTTACAGATATACATTTTAAACAAAATCATTAAAGCTATTTTGTAAATATTTCTTGTTTTCCAAAATCTCCCATCAGTAAACTAGTCTTCATCAATTCTTTTACCAAAAAACCAAAATACGTTATTATTTATGTCAAAGAAATCCTAGATAAACACTTCAAACAAATTTGATAAATGTACTTTGGAAAAGTTTAGCATTCAGAAATATCACTCATAAGTAAACTAGCCTTAATTTGAGGGCAAGTATCAAAATTTTAAAAAAAATCCCCAAGTTCTGGTGTTATTTGCCATCCTACTATACGTGTTTTCCTTTTATTTTTTTAATTTGTAAAAATATTTTACAATTTATTAATTTGTTGAATTAAAATGTTTTTTAAAATTCATCCGCAACATTACAAGCTGTGTTGTCGTGCATCTCAGATGTACTTTATGTTCATTCATAATAATTTGGAGGGTAGATCGTTGCTGTAGGTAAAGTTATTACTAAAAAAAAAAAATAGCATCGTTCATTAAGTGTTCCCGATCATACCTAGTGGTCTAGAGTATGATAGGTCATCAAGGTCATAGTTAGTCAATGAAGTTTTTTTTTATTTCTTCTAAGTGTAATCCCTAGGAGTAGCAAATATAGTTCAAACCTTACATACTCCAATTTTACTATAATTATATTATATTATTTTGTTTGTAATGTTAAATAATTCCTAGATAAAATTTTAATTAAAATCGTTAAAGTGAATTTTGAGGAAATCGATTTCATCTCTATTTTACCTTCAGTAAATTACCCTTAATTTTATAGATGGATACATAATTTCGAAAACTCCTCAAGGGAACCTTATAAAACCCCTAAATACCAAGTTTTAGATGGACCAATAAAATTGTTTCAGTCAGACACACAGACACAGACAGAGAGATGGCATCGTGAAATCCACTGTTTCAAGTGGTCATAAAACGTCAGCATTTACCAAAATCTTGAGTTCAATATTTTTACGGTCGCAATAGTTCAGTCTCTTAAGGGTCGAGAGAAAGTAAATAAATGGTGTGGTGCACCGCATAGACTTTCTCTCTCTTTTATCTTAATATTTAGCCATTTCCTAAAAACTCTTAAGATTTGTGAAACGAGATCATGTGCCTTGTTGCAGAAATATTCCTCCATAGAGTACTAATGAAATAATAAACACTTTTACATAAATATTGAGAAAAAAAGGAAAACTCCGCCCACCTTTCACCAATTACCCGTTCGAACTGCACATATATTTGCAATAATGGAATGAGAGGAGGGACATAACATTTAAACTAAAAGTAGCCTCTGACACACCTCCCTTGGGGGGAGGGAGGGTGTTATGATTGAAAGAACAAGTACGTATGGCATACAATATTTATTTAAACATTATAGGTTACATATAAATGAAATTACCCATTAGTGGGTGTCGTGGTGTATTCTCTGAGTATACAACATAATACAATAAATAGAGCAGGTATAGAGAAGGTAAGCTTTGATGAGCAATACATCAGGCTGGTCCACAAATAGCCTTATTAAGTTTATACTTATTAATGTAGCTTTATGAGGTAATATTAGAATCAATATAATAAACAAAATTAGCGGTCAACATAGAGTAGTGAAAACCTACAACAAAGGGAACATGGTTACTTACATAGTTTCAAAGGTTTTAAACTGGCAGCTATAACTCAGCAATAAGTTAGCTTATTTAGCTTAATGTTTATAAAATACAAGGTTGTAAGTAGATGGCCACAATAAGTCTATTCACATCCTATTAATTCGAATGAAAACTCATATATCTCTAATTCTCCTATATATACATATATCCTGGGGACTAGGCGACTACTATCATAATGTTACTAGCCCACGTGAGCTCGTATATGTACTGCGAGAACGTCAATACCACTGGTAGGGGCAGCAAACAATATCCATACACTAGGGATAGATATGTCCCAATTAGGACTGCAATGACATAATCATAACTTCTCTGAAATGCCCTTTATCAAAACTTGATAGAAAAGTATAAATAAGAATGCGGTCACAATCTTTCGAAGTATTTTTAAGGAACCAGTCTAAGTGGTTTTAAATACATAAATTTACAAGTGTCTTGAGAGGACCAAGCTTGAATATATCTGGCAAATAGGTAAAATAAGGAATGTTCCTAAACAAAGAGAATACGAGGCAATTGACTCGGGCAATGGTATAATTAGGACGTGAACTCCTAATTTCCTGGTGTTGACGTTCCCCCAGTAAAAAGGGAGACTAGGAGTTTCATTCTAGCAAAAAGACATCTTAAAAGTGGCTAGGCTTAGTACACGACAAAACAAGCAACAAGGAGTCGTTTAGCGACTATTAAGTAATGGCTAAGTCATTAGAGTGGTAACCTAGTTAGTTAACTGTGTATGCACAATATATAGTCAACTGTTCATCCTAATAGCACTAGCCGACTTATGAAGTGGCACGAAGCCGAACAGGTCTAACTAGACTTACAATGTGTACACTGCAATAACAAACAAATTTTGTTTGGAGGGTACCAAATGACCCACAGTTATGCTATAGATAAATTTATACATAATAACTATTAAATATCAATAAAATATAAAAAAATATACGTAGCTGAGTCGTTAAGCGACGGATTACTACATAGCAAAGTAAACTCAACTTCTTGGTTCAGGTAAACGAATAAAAGTCAGAATGTGACTAGTAGATGTAATCCTAAAATCCCTAGATGGATTGTAATACTTGAGCGCTAATTAACGGACGATCTCTTTAAGCCGAGTGAACAGACAACGTAGTTCTCTGTTTGAATTTCCTCAAAGTGACGGAATGCTACTTGGTGCTGATCCTGGCCACGGCTGAGTTCGATGCCATAGAGTCCTGTGCAGTTGATTCCTCTTGTTATTGGTAGTTTAAACGGATAAACACAAAGCTTTTAATATGTTCTGCTGAGAAATGAATGTAGTTCTGTGTCTATGTTAGGCAATAAATCATGTTAAATAGGCTCCCGAATTACAGCCGACTAGGATAGGAAGAGAAGGGGTCGACCAATACCGTCTCGGAGCGACAGCGCTCGGAGAAGTGGATGCCTAAAGTGGGTATCGGCGCATGAGCGAAGAGCAGGTGATGAAATAACTAAAACGAGAAATAATGTATTTCAATAGTTTTCCTTGATTTTACCATTGCAGTAAAGTTAAATGTGGCCCACCAACGACAATCACACAAAATAACCACCACATCGGCTAGGCCATGGTAAGTCCAATCCCATCCACTTTCTTGCAGAGTCGATATTTACTTTGTTAGAGGTTGAGATAATTAAGTGTATGGGCTAGTTTCAACAAACCCGGCACACCTCTGTTGCGTATATAGTACTTGAGAAAATATTTAAGAAAAATCCATTCTCAGTCCACCCAACCATGATTCGGGCCCCACCTTCCCTTTCACCCGCAAAACAGTCGAGATGAGCTTGACGTTTAGTTCAAGTGACCCTACATCTTTTAAGTGACTGTTCAAATGATATCGTTTAATTATTACCATTTTAGAGTGGATCCTGTCCTAAAACAATTAATCTATTTACAAGATGGTTCTATTTTGGGTGAATTTACTTCAAGTTTGTTTACCAGACTCAGCATCTTTCTCGAAGTTTCAGTCCTAGGATTAGAATTAGCTGTTTCACAACAGAGAAAAAGTTATTCAATCAGAAGTTTTAACCTAACCTCAACAGAACCGGACATTGAAACAGAAACCGTTGGTGGAGTGCTGATGTAATTCCTTAGAATAATTCCTCATAATCTTTTAGTCGACTTAGAATCTGGTTAATCCATTAAATATATAGTTTAATATATTTAAATATAATTAAAATTTAAAACTATAAGTAAATTCATCATTACTTTTTTATAGTAAAAAATGGGATAAGGTATAAAGAAAAACAAACTACCAAAGCTCCAGGTCAGATTAAATAATTATTTAGCTGCATCATAAAAGTTATGTTTAATTTTGGCTTATGTCAGGTATACATAAATAACATGTGGAAAACTACCAGAAATGAACCCTTCTGAGACAAACAATTCAATAGTTTTCCAGCGTGACGCTATATTCCATGTGACCACAGGCACGGTAAGATGTGGTTAGATAGGGTATGTTAAGGAACATTTTAATAGTGAATATTTTATTTGCGTCTTAATACCCGTCCCAAGTTATTCTTATTTAACTACGTTAATTAGTTAGAGCTAGGGCAGGTATGATTTAGAGGGAACATACCCTGTTTTGAAAGGAAGAAGAGCGGTAAACTCTTAGTGAAATAAACAACCTCAGTACACCCATTCGGGATTCGAATCTCCAGCCCGCAAAATTCAAACAAATCAAATTATCCCAGCATTTAGTCCACCTCTACCTATGTGAATGTCTTACAATGATGATTGTATACCACGGTTTATCTGTGAAGACTGTACACGTATACATAGAGTGACATTACACTAGGGGATTCCGCTGGCTCATATCTAGAAACTTCATTCTCGCTCTTTCCAACTCTTCCAACTTCCCGACCAACCATGATCCAGGAGCGTTACTCCTCATCCTCCTTTCCTCTGAAATCTGACATTTACGCCTGCTTTGCGTCCTGATGAAGATTAAGTTCATCTTGGATGGAATTGCTTCAGCCCTTAATAGTAGGGGAAAGAAAACTAAAGTTAACTCGCAGGGGAGACATTCCTCTTGAAAATCAGTGTTTATCCTCTTGTTCTTTTGAGAAGAGCGCCTATGAGAAACCATTTGTGACTGAATGATATGCATGAAACCATTTGTTACTGAATGATATGCATGAAAAAATCTGTGATTGATTAATGTGCATGAAATTATTTGTAACTAATTGATATTTGCGTGAGTAATTGATATTCTGTAGGAAATCATGTGTGGCTGATTGCTATTTGTTTTAAATAATTGGTGACTGATTGATATGCATTAAATCATGTGACTGATTGATGTTTGTGTGAGTGATTGATGTGTATTAAATCATTTGTGATTGATTAAAATTTAAATAAAACAATCCTTTGTGACAGATTATATAAAAATAATTTGTGACTGATTTATATGCTTGAAATTATTTGTGGTTAATTGATATTTGTATGAGTGATAGATATGTAGGAAACCATTTGTGAATAATTATTTGTATGAAATAATTTGTGACTTATTGATATGCATTAAATCATTTGTGACTTATTGATATTTGTATGGGTGATCGATTTGTATTAAATCATTTGTGACTGATTAATATTTAAATAAAAGTATCTGTGACTGATTAATATTTAATAAGTATTGTCATGATTATATTTGTATGTAATTTATTTGTATTAAATCATTTGTGACTGATTAATATTTAAATAAAATCATTTGTGACAGATTTATATGCATGGAATCTTCCGTGGTGTTGCGTAAGGGGTTGGGGGGACAAATATGATATGATAGATTATATTTTTTATGCATATATGACTTACGTTTATTGATTAATTTAAGATGGACTGTTATGAAAGCGTTCTAATGTCATAAAAAAAGTGGTTGAGGGTACATTGGCTTGCATTCGTCTTAAGACGGAATCCCGTGCTACCGAATGACTGTGATACATACCCCCACCTACGGTAGGAGATGTATCCATCCGCACCTACCCTTTCTTATATCTCAAATATACATTATTATCAATAATTTAATCAGGTTATTATTGATAGTAATTTCTAAAAATTAAAGCTAAATTTACTGAAAAGAATGAAATTATAGTAAAATAATAACTAAAAAAACACATGCAAACCATTAAAATAAAGTGCACCGAAATATTAGACTGAAAAACAAGTAAGGCACCAAAAGGCAAGATCCTCCTGATTCTATAAAATAAACTACAAGCGATAAGAGAGACAAGATCAGTGAAGGGTGGATGACAATTCACAATATATACATATATTATTTTTAATGAATAGAATGTTGGGGGTATGGACAAACTACAGTAAAGAGATCAACATATAAAGTTAGTTAAAAAACAGTTTATTTAAATAGGCAACAGATATAACCATTTATAGCCTATAAGGTTTAATATAAATGTATCTATCTAAAAAAGGAAAATCAGAAAATATTAAACATAGTAAAAAATTAAGTTGAGGTTAAAATTAATGTAAAAATAAATATACAAGGTTAAAGGGGGATGGAGGAACAAGGTATTTTAGTTACATATTAAAACTACTTTAAATTGACCAACTATAAATTAATATATATAGTATCAATCTCCTAGACCCAAGTAGGCCTAAAATAAAGATAAACAAATTATTAAAGAACTTCATTATTAAATCTAAAAAGAAATCATCCTAACACAAATAAAATTTGAAATTTTAGAATCCAGAACGTTACCAAACTTATTGGGTGCGTGAGAGGGTGGGGGGCGAGAAATCATAGAAGCCAAGAGATATTACTTAATTCCCAAAGGGAGGGATGAAAGCTTCTACGAAATTAAGCCATGAATGGAAAATAAGATACTAAGCGCCATAAAGTTATTAAAACTTGATATCAATTAAAACGAAAGTCCAGGCGCGCAAAAATTAATGCATCACCAACTTAGATACAGACTGGGCCACTCACTAAAATAGGAACAAAAGTTAATCACATGTTAACTAAATTCAAAAAACCAATCTACGATATATCTTTTGAAAGCTTCTTGGTTCGCCAACAGGTTGCATCACTAACAAAATCATATATATACAATAGGATCCATCACTATGTAGCTAAAAATATTCTTTACCAAGTAGATAGACACATAAGTAAAACAACGTTCTTACATAATTAAAGTAGAGGAAAAAGGTATCTATTGCTGTCACTGTACAGAGTGTAGATGAGTGACAGATAGCACAAGTCTCTTTGTTGCAAATATTGTCTGAAAGTAACTAATGTCAACATATTCGGAAAAACTTTCAGCCAATGCTTCCAATGAAGAACCATAAATTAGCTCTCATACAACGCCTTAGCTCAGTCAGCAGCGTGTCTTCCTACTGAGCTTAGGGTTCTTGGTTCGATTCCTGGCATATTCAAAAATGTATCATTGATGAAAAAAGTTTTTACCCTCTTATAGTGATGAATTAACGACCGAGGACTGGTTGATGTGCCTGCCCTAGTCTTGGGCTAGATTATAAGGCATGTTGCAGGCTATGACTGGCTGGCCTAGCCAGCCGGAAGTGGAAAATATATGGCTTGAATAAAAACTGACCCAGGGCATAGGATGAAAACAGTAATGGATGAAAAGAAAATTAGCTTTCGATAAATTAGGTGAGATGATCCCCAGTACACCAAGTCGATATTCGAAATGCAACTTCCCTCATCTTAAAACTAGCCTTTTGAACTACTTACGCATCAGACATTGAGACCAGCAGTGTGGCTTTTATTTATTTTCTAAAAAATTTGAAAATCGACCTAATTTGATCATTAATACGAAGGAATATTAAAATGAGAGTTAAGTAGCTTCTTTTAGCACGAAAAAAAATAATTAGTAAGTCGTTTTGCATCGAATTTAATATCATGATACGGAATATTAACATTTATGAAAAAAAGTTTTACTTTTTTTGTGGGTGTAGGAAAATAAGTATTGTGCTTCCGAGTTTATGAGGCAACGTAAACTTGTTTTAAAACACGAAGAGAGAACAAATTCATTAGTGTTCAAATATTTACTTTATGAAGTCTTTCAAAAGAAGTACCAGTGATGGCATCAAAGTGAATTTGTTTCTATTTCCAAGTATAAATTTGTGTTTCTGTTTTATAAAATTTGACTAGCAGAAATTCTATTCAAATAATTTAAAAATGAGTCCATACCAACCTTATAAAAAATCAAAAAGTCAAAGATTTTTATGTATTTTTTACTTTTAAAGTAAACTGATTAAAGGCAGCAAATAATTTAAATGTTCCGTGACTTGTTCAAAGCATCACTTCCACTTTTTTTTTATATCAACCAAAAACTTTTGTTATTGATCCACGTCTAACCAACCGTCTGGAGTATCCAAATATTTATACCAATGAGACAAGGAGGAGATAGCGTTAATTTTATATAAAGTGTAATCACACGTGCGTAGAGGAGATGAGAAAATACATTTAAAAATCTAAATAAAGCTCTCTATAGCCATCCAGGAGTCGAATCTCAACCCCCTCATCAACGACAAATCATACAAGATGAGTTTGAGCAAATTTTATTTATTATATTAACTTTTATGAGAAGATTAAAATGTAAACAATTATCTAGAATTATTTTATACTTATATGTATTGTTTTATATAATTTCATAGCTAGAAAACTATTTGATAATTAAAATAGTGCTTTATTTTTCAGACATTTGGGAGAAATCTTTAAATTTTAAATGCTTTTGAGGAAGTTTTTTTATATATTTATTATTGTCAAAATCTAAAATATTTATAATTTTACTAATTAAAAAGTTATTTTGTTGATATTTATGACTCAGTTGAATTGTTTAGTCTTAGAGTGACCCGCTTCGGTGGCCACGTGGTTTAAGGTGCTACTCTCCCAATAGACTAGACTGCTGAAGATGGGGAGATCATGGATCGATCCCAGTCTGGTATACTGATGGTAGTTTTTCCTAGATCCTTTCCCACTCTCTCCACTCTCTCCTCAAACTTATTCATCCTTAGCCCATTAGCGTAATTAGTATATAAGCGTATAGCCCTAATGGACAGCAATACATGGTGCTAAAATAAGTTTTGGGAGCGCATATCTACGATGGTTATAAGTGAAATAAAAGGGGCTGTTGATTAGAGAGAAAGGAAGAAATAACACGTTGCAATGCACCCTTAGATGAAATCATAATCATATTTATAAGGTACCCTGGATTCAATCTCAAATACATCTTAGTATATTGGTTTACATTATTCTGATAATCTAAAAGACTGTATATGAAGATGTGGCCAAATGTCTAGTTTGAAGGGTTGCTGGTTTATCTAAAAATGTTTACAAAGAGCACATTAAATATTCCGAGATTATTAAAGCAAAATACAATCAACGTCAAATATTTTAATGTATGCCACACCGGAAGTATAACTTTCTAAGGTGTCGATCTCAAAATTGACTGTACTACCAGTTACAGTGAGTCTGAGAGTCGACACACAGCCGGGTATAGCTTAATGGAGGAGGGGAATATTCTAAATAAGTTTTATCAGTGTGATTTTCTCATACTATCTCCCCATTAATGTGGGCTCATTTCCTCTAAACTACCTATCCTTTACTCGTGTCAATGGGCACATAGACTTTGACGTCAAGTTCATCTATACTGGCTTGCTAGTGACAAGGTGGTCAGTGTTTGAATTTCAGTCAGCTATATTTATATATTACTAAATAATTTTCCCCGCTATCTCTCCAAGAAAATGTTGGTACATTTTCTAATTCAATTTTACTAATTTCCACCCAATAGCATAATTAGATGTGGAGAGCATGCCCAGGTAGTAAGACTAGGTGGAAACAAATAGTGTGGCATTCGTGTTTGTTAGCTTCAATATCCAATAAATCTTAGGCATCCAGTGCATTTACACTCTTAAGAGTGGCAAAAATCTTCTGTGTTGGCTAAACTGTGGGTTGGGTTCATTCGTGTGCCGCTGTAAAGTTGTTAGCAGGCGTGCTTTTGTCAGGTCCATCGATAATCTTCTGTATGATAACGTGCCATGTGTGTGTGGGCCTTCTCTTGTCGTAAAGGGAATAGGCCTGACTCGGCTATAAACCAACGTGACCCATTTCAATACTCACCCAATAAAATGAGCCAGTGTGTGTCTAGACCACCCACCCTCAAACCTTCCTACTTACCGAGCTAACACGTCGTTCACACGCCTCTGTTAAGAGTGGCTCATATATTACATACATCCTAATGTTACGTTCAAGTAATTTGGGTGGTTAACGTATCAGAGACTGAATACGAAGACTCGAGTAGGAACCCAAATGTGTGTGATCTACCTTCTCGTTGTAGTAAGTATACAGAAAGTATTTTAAGAGGGAAGAAAAATTATCTTGATATTTTGACGATTATGAACATTATAATTGCCAGAACTAGCATATTTACTGTTTGGCAAGCTGTCTGTCTGTAAACATGTACTTGTAAATATATATGTATTTTTATATGTATGTATATAATTGTATGAATGTGTATTAATGTGTATGTTGCAGTGTATGTATGTATGTATGTATGTATGTATGTATGTATGTATGTATGTATGTATGTATTATGTATGTATGTATGTATGTATGTATGTATGTATGTATGTATGTATGTATGTATGTATGTGTGTATGTAGTGTATGTATGTATGTATGTATGTATGTATGTATGTATGTATGTATGTATGTATGTATGTATGTATGTATGTATGTATGTATGTATGTATGTATGTATGTATGTATGTATTATGTATGTATGTATGTATGTATGTATGTATGTATGTATGTATGTATGTATGATTATGTATCTAGTATGTATGTATGTATTATGTATGTATCTATGTATGTATGTATATATGTATTTATATATGTATTGTATGTATGTATGTATGTATGTATGATTATGTATGTATGTATGTATGTATGTATGTTATGTATGTATGTATTATTTGTATGTATTGTATGTATGTATGTATGTATGTATGTATGTATGTATGTATGTACGTATGTATGTATGTATGTATATATGTATGTATGTATGTACACTTCATTTATCCTGAAAGGTAGCAGTAAAAGTGCTACTTATGTATGTACACCTCTATTTATCATAAACAGCAAAGGGTATATAAGAATGTATTTTTATCATCTACGTAAATAATCAATGTGAAAGTAGGAAACCAAAATTAAGGATATTTTATGTGAAAATCTATAATGGCTTGTTCATCGTGACGATGGCTAATTTTGATGATATTTGAACTGTATTAATATATATATATATATATGATTTGAAATTTCTCTATTTATATACGAGTAAATAACCTAAAAAGAGAAGGTACTTTATCCGGAAACAGTGAAAAATTGATAGCTTTGAGGAAATAAGATTATATATTCTGGTTTGCCGATCGGATTTTAAACTCCAAAGAGGTTTACTAGGGAGATTTTTTCCCACACAAATCAGGACACGATTTCTCAAAACTATATATTTTCATATTTATCATATAAGTGTGATTTAAAGGTGTGTAGACTGATGTGTAGTAAGATCCGGTGAAAAAAAGCACAGGTTCAAATCACTTCAAATTTCTAATGATATGATTACATTTATTTAAGTATTGGTTTTAAGTTTGTTAGAGTAGTGAATGCAAAAAAAAGTTTCTATTTACTCTGCGTCCTACAACTTGTCAAAGCAATCCAAATATTTACATTAATGTGGCAGAGAGGAATAAGGTATAACCTGGATAAAATGTACAAGTATTTAAGCGTAGAATGCGTAGAAACCATCATAAAAACCTCCCTCAATACACCAAGCTGGGATTCGAGCTCTTACATCCTCGTCATCAGCATAACCGACTAGAGTATATTTATTTTAATCTACGTGTGCCCCCCAGTGTGGGTAAAATGTCAAGTAAAAGGGTATTTAAAAAGGTATCTTGTACCCATCTACTTCTAGTCCCGCAGGTCTCACACACAGCCAATATTCTCTCTTATCTCTCTTTATCTTATCCCCATTACAGAGACCAAATCACCCTCTCCTTGGCTCAGTTCAACGCGGTACGTACCCTGTAAGCTTACCTCCAAACGAAGACTCCAGTACGGACACACCATCATGCCGTTAATGCGCCACCTCATTCAACTAATCTCGTAAACAATCCCTTTTAAACGCGGGGACAAAAGATCTTGTTCACTCCTTCCCTTTCGTGGGAGAAGATTTAAGGGAGGTGGAAGAGCAGGGGGGTGCTCGCCATAAAACCAAGCTCAACGTGGTGGGAACCGTTATACAACTAATTACTGCGTATCTCCGCTTTGTGCTCTTGTATGAAGAATACCCTCTCTATCTCTCAGGCTCCCCTCCCTCTCACTATCTGTCCTAACAGCCAGCTCGTTATGGACGGAATATTCAACACCTTCTTGCTCCCCCTTCGCACAACGATCGTCGCTAAACTGTCTTGTTTCTAGTATCAGAGACAAGCTGTTGTTTTTTTCATGTTTCTCAAACACTACACCTCCAATATTTCCCTTTAGTAAACGTATATTTTACAGTCTGTGGCAAATGTTTGGTCCAACACATTTCAAGTAGCACTATCAGGAGCTCTATGCATACACACGTAATTTGTTCAGGTAACAGAACACTAGGAGCACTATTAAGGAACTATGTGGAAACGCGTATTTGGTTTAGAGAACATATCACAAGGAACTCAATGCAAAAATACTCCATCAGTTTTGTGGAACGCAATGTGAGAGGCATTGTTCAGGAAAACTATGCTGTTTTTATGTTTAGTACTATTAATCTGTACTCATTTATGCTTGCTATTAATCACTTAAAATAAATAAGGAAATAAGAAGAAGAAAGAGAGTTTTAGGCAAATGTAACTCGCACCGTATTACATGAAAACATGTAAACTCCATTTACTCTGAGAGGTGAGTTTTACCTTGAAGTATTATACTATGTTCCTATCTTGTAATCCACCCCACAGGTCTTATTTAAAGGTAAATCTTACCTGTCAGGTTAAGCGGAATATACCAGAGGCGTAAGCTTCATCTTGTTTGGTTTGCTGGTAACAGGGAGAGTTGTGTTCTAAGCCCATCTGGGTGTTTGAAAGTGTTTTTCTACTATATGGTGTAATATTCTCCCTCAATGAAATTGTGGGCACATTTCATCGAAGTTATATCTTCTTCGGACCTACCGCGCTAGTTTTAATATGTAGGCCCTAGATGGTTTGAGCGAGTGGTAAGACGCAGATCATGAAAATAATAATGCAGCAGCGTGTAGATTATTACTTCAAACTTGTGTATTTTTATGTGCCATGACTTACGCCCTTTTGGACAACCAAATTTAATGATGTTAGAATGAGAAAATAAAAATGGTATAGGGAATGTACCTATATTTCCTCGGAGGGAAAATGGTAGGTTCTATAAGAAAATCTACATTCAGTACATCCAAATGAGATTCGAACCCCGATCACCATGTCATTGGTAATCCAGTCTATTGAGAAAGTGATGCCATAAAACCATGCGATGAGTGGAAAGGATAAGCCTGATATTGTCTAACTACTGAAATTTAATAAAATAGATATAAAATTGGCGGCTTAATCTTCACTTTAAAATAATTCCAAATCACTCGGTGTCCACCTAATTTCTCACCAAGAAGAATACTTTGGAGCCAACATAATTTTTAGTAAATTTAGATCAAAGTATATTGGTAAAAATGCCAGGCCTCCACCGTGGTTCGGATTCCACGTTAAACTGTAGGTCCTTCATTTCATCTCACAATCACCCTACCATTACACATTAGTGTAAGTGCGTACAACCCAAATGGGTAGTAAGACGCGGTGCTAATAATAATAATAATATATTGGTAAACTCAAAAAATAATTATGCTTCGGCGCTCTTGAAGCATAAACTAACATTCACTTAATATAACGTTCACTTAACGTGAAGAAAAACCGCATGTGATCAGGATTCACGTAACGGAACATAAAAACTTGAGAAAAACACAGACAATGAATTTGTACTTAACAAATTGTTTACTAAAATAAAAGCCAAACATTTAAAGTTGATTAGGTTACAAGTCCTTGTAAAAGAATATTACTGGAGATAAATAATAAAATGTAAGAAGAGGCCACGAAGTTTCAATGTCATCGAAACGCGGACAAACGAACTAAACCGAATAAGTCATCTGCACACCACAAACAAATAGTGTGATAAAAAAAGCCGTGTTGATGTTGTTCTCACCATGATTGTCTGGTGAGAACACGTGGTACTATCATTTAAAGTTCACGTAACGTGAAAGTTATCCTCTGGACAACTCTTACGTTAAATGAACGTTAAAAAAAACCACATCATGGGGGCTTGTATTTAAAAACGCAATGGTATCCCTTGAGTTACGTTATGTTACGTTACGTGAATGTCAATTTTATTGTAATCCTGGCATGACTCTGATCTGAAACAACGCGTTTGGCTGTATTCCTAATTAATCTCCTGGGTTTCGAACGATTATTTTGCCTGCAACCATAGATATATCTGCAGTAGAGCTTGGGTAGAACTTGAATAATGTGGTTTACGAATGGAACAAGCTTGGATAAGATGGTGGCTTACTTATATCATGAACTTGAATAATATGGTGGTTTACGAACAGTGCGAACTTGAATAATGCAGTGGTTTACGAATGGCATGAACTAGAATAATACGGCCGTTTATGAATAGCACAGACTCGCTTTATATGATGGTTTACGAAGAACATAAACTTTGATATTATTGTGGTTTGCGAATTACCTGCACTTGAATAATATGGTGGCTTACAAAAACACTAATTGATAAAATATTAACTTAAGAATGGCATAAGCTTGTATTATATAGTTGTTTACAGATGCCAAGAACTTAAATAAGATGGATTATTACAAATAGCACAAACTTGGATAGTGGTTGTTTACAAGTGGTATTAATTGCAATAATATGGTTATGTAAAATTAGCAGGAACTTAGATAATATGGTCACTTATAAACTAAATTAACTTGGTTGACATGGTGATTTACAAATGACACGAGCTTGGACGAAACAGTAGTCTGCAGATACCATTATTTTTGCCGATTACATACGTTGATGTTAATGACAAACAAAGAGTAAAATAAACATGTAGAAAGAGTTTGGCTTTTAAAGATGTTTGAGACTATGTTCTTAAAAAATATTGATCAAACTATTTATTTTATAATTCATTTATAATATTTAGCAAAAAAAAAGTCTGAACGGTGCACAAACTAACTTAATTCTAAAACAGATACAAACAACACAAAATCTTTTGAGCATAAATTATTCATCAATCAGAAGGAGAAAAACGTAATTTTTCCAATGATAATTATTTTTTAGGCATTGCAGAGATTCGATCCTGAAATCCTTATATAAATATGCAGATGCACTACCAATTTATCTAATTTTTTGTTCAATAAATAATTCTTAGATCGTTTTTCTTTGGATCCTAGTGGGGCAAACCGTAAATTTGACTACTCCCTTTGTGTGAAATAATTAGTGTTATGTTACGTACGAGTGAGGATTGAGGCTCTCTCTTGTGTTGAGCATGATAGGCTATCCACCAAACTATGAAGGGGAACATCATAGGAATTCTGAGAGGTGTAAGTTTAATGAAAAGAGGTCCAAACTGAAGTAAATAAAATGTTTACTACAACATGGTGAAGGCTGTATTTTGAAAAGTAGTTGCAACTGTCGACGCATTAAAGGGATTTGCACGTTGCCAAAAAACTAAGAGTGAAACAGAAAAGTGATCACATGATTAGCTAAAGCCAATTACAGTATTTTAGCTCGACAAATCTGTCTACCCAGCGTGAGTTCACATATTTTTAGTTTCGAATAGTTTCAACTTGATTATCTATATTTCAGAACTTCTTTTTGGGACACCCAATCAAATTTCAAAATAAACCAACTTAAATCAGTGTGCATGTACTTACAAATCACATACGCTGAAGAAATATACCCTGGTTTTGTTAGGAAGAACAGTATCTGGTAGTTAATAAAGCTATTAATACAATTTTAATATATTCATACATCAATTCATGTTATCTGCAGCTTTCACTTTTGATAGATATTATTACCTATAAAAATACACAAAAAATATTTTAAATTTTACCAATGTTGGTCGCAAAGAAGTATGATTGAATTTTCTAAATTAATCTTCCAAATAAAATTAGGTCATAGAGACAGTACAACTTCATCGACTTATGTTGAGAGAAGATTTAAAAATACTTGTTAAATTGAAAGCGTGTGTATGAATGAATTGGCGTGTATTACAGCACAACACTACAATTACAAAACATTGATCGTGGCAATAATCTTTCAGATCTATCCAATATAAAATCAAATATTTTGATGATAAACTGTTTTCAGTTTTCGTCGCAAAGCACCATGGTTCATCAACATGAATGTCTGCTATAGTGTGAATTAATACACCCCATAGTCAGATTTGGCTCTTTGTTTTCAGCCAACGTATGAATCAAGCTTTAGTAAATCTCTATTTTACAGAGCAAGAAATGAAAACACATTATAATGGATGCATAAAAATCCATCTTGTTTGTCCGTTTTCACCACTCATCCAAAAAATAAAGAGTGAAACTAGCAAATTAATAGCGTAGTTCTACCCATTACAATTTTTAACTGGTCAAAAAATTGGACAGGCAAAATCCTCCGATAAATTGGGAGATAGGTGGTCTAAACCAGGGTGGTCCAACAGTGTAATCTCAAGGGCCAACTACGATTATCAGTTTGGACTGTGGGCCTAGGATAATATATTTAGTAGTCCCAATAATTTAATATAGGCCTACAAGCAACAATTAATAAACAATTATTTTCGATACTCTAAATAAATTGTATTTTTGTTGGTAGAATCTTTCAAATTTTACTACAAAAAATAGGTTTAATTATTATTATTAGCACCGCGTCTTACTACCCGTTCGGGTTATACGCACTTACGTTAATGTGCAATTGCAGGGTGAATGTGAGATGAAATGGAGGACCTACAGCTTAGCGTGGAATCCGAACCACGGTGGAGACCTGGCATTCCTCACATTCACAAGTTGTGATTAATACACGTCTTGTCAGAGGTGAAGAAAGGGTTTGACAATCACATAAGTCTTTGCCGGGACCGAGGATTGAACCCCGGACCCCCAGCATAGAAGTTTGACACTTTACCCCTAGACCACCAGGTCACCAATAGGTTTAATAATCTCTCAAAAATCTATTATGATAATACTTGAACGCACACACAATTTCACAAAACAAATAAGTATCATAAATATATATTTATTCATATTTTTACTAATCAAATAAATATATAGTAAAATGCAATCATGACCTGTATATTTCACATCTTCCACTGAATGTTCCTCTAGGATACTGTGAGGGCCACATTTTCCGTGAACGTGGGCCGCCACTTGGGTCACACTGGTCTAAACTAATATCAACTTATACAGTAGTGTATTGAATTATTTCCATCTCCAGATAGTTTAATATATTAAGGTGTATATGCATTAATGGAATAACGAGGAAGTTTCTGTTGCCATAGTTGCTATATGTTTCATAATTTAGGAAGCTATGTCACCAAGCATGCATATTTTGTCGCCCCTGGATGAATATTTCAGTTGTGTTTCTGGTTGTTTATGTTTTATATTGTTGTTGAGACAAACTGTCTCCATTGAGTCCACTCAGTCAAGAAGTGGTAAGACTATTAAGAATATCACCTTATCGCACTATCAATCTGAATCAACTTGCCTATGTTTCATAGGTTGGTAGAGTAGGTAACGTGAATTAATAGCAGTGCTTTTTCACTTATTATAGCAAAACTTTTAAAGCCAAAATGAATCAAATAGTTACTCAGTAGAAACAAAGAGTTTAATTTTCTTCACATGGTGACCTGAACAGTTCTTAAATATCTGCCAATGATGATCTGAAATTTAATGACAACTTTTTATCTTAATTTAAAAAAGTTTTTCATATATTACCGCTGTGATAATGACAGATATTCAACAACTGTTGATATCACCATGTAAAAAATATTAATTTCTATGTTTCTACTGAAGCAATATTTTACCCACTTTGGCCAAAAATAAATAGTTTAAAAAACTGTAAAAACACTATCTTTAACTCGCCTTCCCTACCAATACTCTTTGAACCTCTTTTAAGTTAGTCAACAAAGCTTTTATTTTTCGCAATAAATACAAGTAATCATCGAAGAGACATTTTAAAATGAATCATGCACCAGCTCCAGATGTCTTTAGTAATCGATATTTTTTACGACCTTTGTAAGCCTGCACGATTATATTATTAATTTTTCTTCTTACTTTTGTTACATCTGCACCAGTAAACTCACATAATTTAGCCCGTGTGTCGCTTCTTTCGTTTCGGTGTTTATATTTTATTTCACTAGGATTTCATAAACATTAGAAAGTTTGGTGTGGTTCCATTAATTGTACTGAAGTGATATTGGTCCATTTAAATGACACGCCTACTCAAAGGAAAGCGAAACACAAAACAGCAACCGGCAACTCACTGTCTCCACCGCAACAAGAAGTTCCAACTAGGGTTGTTCAAACAATGTCCCAATTAAATTTATCGGTAATACCGCTCGACGCGGTAACACGCAGCAACCAAAATTATTTTTATTTTTTGTAGCTGGAAACATGAAGGAATATTTTGCAACTTTCTGGAACATTGAGGAACATTACAAGAATAGTTTAAAGGAAACAAATAGTTCATAAGTGTTCATAGGTGATACCTTTAAGATTGATATTTGAGGTTTTAATTTATTCACATTTTGCACCAATTTTACTAACGGCTTAAATAAAAGAGTAAGGCAGGTGGGGAAAGTATGTAGGAAAAACAGAATTATTGGTTAAGGGAACGAAAAAGACTAAGTGATAAATTATCAACGATCAAACCACACCTTGGTTCAACCAGACAAGATTCGAACCACAACCTTAAATTGGCAATCCAATCCATAAGAAAAATGACACCTTAAACCGAGTGACCTCTGAGGTGGTATACTTAGTAAAGTTATTGCAAGCAAATTGTTAAAATTAAAATGCGTATAGTATTACTGTAAACATTTCGTATTTAACGCAGTCCATTGAATTTTAAAGTCAGCACGCTTGTCAACGGATCATCCGCCCATAAACCAAATCTGACGTCCGTGACAGACAAGCGGATAAAAAGTTGACAGGCACGACGAGACGTAAATAAAACCACGTGTATGACTGGAAGGGTCGAACGTGTTTGCTGACCATCATGCATCAGTGTCAACACCCATCAAGTGTTTAGTGTAGGCTTCATGACTGTCATAAAAACACACTCTGCATGTATTCTTACTGCCCATCCGAGCCATCTGTATAAATCTACACCAAAGGGGCAGAGATAAGGTAGGTACAATTAAAAGGAAATGTACCCGAATTTTCTTAGAGGATTAGTGTTAAACAATTAATAATAATAAAATCATCATATCCTACCGGGACTTGGAATCGAGACTCTCTGTCACCGACAAGACAAACTGTACAGGAACGGCATTTTTATTAGTGTGCCCAACGGCGTGGACTTTTCAAATATAATGCTATTTGTTTTTCACTGGGGAGGCCAATTAACAAAATAATTTCGGGTTGTTATTTTCAATAATAGAGGTTATATTTACGACTAATGACATTTACAGACATTGGCTGAGTCTATAAACTAGTTCTGAGCTATGACACTAGCCTTGGTGATCTTAACACGACAGAACCTAGCTTATTTCTATTTTATCACGTCTATAATAGTGATATCCAACCTAGGAGTCACAGCATACTTCATCTGGGTTTCCAATGCCTGTAAAGGCTAAAGCTTTCTATCTACTCTTTAAAGTGATTATGATGATGGTGGTAAGGGGCTAAATTCAAATAGAAATAGAAGATCCTAATGTGGGGATGTAATAGACGCGAAAAAAGGTCAGAGTGTTTGTAGTTTTATTGTAAAATATTTTTTTTTGTCAAAATAAATAAAATATTTCTTCAGTACAAACATATGGTTTAATTTTCTTCACATGGTGATATCAACAGTTGCTGAAACTTGCTTCGGTGGCCAAATCGTCTAAGACGCTACTCTCACAGTAGACAACACTGACAATTACTGGCAGATCAAGGGTTTGACACTCAATCGGGTGGGCAGAAGATCATATTTTCAAAATAGTATACCATTCTCCCTTCACGCAAATGCAGGTACACTTTCTCTAAATATAACCTTCCAATCCCTAATTCCATTAGTGTAATTAGTATGTAAGCCAATAACCCAAGCGGGTAGTAATACAAGGTGCTAAAAAAAGTTGCTGAATGTCTGTCATGAGCATAGTGACACTAGATGAAAAACTTTTAAATGAAGAGAAAAGGTTTTCATTAAATTACAGAGATCACCATATGAAGAAAATTAAACTCTATTTTTATATGGAAGCAATATTTGATTTATTTCGACCAAAAAAAAGTTTGTATACCAAAAGTATAAAAATACTTACCTTAGATCGCATCCCAGTATATCCGCACCTTAAAATGGTTTTAATCGTTTAAGCTACTATCATTTTACTATTCAACTCTTGACAGTTGCTTGTCGTCTTAGTTTACTGTTGCATCCTCCTGTTTGGTTGATGGCGCTTCAAATGATGTATGTCACACTGGCCACTCAACTTTTAGCCACCCGGTTTTTGAAAACGCCCATCGTTTGTACTACGTTAGTACTAGTTAGTGTTAGATTTTCATCGTAGTGCTTTACATTTGAGGCACTTATTAACGATTTATTATGCGTGGCTAAGGAGATATCTCCCTAGCCACCCATAAACAATCGTGAATAAGTGCCTCAAATTTAAAGCACTAACGATGAAAATCGATCTCTAAGCTGCACTAACGTAGCACAAACGATGGTCGTTTAGAAAAAAAAAAGCGTTATCTCCATTATTTCTTATACCGGGTGGCCAGGGAGATCTCCCTAGCTTCCCTAGCCTCAAATTTACAGCACTAACGATGAGAATTGAGCACTAATCAGCACCAACGTAGCACAAACGATGGGCGATTTAAAAAACCTGGTGGCTAAAAGTCGGGTGGCCAGGGTGACACATTTGCAAATGTTAGTTTTGCTCAATCCACAATTCTCGTCTGATTTGTTGATTCTCTTATGTGATCTCTCAGCAACGTTCATATTATAAACCAGCATCGGTTAGCAAGCGGGTAAACACCACGATCATTTGGTTTTTCACCGAGAATTAGGTCAGGGTTCAAATTCCGGTCGGGTGTAGTGTAAGGATTCTACCTGTACCCGTAAATTTGGGTAGGTTTCTTTTAGATTCTACCTTACTCATCCATACTCAAATAGGGTTATAATATGTGTATAACCTGAACGAATAGTAAAACTTGGTTTAAAAAATAAAATCTAAAATCTAGGATGTTAATGCTTGTAGGGTATCAAGGAGCCTCAATGGTCTTAGAGACGAAAACAATTTGTAACGGTTAGCTTTGAAAATATAATCTTCTTTGAAATACGAATTTAAATATTCTGTCATGATGACGTGTACTTTTCCAGTTTTTTTTATATAGTTAAGTGATATTTTTTCGCCCAAGCTTGTGTAGTTGAACAAACACTTCAGACGTAATAAATTATGCATTAAGAAAAAAGGGATGCCTTCAAAAAATCATTGGTTTTTTTCCCACTAATATGGATTGTACAAAATTTTTCTCTAAGTATTCCTTCTCCTTCATATTTTTTCTCACTATATCTCTCAATACTTTTCACCCTCTTTTTCTCAAAATTCCTTTCAAGATCAATATTTTTCTTTATTAATTTCAATAATTAAATTTTTCTCTCTATCTCAATATTCCCTACTCTGGATTCTTCTATTTCTAACTCTCTCTTGATCTATTTTTATTCCTTTAAATATTTACCTATCTTTCATTCTCTAGTTTTCAATGGTCTCCTCATTCCTTCGCATAAACTTTTTATCTATCCTTCTCAATCAATAACTTTTTGAACTCCCTTGTTTCAATTTATTTAAATTTGTATTTCTTAATATTTATTTATTTAACAATATTGATCTCTGTCACTCTCTCAACATATATCTATTTCTTTCTTTCTCAATACTATTCTCTCTTCCTCTTTCTTATTAATCATCTTTATCGCTCAATACCTATATTTGCTGTATTCTGTCAAGATAGTTGTAAAAACTTCCAATAATCATACAATTTAAGAACCAAGATAGCAGCCCACACAAGAGTCCATGGGTGTTAACACTAAATACCATGTAGTCGTCATCATCAGCTCTGGAAGACCTACTATTTTTAGAACATTGCAAAGGCGTTTTATTCATGTTCATTTTGACGTATGAAACTCATTCGTTAGTTATTCTAGACAGGAAATCCGTAAGATGATATTTATAGCCATTGTGGTAACACGAAACGTACTGAAACGTAATTAATTGATTTTTGAAAAACATGGTGAAGTTGTAGTAAGGAAGCAGATACAATTGTGATTATAGAATTCAATATAAATCAATAATTGAAAATATATTAAATATTGGTAGTGAAATATATACAAGTTAATTAGATATGTCAGTATGACTTAATAAAAGTGAATGTTGTACAAGACAAGATAAAACATTAAATAAAAACACATTAAATGTGAGTCAGGTTACACATACAATATTAAAACAATAACATATTAGAATTAAATTAACATAAATTCATACAATATATTATCGTTGACTAGCTATAATGTTGAATGAAATGCTCAAATAGAAAGTGTAATTAGAATAAGATTAGACCATAAACAATGCAATTGATTGAGAAATAAATGAAAAGAATATAAAATTTTAAAATCTAGTTTTATTGAATTCTATTCTCTTAACTTATTCCCATGCTCCTTAAGCGGCATCCTAGAGATAGCCTTAATTGTGTTGATTGTAACATGTTTCGGCGAACTACGGCGCCATCATCAGGCTAAATCAAGGGAAAAAAATATATATATAGGTTAAGGTTCAAGACGATAGGCGTTGGTCAATAAGAAAAAACAAAGTGTAAATAATTTATAAAAAGGCTATGAAGTAAAATAAAGCCAATGTGAAGAATGAAATATCATATTTACCAATGTGTGATGTTTGAGTGAGTTTCTCTGGTTGAAAACCAAAATTAAACTGACTAAAAATCAGACTAGTTAAGTAAAGGAAAACAAAATGTATAGTTAGATACGTCTAGAACGTCAAAGATAATGCAAAAATATGGATGGTGCGAAATTACTAGTGTAAGGATAAATTGTTGCTAGATAGAAATTACGTTGTTATTGGATAGATAGAAACAGATTGATATGGAAATAAAAATGAAATTGAGAATAAGGAAAATGGAAGGTTCAAAATCTTCACGATACATGCCCGAACAGGTCATTATCTACTGGATGGAAGGGCTGGAACATAGGTTATTTTAGTCTAGTATGTTGGTGAAGTTTTCTTAAGGTGTTGATTAGGGTTTGATTTTCGAATTGAGTTTGTTCATTAAGGACATTCTGTTTCTATCTATCCAATAACAACGTATTTTCTATCTAGCAACAATTTATCCTTACACTAGTAATTTCGCACCTTCCATACTTTTGCATTATCTTTGACGTTCTAGATGTATCTAACTATACATTTTGTTTTCCTTTACTTAACTAGTCTGATTTTTAATCAGTTCAATTTTGGTTTCCAATCAGAGAAACTCACTCAGACATCACACATTGGTAAATATGATATTTCATTCTTCACATTGGCTTTATTTTACTTCATAGCCTTTTTATAAATTATTTTCACTTTGTTTTTTCTTATTGACCAACATCTATCGTCTTGAACCTTAACCTATATTTTTTCTTTTTTTTTCTTGATTTAGTCTGATGATGGCGCCGTAGCTCGCCAAAACATGTTACAATCAACACAATTAAGGCTATCTCTAGGATTCCGCACAAGGAGCATGGGAATAAGTTAAGAGAATAGAATTCAATAAAACTCTATTTTAAAATTTTATACTCTTTTCATTTATTTCTCAATCAATTGCATTGTTTATGGTCTAATCTTATTCTAATTACACTTTCTATTTGAGCATTTCATTCAACATTATAGCTAGTCAACGATAATCTATTGTATGAATTTATGTTAATTTAATTTTAATATGTTATTGTTTTAATATTGTATGTGTAACCTGACTCACATTTAATGTGTTTTTATTTAATGTTTTATCTTGTCTTGTACAACATTCACTTTTACTAAGTCATACTTACATATCTAATTAACTTATATATATTTCACTACCAATATATAATATATTTTTCAATTATTGATTTATATTGAATTCTATAATCACAAGTAATTAATTGAGCCTGTACAGAAAAAAAAGGTCTGTACAATTTATTTAAGTCACTGGCATCAATAAACTTGCAAGTAATAGTTGTATCTTATACCTTTTTTTATTAATTTATAAATATGGAAAGAGATAAGGAAACATTTTAAAAATCTAAGGTAAATGCCACTTCTAAGAGAATCAATTTTGAAATTAATTCTTCGTGCACATGGGTTGCTTGTGACGTGTGCGTTGTGCGGCGAACGCAGACAACTGTAGCGCCAGCGTCGGTAGGCCCTATTTGGTCAGTGCGAGCTTGTCTGACGCGAACGAGATCAACTTGTAAGACTCGGATGAGTCAAGACCTCCTGGTATGGGTAGTCTAGCAAGTGAAATGCCGTCCACCGCGCCCGCTCACACGTCACGGGATATCATAGTGTGCTATATCTCCAACAATAATCTATATACTTAACTCAGTGGCAACGATGTTATTATTGCTCATAAAACACATCCTCGGCAAAGGGGGGCCATAGTACATGCTTTCGTACATCTATACTTATAAATAACATGTCTTGACTGACTGACTGACTGACTGATTCATCATCGCCGAGCGCAAACTATCAAGGCTACAAGCATGAAATTCGGAATGTATATTCATTTTGTTATGTAGGCACCCACTAAGAAAGGATTTTAGAAAATTCCACCCCAAAGGGGTCAAAATAGGGGATGATAATATGTATGAAAATATGTATGAAAGTCCGTCATTTTGAAAGTTACATAAACAAAATTTTGTATTTCGGTTATTGACGTAAAACAAATAAATACATGTTTCAGGAATTTTGGAAATTTTATTTAATAAGGGATGAAAAAGGGGGTGAAAGTTTGTATCGGACTTGCATTATTTTTGATCTGAGGTCAAGTTATGGTCATCAACGTAACGTAATATTTTAAATTAATCTGTAAATACATATGTATATTTTCGTATTTGTATATTATAATCAACTTCCACGCGAGCAAAGCCGCGGGCAACAGCTATCTAGTAATGTATAATTTAATTCAGTACAGGACAGCTAATACCTTTTTTTTACACGCAACTAGCATGGCGACTATTGGCAAAGCACGTATAGTTATTAAAAATTTCTAATATGATTAAGTACATACTTGCGCATGCTCCGAAGTGATTCTTGTATTACATCATCAAAGTTAATGGTACCCTGTCTTTCAAACAAAAGTAGTACGAAATATATTAATTATGAACAAACATTTTATAGAAAAGGTAAATATATTTCAAAATGTACATGAAATATCACAAAAGAACACTGGCGAAATTATGTTCATCATGTAATGGAAGTTGAAGCAACTATGTGAGACATAGACGGGCTTATAGAAAAACTGCACGACAGTGTCGTGATAAATTTGAAGGACAACTCCTCAAGCTCTGGCGATGATGATAGTGACGCTGATCTAAGAGTGGTACCATTATCTGATTAAGAACAAGTAAGAATGTAATTTATATCATTTAATATAGAATGCATGTTGTAATATATTTATTGTTTGTAAATTAATTTCGAGGAAACAAGCTTTATACATAAAATAGATTAAGCATAATTACATGAGGAATAGAGAAACATTAATAAACTTCAATCTTAAAAAATATATACTATTGTGTAAATAGTTAATGTTTCTAGAAAAGGCTGTACACCGATAGTAAATGTGTTTGCCTGTCAATTGAACCCCCCAACCTCCCAGTGCCACATTGTTTACAATGAGGAATTTCCGAGTAAACCCACCCCCCTCACTTTCCAACAATCCAAAGCTAAAAGATTTGGCAAGCGGTAACAAAGAGAGAGCTAAGTTAGAGATTTTCTCCATAACACATGCATTTAGTTACCTCAGCTATGAAATTAGTTATAGACTGTCCTGCAGATGACGAGGAGATAAAGGGTTTGAATTCCGGTCAGGTCTACTTAATGGTTTACCACTCTTCCTTCATGCAAATGCGGGTAAATTACCTCTTAAATGCTTCCTTCCTCATCCTTACACCAATAAAACTATATAATGTCTGTCTCATAAACATAATTTCACCCATTATTTCAAAAATGTCCAAATGTAATTTTTAAACAAATAACTTAACTTTAGAAATATTTGTTTGCATTTATACGTTCGTAACAGATATAGTTATTGTTACTAAATTAAGAAAAATTCAGAAAATGAAAAAATATAATATTTTGAAATAGTTATATGATCAATATATATTTTAATTTTATGGTGATCCATAATCTTACTAAATTCAATCATAGGATATTACTGATAATTAAAATCAAACACTTGGGTTATTAAAGTCCGATTATGATTGTCGAACCAGTTAATGTTTGTGTTTGTGTTTTGTTTTCCCAAAGAGGAACCTTTCAGTTACCGGGATTTGCAACTGGCTTAAAACCTCGTGGGAGATATGTCCTCTACAAAACCACCCCCAAACTCCTCTCTCATCGTTCTCCCCCTTATCCCCTTTTCCAAACACGCCACGTCAACGCTCCCACTAACACATGTTGCCAACACAATCTCTTCTCCCTCTCCACCAACAGTAGCCCTTTTATATTTGATCCCTTATAATGCTCCGGGTTTTGTTGAAATGTGTTGTGGACAAGCCTAGTCGAATTGTGAAACAGAGGTACTTTGCGTTCCTGAAACAAATTTAAAGGGTGATTTTACCAGGAACTGCCCGAAATGTTATTTGGAGTACTGTAGCTTTAATATTGTTCAGTTATCTATCTTTAAATTTACACCAATTTTACGTAAATAGGCCCAATATAAGGGGGATACATAAAGACAAATAAAGTATTCACTTTTTAAAAAGATATCCACCATATTATGTTTGAAAGCCCCTATAAAATAACCTTTAACATTTTTTTATTAGTAATAAACCCTTGGAAACAAATTCACCCACACCAATGGTTACATGGACCAATTTGCCAGTCACGGGAACGTTGGGTTACGTATTCCAGCTATATAACTGAGGGAGATTAATTCTTAATGCTTTCACGCTTTCCCTCCACTAAATTAAGTGTACACTTTCTCTAAATTCTACATCCATAATCCTTATCTCATCACTGTAAATATGAGGATATACTCCAAGGTATCTTTAGGCCGGAGGTAGCATTGCTGAAAACACGTGTTATTAACAATGTTTTTAACCGATTTTAAAAATCTGCCCATAAAATATTATTAACTTTTGTCATCAATATTTGTTATTAATATTGTTAAAAGTCACTAGAAATGTTAACATTTTGCATTTGTCAATAACATTTGTTTTCAGCATTTATTTTCTCCATGAACATATTCATAATACTGTTGCTAGCTTTGTTAGTAGCAGAAATTTTGCGACAGCTCTGGAGGGTGTCCTGATCAAAGGATGGTGATAACAAAATGATACTAGCAAGCTATCTGTTTACAGCACTGGTGCTCGTAGATCAATTTCCTGCCAGCTTCAATTAGATGTAAACATTTGTGTCATTTTGTTGTGCAATATGATCAATTTATTTTCAAGTATAAAATGGAATGGTTCAGAGAAAAAATATTAAACCTAATTGAAGCTGTTAAATCGCCAATTTCAAGTTTTATTTCGTATTATTTCAAATCACTTATGCTATAATGTCTACTTTGTCTAACACTACTTTAAAGATATGAACGAATCCACATCCTTTTCTTCTTTTTTGTCTTTCTGCACCAATAACCATTACACAAGCTGCAACAATAGCTACCTCCTAAGAAACCATAACTTGGATTATAGAAACTGGCTATAACACGTCAAAATTGATACTATTTTTAGCTATTTACTTGCTAATAAACATGTTTTAATAATTTTGATATCAACGTTTAATTGGTTTTTCTTTTCAAATTGTTCATGACATGCTATCAACATTTCTATCAAAATTTTTGCTACCAACATTTTGCTATCGGCATTTACCAAAACAGTGATAAAATAGTTAATTAACATATTTATTACTAACACTTTGTTATTAACAATATTTTTGTTATTTCTATAAAGTGGCATTGGCGGGTAGCGAGAAGTGGAGCAAGGAAATTAAATAAACAGTTTAAAACAACACAGGTAATTTTATGCACACATAAAATAATATAACAGAATGTGGTATCATAACACAATATGATATTATACGTTAGGTGGTTTAGGTTATTAGACTCTCTTTGAATTAGGAATATAAGAGTTGAGGTTCGAACTTTGAATAGATGATAGAGGATGGTTTCTCTCAAGTGATTTTCAAATCATCTCATCATGTTTTAGAGTGTTCTATTACTCTAAATCACTCTCATAGTCCTAGCCCTTACTTTAAATAAATAATAAATAAATAGCACTTGCGTCTAGTGCAAATAATAGAATAATTTTTAATTCTTGTACATCGCAAACTGATACGTGATAATTGTCCAGGGATCAGTCCTGAAAGCTGAATCAAATATAACTAAGTGAAAAATAACAACCTGGAAACGGGTTCGATTCTCGAGTCCAGGTTGTTATTTTTAACTTAATTGAACAGAAGTGTCTAACGAGAATTGGTGACAGAATTAAGTCCCGCAGGTAAATTAAAAAGTGTAAACACCAACTGTATGGATGGGTGTCCTAAAGCCATCGCCTATTTGAAAGATTGAACGAAATATTCTTACACTACATAAATTATTATGTTAATGGCATTCATAAAACATCGAAACCACTAAAATTGTTCTCAATTATTTTAACGTCTTCTATTGTGGTCATCATTACCTTACTTTGTTTGAGATAGGGCAGCTTCACGTTCTTCTAATTTTATATTCAGCTCAGAGTTGCGAAATTTCACATTAAATGATGAAATGAGCTAATTCTAACGTACCCTAAAATAATAGGAACTCGAAATTTCATTGCCACACTTACCTAACACCATCTTGAGGTAGTTCTATCCTGAGCTAATTCTACCCTTAGACATTTTTGTTTGGTTATAAAAACTTAAAATGTAAGGCTTTCATTTATATAGGTACCTTTTGCCTTAATTTTTTAGTGTGTTATAATTTAAATTAACAAACCACGTCTAAATTAATGTGGAACATTGGTGAACATCTCTAATGCATTATATCGTTCGGTATACGGCCAATTTATTTGGGTTATTTATTTTGTTGAAACATTAATTTATTTTATTAGTTTTTTCCACGTAAATATAAAAACAAACAAATGTATAGCTTCTGATTGCGTTATTTTATTTTCTGAGATAAGAATAAGATGTAAGATTTAGTTTAGAATTATCTAGTTAATGAAACCATTTAAGTTAATATAAAGTTGGTTGAAAAAACTAATTGCTTTTTTAAAGTTCTACTTTGTAAGTTTTCTTCGTGAGATTACAAAGTAATGGATTCTAGTTAGGACGGGGTGCTCTGAGCCTGAGTATTCAAATAGTGTCTAATCAATTGATTGTCGTCTGCAGTTTATGTTGGCGTGGTTAAGTACTTCTCAAATGAATAAAGTTTAATGAAAAAGTTTGAAAACGTCTAGATTAGTAGAAAATACTCTTTTTTTTGTATGATCTAATGATGAATATCTTCTCAACGATCAAATGTGAGGCTGGATGAAAAAAGTGGATTCTAAGCAATTGTATCACCATTTTATTTTCCTTCCGTCACGTCATACCATCCGTACAGGCTGATAGCATATTTACAATAATAGGGTAGGCACGAAAAACATATTATAGACTTAGAAATGCCCCCGCAATTATATAAAGAGTCAGTGGTAACCAAACTCAAAAAACCAGCCGATATTCTAACCCCGACCTACCGGTCACCATATATTATTATTACTATTATAAGCACCGCGTCTTACTACCCGTTCGGGTTATACGCACTTACGCTAATGTGTAATGGTAGGGTGGTTGTGAGATGAAATGGAGGACATACAGTTTAACGTGGGATCCGAACCACGCTGGAGGCTTGGCATATACCATATAATCAGATCAGATAAGCTTGACGTTTATTTCGCGTTCTCGCCGATGTGGGTAAAATAGATGTCATACGTAGTTCAACAAAATGTTCAAACGGCCAATACGTTGATGGGAGGATAGTATTAAAATATATTTTAAGAAGGCTGGGGTCAATCTATGGATATGGTGAAGGTGTCTAAGGATAGGGTTGAGTAGCAAGCTTGCGTTCTGATAGCCTGATCAGAGAATTAGATGGTATAATATATTAATAAATATATTATATATTGTATCTGTATATAAATACAATCTTTCGAAAGATTGATTTTTAATTGCATGCGATAATGATTCACTTCTATTCATATTTCAGCTCCTATATTACAATAATATATTAGCCATTTAATTGTCTTTATTGGTATATTATTTAAAAAATAGCAAGTCTATGAATACATTTCAGGTATGAAGTAATGAAAATGAAAATGCTTACGTCCTGTAATTTCTACAGTATGAACAATCTGATAAATTATAGCCCAGCAAATTAATCAACTCCTTGCTAAAACAACGTGGAATGACACATTTAGAAGCTGATTCCCTCGTTAGCTAAATAGATCATTAATTATATTAAATAAATATATAATATGTTAATCATATATAAATATATAATATATTAATCATACATAGATATATTATGTATTAATCGTAATCATATATAATTCAATTGGGTGAAAAATTACAACTTGGATGTTAATAATAAGTGCATGGCAGCGTATTGTCGGTTATGACTTGCCTTGTACTGTAACGATTCCCGTGTCCAGGTTGTCATTTTTCCCTTAATTTAAATTGATTCAACTGTCAGGACTGATCCTATGAATAACCATCACGTATGAGTTTATGATACACATGGCTTAACTATTATAAATATTACATAATCTAATCATATATAAAGATATTATAGATTTAAATTTAAAATAAACATATATAAAACCCAATCATATATGGCTCTAGACACTATTAAAGATTGAACTGGGAGCCTTTCACTTAACAATCGGTATTTCTATTTTAAACGGATGTTTCAGACCCATGACCTAACATATTTAAACCCCTTTTAACCCTACCTCTACGCTCATTGAGTACATTTTTAACATTTCGTTGAGCTGTTAATGTGTGACAAACGAAAGTGTTAAGCTGATTTCCGCCAACCGCTTAGAAACTGCTTTAGTTATTAACGAACTTTTTTTCCTTTTGACCTGAATATACTGTTTTGCGGCTTTACTTAGATATTCTCACCCAAATTTAGTTTTTTACTCTACTCAAAGGGAGGGAAAAACTAAAGAAAATCCTTTACTTCAAACGAGGATCTAAAATTGATGGCTTAGATTTATGAAGCAGTCAAGTCCATTTTTTATGAATATTTCAAAAAACTCAGAAAAACCGGATTATTTTTTTAATGTTTGGCTAGACAATTTTATAAATTAAAATTTTAGTAAGTAAGGATTTGATAATTTTCTATAATTATATCAGTTTGGTTGATTAAGTGTATTTTTAAAAATCATATACACGTGTTGGTGGGCATGTGTAAAGAAGTCAGTCTCGTCTAGTCCAATTTTCTGATGATAGGTTCGAAGTTCAAATTCGGACAGGGTTTACTGAAGGTGTGTTTTCCCTAAATAACTCTTCACTCTCTCTCCACACAAATACTGACACATTTCATCTAACTTCTACCTTCCCTATCCCTACTCCATCTGTTTATTAAATGTGTATAGACAGAACAGGTAATAAATAATATGCGGTATAAATATATTTGATATATTTACACAACATTTTATTTAGTATGTATTTATATATGTATGTATATATATATATACTAATATATATATGTATGTATATATATATATACTAATATATAGTAGGTACGTATTTAGTATATAGTATACCTATTATATACTATATAATATACTATTATAACATAGCATATATAGTATATACACGTATATACACATAAGACGTGGCCAAATATTGTAGACGAATGTGTGATATAGATAAATGTTAAGAGTTTTAAGAATAAAAGAGTATGTATCACGGGGTATAAGGATGTTGTTGAAGCGAAGGGAGTATGCAAGGATATGGGATTGTGAAGAATGTTAGTGATAGTGGATTAAGTACGGAGCTGTTTGTTTTTTGAGCTATATACACAATTTCTCACCTACTCCGTAAGAGAACAGCGTGATTAGGCATATATGTATGTTCTGTATGTATGTATGTATATATGTATGTATGTATGTATGTATGTATGTATGTATGTATCTATCTATCCATATATGTATGTATGTATCCATGTATATGTATGTATGTATATAAGTATGTATCCATGTATGTATATATGTATATATGTGTATGTATGTATGTACACCTAATATATATTATATTATATTATATTATATTATATTATATTATATGTATGTACGTGAATAAAGGTGTCAGTCTAGACTTCCCTGGTTTTCCAGAAACGAGTTGGTAGGGGTTTTAATCCCAGCATAGTTTATATAGGCATTTTTTCTATAATGTTTTAAAACCATCCTTTCTCCATCAAGCACGGGGTAATGTCCTATAAATTATACCTTACTCGTCCATACCTCGTTATTGTAAATATATATGGTCTAAACAGCCCAGACAGGGCGCACAGAAATAAACAGTAAAAATTAATGTGCTCGCCGTTATTTTTGTTCAGTTCTTCATTATTGTGTCATTTTATAACTCCCAGTTTTACTTGTTTTAAATTTAAAACCCTACTAGTTTTCAGTTGCAAAACCTTTATTAAAGTGTATCATTAATTATATTATATTTATCTAACGAGGGAATCAACTTCTAAATGTGTTATTCCACGTTGTTTTATCCTCGAGTTGATTAATTGCTGGGTTATATCAGATTGTTTCATATTGTAGAAATTAAAGGATTTATTTTAAGTAGTTTCACTTTCATTACTTCGTACTACAAACTTATTCACTGACTGTTAATTTAAAACTTATCTACAAAGAAGATTATTTAAATGTATAATATATCATTGCAACAATTGAGCTTTAGTATGTAAACCCTATAGAAGTGAACTATCACCACATGAAATTAAAAATCAAATTTTCAAATAATTCAGGGCTCATTTTTGTCCTACTTTTGAAGAAAAATTCCTACTTTTTGACCTCCAAAAGAAAGAAACCGTTTGGTTTGAAGAGGTTTAAGTGTGGATCTTCCTTTTGCTGGTAAGGTAGCAAAACAAAATATCGTATCATAATGTGTCACGCTGTTTTAATAAATTTGATGTATGCCCGAACGCTTGTACAGTATCTTTGAAATTTAATAGCTATATAATTATTTTTGGAGGTAGTGCTATAATGAAATATTTCCAACTAGAATAGGCTAAATTAATAATAATAATAATATTTAGCACCGCGTCTTACTACCCATTCGGGTTATACGCTAATAGGCTAAATTAAAAGGCTTGTTAAAACTATCCTTGTGTTAACCCATGGAAATGTTGATGTTGAGCTAGGATTCTCACAAACAACAAACTATCTTACTGACAAACAAGACCTGTCTCTCTGAGGCATCCATCAGAGGCATGCAGTCTACCAAAGATGGTATTAAATATTACAACTATCAGTGCAACACAGTATCATTCAAGAAGAATTTCAACAAGAAAAGACGTGGTGCCCATAAGTTATACTTGGTTGGACTCGAAGAAGAGAATTGAGGATGAACGGAAGAAACAACAGCAAGAAGATAAAGATCAAATAAAAAACCAATGTGAATAGTATCAAGCATATAGGAAAGTTTTGATAAAGAAATCGCAGGAAACTAAAGAGGCAATACAAAAAGAGAACCTGTTAGAAAAGCAAGAATCAGAAGCTTAATAAGAAGTTCAATCTTACAAGTCATTAGCGGCAGAAGCGAATGAAAGAATTAATAATTCAATGAAAATCAATCATCGGAAAGGTTTGCAAATAGTTCAAGCTACGCTAGAAGATCCGGGTAAAAATTGTAGGAAAGTGACTCTGCTTTTGAGAAAATAAAAAACAAACAAAATCAAATTCAAAAGAGGAAGGACTACTTTGTGCAAGTCAATATGAATCAAAGAAACCCAAAAACAATTGAAAGAGGGATTAATTTTTTTTACATAATCCTAAAGAATAGTAAGATGCAGGGGTAAGAAAAATATTTTTATTATGATGTTTCACAGATAATTTTTTAAATATACCCCAATATCTCTAAAATAACTCGTGGTTCACACGTTCAAGTGTGAACGGCCCGTGAACTTCCCAGGTCACGCGCACCCTACGTTAAAATATGTTTTATTATTTTTGCTAAAGGCCCAATAACATAAAAACATTGTTCTTAGTTAAAATGTTGTTTTTAATTATTTATTTTATTTTGGCACTATGAGGTGAATCTAGTGCTTTTAACATTTCCTACCTTTTTTTTAATCAAATTGACAGTCCTTTTCCTACTTTTTGAAACCCAAAATATGCTATGAAGCCTGAATAGTTATATTTATCACATATAAGGAATTAAAATATAACTTATGTTTAAAATTGCTAAAATAAATCCATTTGATACATTTCAATTATTAATACTTAAAATTGTAAACTCAAGCAAGAGAATTTAAGTTAACATAAAATTAAGATATTTAAAAATATAACTTAAAGAGGAGTTCATTTGTGGACAATAGGTGTTTTCGATTTAGCACAAAACTCAGATTAAGATAGTCAGTGTTCAAAATATGCCAAAACATGTTATTAATCGTAAAATTCAACAATATAATACCATATAAAGAGGCACATGAAATATATTTCAAAAAGAATCTATTATATTACCGAACAAATTTTTTTAAAAAGACCAACGTCAAAACTACAAATTTTTAAAACATAGTAAATGTATTTACGAACGTCAAATTAAATAAAGGTTTTTCGACGGTTTATAGATAGTATCCATTTTAACAGTTTTTTGCACCTGGCTTCACCTATATGAACTACCTGCTCTTAATAATTATACTTATGGGTAAGAATGAAAAAGGTCAAACTTAGAGTAAATGTTTTCGAATTTGCATTAAACAAGTTTGGAATAAAATGAGAATAAATACCTCCTTACATACAGTTTGGATTCAAACTCCGATTTCCACGTCACCCAACTCACAAAACTAAACTGTGCATTCAAAGGTTTGCTGATCACCCACCCAAAATATGTCGATATAGGAAATCCATCTTTCTTTAGATTAATTTTGTATTTACTAGAGGTATTTAATGTGCACTTTCTGAACCAACTAATTACATCAGAACACTAGAATGTCCATGAGCGAGCGTGAAAGATCATACCAATTTCACTTGGAAAAGTATTTTTACATAACTTCCAGGGTTCTCTTAAATGCTAAAAGCTATATCCTATATATAGGTATGTGGTATCAAAATAAACGTATCAATACTGTACTCATTAAAAGTATCAGAAGAAAAATGTCAATACCATACTAGTATCGAAAAAAAGAGTATCGATAACAGTAAGTATTGGTATCGAGATTTTAATCTAGAATTTTTCCATCCAGTAATAATAACTTTAATTTTTGCATCATAATTGTATTTTAGTATTTATTTAAGTAAAGAAAATTATAATGATTTAACCATATTATAGTATACTTAAGTCTATCGCGTCTATGTTATGTGTTGGAACTTGGAAGGCACGATAGATAGTATTGTATGATGGATATTATCAAAGGTTTCATCGTATCAGCTAGAGTTACTTCTTGTTTGTCGTACAGAAAATAAGTGAGAATTGAGAAATAGTTTTATTTGTTCTTCCTCCATAGTCCACCCTAGTAAACACTTAATCCAGGGAGTCTAACCGAAATTTGTATCGTTTCTGGTTCCGGTTCTCCAAACAAACATTTTAAAGGTTCCAGTTCTGGTTCCGATTAGATCACAATAAATATTCCGGTTCTTTTATGTTCTTGATAGTGTTCCGGTTCTTTATTTATTTATTTTTTATTTATTTTATATTCTATCGGTTTCGGGCTACGTTAATGTACTAATTTCTATAATGGCTATTTAAATATGAAGAAAGTTATATTTTTATATTTAGGGGAAGTGTATCTGCATTTGCATGGAGGTAGAGTGGAAAACCACTTAGTAAATAACATTCTGGATCAGAAGTTTTGCTAGATTAAAAACATATATTATAACGTACCTTAATGACAATAGTGCATCCTTCTAATTTGCATCTTGATCTGTAACCGTCAATCTCATAGTAAAAAAAACTTTTAAACTAGGTTTTCTCTAACGCGCGCACCCCATCAATAATATTAAATATTATTTAAAACAACTTACTAACCACATAAATAATCACCTCTGCACTGTACACACGAAACACAATCACTGAGCTCTTTCCTATTTCAAACAAGAGTGAAATAATTTAAAGTTTTCATTTTGTCACCCTCCATCTTCTTTTTCCCTTTAATACCGGCATAAATTGTTAAATCAACCATCAGATTATCAGTTTTCACTTCTAGGAAGTAATAAGTAAAATAGTATTAAAGTGCTTGTCTCTATGTGGTATTATCTGCTGTCCATCAAATATATATACATCTTTTTAAACCTCTAGCTTAAGTGAGAAAACAGAGAACAATGTGACAATAATGACATTCCTCTGGTATCTAGGCTCATTAGTGTGTATTGCTAAGGACTCATTAACTTTTTTATAATCACCTTAGAAAAGAGGTTTCAAACAAAGTAGTAAACTAAAAGATAACAAGCCTTTTCAGATCTTATTGAGAAAGGGGAGAACACAACATTTCAAAATTAAATCAAGCTAAAAAAATAAAATGTGTGAATCTTATCAAAATTATATACATTTCTGTAAAACTAGGAACCTTAAAGAACCTTTAACCTTTATTAACGGTTCCAATTTCGGTTCTTTGCAATAGTGTTTTTAGGGTTCCGGTTCCTTAAAAATAACTGTTATTTTAAGTTATCGGTTCCGGTTTGACTCCCTGATTTATTCCCAGCATGAGTGAAGATAACAAACTAATGTTTATTTCGATACAGGAGTGTGAATACTAATATTGCTAAAAGTATCGGGAAAAAAGTATTGAGTAAAAAAATACTAGTATCGAAAGTAAAATATCGATATTAGTACAGTATTGATACTTTTTTTTTAACATTTCTACTTCTACTATGGCTCTGTCCAATCCTTTCTTATCTAGAACGGACAATTTATTATTCACTTCTAGTCCTTTCTTTAGAGGGTGGATACTACCATTTCAAGTAATCAGGCGCTTGACTCAACGGAACTCAGGAAGGAGGGGATTAACGAAACATGCTAAATAGGTACCACATTGGAGAGAGAAACAGATATACTTAAGTTAGCGAGAATATTAAGTCATATCAATGATTTTTAAAATGATGGTCGAATATAACGTATAATATGTATACCCTAACACTATATACTATCAGAGGAGACGATTCCTCGCCCTTTTTATCTATTACCCTATTCCCACTATATCCTCATCGATAGTTGTTTATATTGTGTCATATATTATAAGCGTGCAAATAGGCTCCATATTACCACAGAGATATCAGCAGTACAACGAACTGCTTTACTACGCAAAACGCTTTTCACGAATAATAATAGCTTTCTGGGTCCTTTGTTGTGATCGAACAATGTTCAATATATTACCTGCTGCTACTGTGACCTCTCTCTTCCCCCTAAACCATAATTCTCTCTCCATCCCATGTATCAACTAGTAATACGACTGGAAGGGTTTGATGAGGGGTTTGCAGATATGAAATAGAAGACCAAGGTTTAATTCGGAACTGTACGCATTAAAACATGGGTCTTCTATAGCAGAGGTTTGAATTTTGTTTTCGATGAAATGCTGATACATTTCATTTATGTGTGCCTGCTTCACCTTCTTTTACTAACGATGTAACCTACTTGACGGGAAATATCTTCTCACTCCGATATTTCTTATGAGGATGCAGCTTTGGAACTTCAAAATCCCTAAAACAATCCTAAATGCTCTTAGAATTTTATACCTTAGCCCTTTTAAAACCATTCATATTTCTTTGAGGAAGGGTAATTCCATATTTTTAACAATATACTTTGATCTAAGAGCCAAGAGACTTCGTGTTAAAAGTCAATGAAAATTAGCTAATTTAATATTTCTATGAAATTTAGAGTGTAAGGTAATTAATAACATAATTTAATTACATGTAGATACCTAAACTACATTTTACAGTGAGACCTTTTTAAATAACAAATCATATCTTAAATAAAGTGGAATGATAAAAATATACTACTAATTTGCCCAAGTATCATTTTTAAAATCATCAAATTACATTATCATTCAAACGTAAATACAAATAAAGAATGTAAAATAATTAATCATTTATGAGCCATTCTAGGAAATTAAATAAATAATGTATAAATTGTGTATGTATAATTGTATATATATATATATAGGCTACGGCTATATATATATATATATATATAGCCGTAGCCTATTCATTGTATTATACGATGTATTACGTATCAAATAATATTGTAACAAATGATAAATTCGATCCCTGTAGCGAACTCCGTCTCGTTATCGTGGCGAAGTTCGTCAAAATGATTGCTCAGGTCGTTACCCAATTCCGCGAACCTGTCGTGTAGCGCACAAACTTTCGAGCGTCCAACTATGTTCCATCCTCCACACCCTGCTTGTTTTCTCCATGGGTCCCAGATAAGAGGATTTTAAGATAATTCTCGATAAATTGCCTCCCAATTGGCCATGTTGATCATTGTGACAGTTTCTGTGTGCCTTCTCGATTAATACAAACATTTATAATCTAAGTTTGTGTGGAGTGAGGGGAGAGAATCAAGTTTTTTGCAACCTTCCACGCTATGAGTAACGACGCTCCGAACATGAATGGGCTCAAAACCGACTCCGGTTGGATCGGAGTGCGTCACGAATATCGAAAAAATGCGTTCGCAATGGCGTTTGCAGTTTCATTCACACAGGCGAACATGTTACGCGTCATCCGATGTTCAATGTTTGCGATGGTGTTTGGTTCGCTAGTGTGAACTCCGCTTTAAATTAAACTGAGTGCAAAACGTAATAATAAATAATTTTGAAAGCAAACCTAGCCCTGTATTTTGTGGAGCATGATGATAAAAACGCTTATAAAATGTTATAAATGCACAAATAAATATTGTTTCTAGACAGTTTCAACTAAAATCATAGCACACCGGGAAATATTAATCCATATAAAATATTGTTACTTGGTTGATTATTTTCTTTATTATGTATTTATTTATAATATATTCACTCATTTATAATAAACTAGGCTACTTACTAGGGATGTGCGAAGTCCACTTTTTCAATTCGAAGCGAACTCGAATCGAATATATTAAATATTCTCGAAACCAAATCGGAGTTCGAATATTTTATTTTGGTCGTTTTATTCTTGAAAAATATTATATTGTGGCTATTTATATTAACTATGCAGTAAAATTACTTGGAAAATGTGTTATTGCACAATTATTTGTAATATTTTGTGTTACTATGATAAATAAAGCTATTATCACAAATTGAAATTCAATTTATTAAGATTGTTACCATATTAATATTAATCTTTAATCTACAAAACAGCACATAATGGTAATAATTGAACATAAATGGAGTATTTTTAGCTATCAATATTTTTACTGGCGAAGCTTCAAAGCCAGAATTTGTATCAAAGTGAAGTCGAAGTTGATGTTTGTTTCGAAGCCAAGTCGAAATTTCGAAGCTTCTCACACCCCTACTACTTACCATTTAATATCGATAAACTTTCTTTATCAAAAATAAAACAGAAAACCCATTAATTAACTGTTGAGAGAAAGTCCTAATATGTCCTATGTAAATCCATGGACGAGTGATAAATCGTTGGTTATTTTCCAACCCGAATGAAAAAAAAAACAAGTTACAGAAAGCTCCTTTTATGTATGTTTTATGGGAAAACAAGGCAAAGGGGATAGGGTTTTGTATGTGCGAGTATGTGACCGTATGCGTGAGTGTGGGTGAAGTTGATAAGAATAAATATGGCCAACTTAGCAACATCAACTTGCAACCATTTGAATCGATATCATTCCTGAGAAAACCATCTTAGATATCTTATTTTTTTTATTCCGTATATAATTTTTTTTGTTATCATATTCTTTATGACGTGAAGTTCTACACCTCCCTTCTTTTCGCTCCATGACGTCAAATAAGGTGGTGATTTTATCCTTCAATGAAAGTAAAGAACTTTAAAAGTTTTTTTCTTCCGATGCATTCAAAGATGTGCAAACATTCCTTTTACTTTATATATATATATATATATATTATATAATATATATATTTATATTAACAAGTTTTCATGTTTCCTTGACAAGTCATTCGTTTTTTTTTTTTCAATCCTTTAAAAAAAAAAATTTCAACCTCTTTTAAAAACTTTCAAGCTTTCTTTTCGACCAATGTCGTCTATGAAATGTACAGTAGCTACGTGCCCGCAATACTTCAACACTAACACTTCCCGACAGGTAGGAAATAATGAAGCGACGTCATCCGTCGTCATGGTGACGCGAAATGGCCAATACCGTTGAGGGACGGCACGCTGGCAGCCAATGATAGACCACGATTCGTGTCCGCTGAAGGGACTAACGGCAGTACAATGGGGACACGGAACCTCTTACACACGTGCGTGGGCAGGTGACGTCATTTTACAACCCTGGTAAAGGGGAGGGGGAGGAGAGAATTATATTGTTTATGAGTTGGTAAGAGAGGGAGGGGAAAGGAAGAAACGAATCAAGAGGTCGTTGAACTTGTTAATTTCCCCTCATCGATTAAATTACTTTCATCTTTGAAAAACAGTTATATATCATAATGAGGAAGTAGTGGCCTACTTAGTAAAACAGGGTTAGGTCTTAAAACAACTAAGGTTCAGAAAGATTTATAAATTATGGTATAACCAGATATAGTACTTATTGTACCTGGGATAGCCGTAATTTATATCAGAAACACGCAGGGATAATACCTCAAATAATTAGGGATTGCACCAAAATATAACCTGAAATGGTATCTGAGATACCCAAGGATTATACATTAAATAAATAGGCTTTGCACATTAGATGTCTATGATGTGTACGCACATGTCTAGGGGAATTACTTAAATGACCATAGATTGTCTAAGATAATCAGAATTTGTACCAGTAATTGTGTAATTGTAGCCAGATTGTATACCTAAGATAGCCATGATGGGTGCCTGAGATGACCAAGGATTGTATCTTAAATATGCAGGCCTAGCACGTGATATATCCAAGATTTGTACCGAATATAAGCAGCTACGTCATCTTTAATAATCAGGTATTGCATGTAAGATAGCCAGGATTTGTGTCTGATATAATCATGACTTGCACCAGAAATAACCAAGGTTTAGAGTAGGGACACACAAAATGATGGATAAGGGATCTAAGGCGTTAGACTCACATTGTACTTGGTTATTACTGACAGGAAAGTATGATTTCTAATCCCTGATGAGTACACTTTTATACTTATTGTTATCTTATCCTCTTTCTCTACTAATGTTCGATAAATATCTCCCCTTTAAATTAAGCTGTTAATATGACACTTGTGCTAAACGTACCAATAAAAATATAGAGAGATCCATGGTTTGGTTAATAGATAATGATCAGTTATATCGTGGTTTCTAAAAGAAATTATCATGGTTTAAATAAACTATAACAAGGGTCCGGAACAAGAATGATGAGTGTTCGTTACAGATATAACCAGGGCTCGTAACACAGAAGGACAGCCTTCAAAACATGCACAACAAGTATTTTTTAATTCCTTACATATTTCTTAAAAAAAAAAGTTCGTAAGAGATTTAAGCTCGGACTTTATATTTAGTTTGAGGTATTGGATAAGATTTACTAAGAGCTTCACTGCACTGTTTCCTTAACTTTACATATCAATAAATTTGTATTATTAGGTAATCTTAATAACTTATATAGTTTGATTTCATCCTCATATGTTTGTCTCATTAGGAATGTTGAGGTTTATTAATTAACAGCCCACAATGGTGGATAAAGAGGCTAAGACGTCAGCCTCATCAGGTCTGGTTTGTGAGGACGGAGAAAGTTGGGGTTAGAATCCCAGATGGAAGTACCGAGGGTGGTTTTTCCCTAAATAATTTCTACCTCTGAACGAAAATGCAGGTACATTTACAGAAAATTCTAGCGTCCTCATCCTTACTTCATTAGTGCAGTTAAATGTAAATAGCCTGGAGGGCTAGTAAGACGCAGATTGCTTAAAACTAAATAATTTAAATGTATACATTTACGTGTATAAAAGCGTATAGGCCTGACTATAAGCCTATTTAAATGCCCATGTACTTTTCGTCTACCTTGTAAGTTAGCGAGCTTACCTTGTATTAATCCACTATGGGCTATCGGACAAGATATGTTCATTGTGTAATCTGTCAAGGTAAGACTTTCAGAGTAAACGAAGTGTTCATACACAATTTATTAGTTATAAATCTCTTTAAGTACAAGCAATTACTCAATGAAGAAATAGCAGACGGGAAGCCTAACAGAAGTCAATTTAATTGGACAAACCCGACTGATGGTGAACCCATAGAATGACATCCCCTTTGTCTGCTTTCACCTCAATAAAAGTAAATTACATAAATGTGAGAGACGGAGGCTTGGTTGGGATGAGAAAATGTGACAAACAAACCAAACTATCCCTTCTTATTTCCCTCATAAAATGTCAAGAAACGTAAAGCTCCCGACCACCACCTCCCAAATTGAAGTGACTTTTTGTAGGTGGTGGAGGGGGTACGGAGGTGGTTTAGTTTGAAGTATTTGATTGTTAAGTGTACCCCACCCAACCCAACCCCACACATTAGTGGACCTGAACTTGCAACTAAATGATGTAACATTCCCATCACTGTTACACAAGGAATATTTGATTATATTGATTTGACTGACCGCTCAAATCAACCTGGAAAAACAAAACAATGGATTCAAAGTTCCGGTTAAAAATACGTTTCGCTTTATTCCTTTGATTGTAAATTTTTAAACTAAACTACTCCGCACAGAGAAAACTAAATTCACTTTTTGTATTGTTTTATCAGTTACATAGAAAAGTTCATCTATGATACGATTACTTTTCCCTGATTATATTTAACCAAACGAGCATGCACTCAAATAAGCAGAATATTAAGTAGTTTCTAAATTTAATTTTAGTAGGGATCAAAAATAATTATGGCGTGGGCTCAGTGTGAGAATGACACTATATATAATTATTTAAATTATTATTATTATTATTTTGAAATAAGAAAATATAACTTAGTAGAAGTATTTGAGAAATCATTACTTTTACGTTAGAAAATTTTAAAAGTTAACCAAAGAATTAGACCCCCGCGCAATAGGTGACCTGGTCGTGACCCGTTGTCAACTGACGTGGCCAGGTCGATTGCACGCCACCCGTTATCCCAGTGGCCACCGCGACCGACTGGCCACTGCAGCCAAGTGTTCGTTGCCTACCTGTAACATCACGGCAGGTCAACATAAGATTTATAATATTAATGAATTTATGTTCCATTTGACGAGCTTTAAATATACCTATAACTTTGAAACAAAAATTATAAATGTTTAAATAACCCCAAGAATAGTCTTACAATGTCACCAGATTATTATTTTTATTTTGAAATAGATTTTCTTGCAAACGTGTTTTTTTTATAAGTCCTCTACAATTTAGACTATTTGATTTTGTCACAAAAATGTCCCGCAGGAGTCTTCCTTCCAGGATTTAGATTAAAAAAGTCTATGGAAGCCTAATATATCTATATAGAATAAGAAACAAGAATGGAAGGTAAATTCAAACGCACGTCAAAATTTTCATGGTGTAATTAGTATAGTGAACATGTAAACTTGTCGGAAGAAGAGGGGAAGTATTATAAGCTGATAAAAAAAAAGAGGCATCAATAGTGCTTTGATTGCTTAGGTGAGTCAAGTTAAGATGCAACCCGCTTCACAAAATAGCTTTGAGATCTCCAAGTAGGCAACGTCGTTATCATAAGCATGCTTAGCGAACGTGGGTAGCCTGGTAGCTTAGTGCATGGTGGTCCTTAGACAAATTACATTTATCACGTTTTATAAATAAATATTTAATATTAGTTTTGTATTATTTTTTAACAGGATGATACATATTCAATTTCATAAATAGGATTGTAATATGTTAAAGTATGTTGTTCGTGTTATAAATCTTTCTTAAAAGTTCAATTAAATGTGAAAATGAAGCGCATTCGCTTGAACGCAATGATAAACTTTCATTTTTAAAAGGCAAGTTTACGTTTTAAAATGCATCTATTGTACTAGTCAAACATTAAAATAAATTAGGTTTTATTTTATGGAAGTATCTTTAGACTCTTCGAATCCCTAAGGATGTTCAAGATTCTAGGATTTAAAAAATCTTCAGATTTGAAATCTAAGAATAATAATAAAAAGACTTTAATGATTACATTATTATTAAATTATTATCATAGTGCAAGCCTAACAACTATTACTAGATCATATGAAATTATTTTTCACTTAACTTAATTTGCATGCACATTAAGGCAAAAAAAAGTTATAATTTAGCTATAGAGAATCTGATTCATTTCTAATTTAGTTCTGAAAAAAGTAATTGGTTTCATCCAATTTTGGAATAAGCCCATATTTACATTAATTTGACCTAGAAGTTAGGAAAATTGGAGGGGAAAATGGTTGAAAAGATTTTTTAGTCCAAAACCTCACCGATCCTATGTACGCTATTGTTTGTTTGTGGGTTAATTTATATTAAGATAACCATTGGAAATAAATTTTATAATAGGCTATAATAGCTGTAGAGTAATCACTACTAAAATGTTTCCGATGATTCACTTACAGATGTAAAAACTGGCATATATCAATAAATGATGGTTTCACAATACATAGACCGGCATATCAAAAGCAATCAAAAATACTTCGTATTATGTTTAGCAGTCCGACATGGGGTTCATTTTATTACTAACCAACTATCGTATACAAAAGTATTTATTTTTCCAGAACTAGAATTTGAATTTTTTTTGTTTTGTTTTTTTTGTGTTTGTTTATTTCTAGTTAGTGTATTAAAACCACTATGGATTTTAAAATTTTACGTTGCATATTCAAATAGAAATTTAATTATATATTCTCCAAATTGGATAATGTTCAAGTCAAACATTTCAAAGTTAAAAAAAAAATTCATCAATAACATTTCAGAAAGCTCACGTTTATATTTTCAAAATATATAGATTGAAATTTATATTCAAATAAAAAATAAACAGACTAGACTGGACAATATTGGTATTTATTTCACGTGTTCACCAATGCCAGTTATACCAAATAAAAGTATATATAATCCTTCACCCAAAAGACAGAGGTAAAAAAGCAAACTTTATAAAAGGTTTCTTGAACCTAAGATGTTTTCAACGTTGGGACGCTCACGAGTAAAATGGAACGTGAGAAGGTTATGAAAAGATAAAAGATGTAATAGTTGATATTCTGCTCATAGAGCAGCACTCCTTCATACCAGTTGTCTTATCTTAATGTTAACCCAGACTGGCTACCCTAGCGAATAGAGGGATGGATAGAAAGTTGGTATTTAAAGTTAGACATAACTGTAACGCTATTTATTAAAGAGCTTATAATATATTAAATTTAAACTAATTGAATGAACCGGATGATATTTAGCCTAATTGCCACACAGATTAGTACGTGTTCTAAGGCATTAGTAATGTCAGGTCTGGTTTTACAATGAGGGGTAGGTTGAATTTTGAATCCTGTGATGGTTTACTGGGAGTGTGTTTTTCTAAATTTATTATTAATCTCCCTCCACGTATATAGATATTTGTGAGGAAGGAAAGTGGAAACCATTTAGGAAAAAAAAACTCATTGCACTCAACCAGAATCGAGCCCCAACTATCCCATCTTTGATATTGGGTAAGTTTGTAAACTAACAATAATAATTAGTAATCGATGTATATATTAGTATAATGAAGACATCAGCAACAAGCTTGCGGGATTTAACTGAAAAAAGCATTTAAACTCAGGCAGAATGTATTATTTTACCTAGCTGAAGACTGAAGAGAAACCCCCAGTATTTAGATAATATGTGTTGCAAACAGGAATATAATTGTATAATAATGGAAATTGTTAAAAATAAAGAAAAAGTAAGAATAAACTATTAAGTGTAAATTAAATGAAGAAAGCCCACTCAGGGAATAAGGAAAAATAGGAATGAATCCAATGTACAAAGGTGACATCTTCTTCCTTTCTTCTATCGTATGTATTAGAAATAGTCAAACACATATTTAAACATAAATGTTAGCGCAAATTGAGCAATATTTCAATATTGTTGCCTTTATCAACCAAAATATAAGAGGAGATACACTTTAAAGTACAAAAATACTGAAATTCTCATTTTTAATTAAAACATTTCTTAGAAAAAAGTTTCTTTTTTATTCAAAATTGGTTAACTCAGTGTTTGTGTGAAGTGTATACCCACGTTTCTTTTTGTTTGATAAAGGTATCAATGCTGAAATATTACTTTATGTGTATTAACATTTGTGTTTGACTATTTATAATACATACGATAGAAGAAAGAAAGATGTCACATTTATGCATTGGATTCTTCACTCATTTTTCCTTTTTCCCTCAGTGGGCTTTATTAATTTTTACTTTTTCTTTATTTCTATCAATTTCCATTATTATAAAATTATTTAGCCATTGTGTCACCTCATTGTTAAAATAAAGTGTATATAATTCTAGAAATATTCATTAGTATTAAATTCAAATATTTCAATTAATAAGTGCTAGTTTCAACTATACTAATGATTTTGTGATCGATTTAGAACAGGGCCTAAAACTATATAATTGAGGAAATTTGGGTTTCCCCTTCCACAGTTACGAATTAACAATCAGGGAAATGAATGTTGTGTATTTTCTAGAGTTAAGCTAGTTTTTATGTTGTGTGATTATATAAGCAATTGGTTCTTAAAATGCAAGTTAAACACCGATCAAAATAATTGAAATTCCTGACCATAAGTACAGTTTATGATAATTTAAAAGCTTTAAGACCACCAAGAGAAATTATTGCTAGTAATTTATTATAATATGTTTAAAATACATTAATTTTTAACCTGTTCCAGTGGGATTGGTTGCAATGATAATTTATCTGGCTGTTTTAAGAGACCAGTACACAACTTCTACTAGATATACTGGATATGGTTCCCCAATATGTGGTTTTGCATCCTAAAACAGGATATTTTCCAGTACCTTCCTCAAACTATTCACTTAGATTAATCTCGATGATACGAAAATGTATAAATAATAAAATAAGCTTTGTAATAAATAAGATAACATCAATGGTGGGTAAGCATAATAGACGTCAAGCTCACCTAGTCTGGTTTACTGAGAACAAGGTGGTAAGAGTTCTAATACCATATAGGTAAACTAAGGTTGGTGCTATAAATAGTTTTACTCTCTCACTCAACGCAAATATAGGTATACTTTATCTCAATTTTACCCTGTTCCAACCTTCTCAATTAATGCAATTAAATTCGTACAGCATAGATAAGTAGTAAGACGCCAGGTAGAACATATATGTATATATATATATATATATATATATATGTGTGTGTTTTGTGTGTGTGTGTGTGTGTGTGTGTGTGTGTGTGTGTGTGTGTGTGCATGTGCGTGTGCGTGTGCGTGTGTGGAGCTTATGTAACACCCTATTTGTGAAACTGCCCATTTCCCAAATTGGGGAAAAATTGATGAAATCTTAACCAGACCAGTTCATGAAATGGAAATTAGGTTACTATCCTATAGGATCAAATGAAATTAATTTTCCAGTATTATATGTTAAGAATGATAAACTATCCTAACCTAACCTAACTAAACCTGATCTTTCATTCTAAAACCATTAAAAGTTTGGACCATACCTGTTCTTTGCTTGTGCATTTGACAGACTTGGCAAAAACTCGTTAAATACATGAATTGGGCAGCTCCAAACACTACCAAATTTATGAACTGGACTAAGTTGGGCGAGTTTTTGCCCAGTTTGTAAAATTTCAATTCATGAAATGGCCAATTTCACTTTTAGGGTGTAACAGATGTAAATACACACACATATATATATATATATATATATATATATATATATATATATATATATTGTGTGTGTGTGTGTATGTGTGTTTTTTGCTTGGCATCTTACTGCCTATCTGGTTTAATTGCACTAGCTGAGAAGAAGGGAAGAGAGTAGAATTTAGAGAAAGTTTACCAACACTTGCCTAGAGGGAGAGTGGTAAAGCATATATATATATATATATGCATAGCGATAAGATAAAGTGTTATATATGTTTTTAAAGGGGACATCCTAAATCAGCAAACACCGAGAATATATATTTATTTAGACTATTTTTATCATTCGACTTTAAACTATGACCATTGAATGGATCTGTTGTGGCGTGTCTTTGTCTTATTTTCTGTCCTGTAATCAATATGTAACGAATAAAAAATGATAAATATATCAATCAGAACAACAATTATGTCATCAAACCATTTATGGTTTTTTGTTTCTCTTATAGTTCTTATTATTATACATTATTATTTTATCAGACACCCTTAAACATTTTAATTACAAGCAAACACCGCTATTATAATATAATATTGCTAATTCGTTATACATTAAAAACATTGCCTGGTTATTTCTAAGTTGCGCTGGTCATGATAACCTACGTAACTCTTATATGCTTCTTGTTAACTGCCCCCTTAAAGATTCCACCCGGGAATTGAAAACCTTCCTTTGCCCCGAGGATCATGACGTGACCTTGTAAGCTATATGCAGCAGCTCACTTTATATATTTGTCTTCGCGTCTTACCACTCGTCTGGGCAATGCACATTTATTACACAAATAAAGTAGCTATGAGAAATAGAGATCAACAGATCTTAGAGTAAATGCACCCAAAATGGCGTGAGGGAAGAGTGTAAAACCATTTATATCAAACAATCTCAGTACATACTACAGGAATTCAAACCACGAATTCCCCGTCACCATCAAACTAGATTAGCTGAGCCTGACATCTATACCACGTGCCCACCCGTGTGGTTAAGATGAATTGGTAGATACAAAAAGTTTGAAACTCTGTCGATTGGAGGAGAGGATGTGGGAGTTGTTTCCACATATGATGTTTCATTGTGGTTTTTTTCTCTATCTGCATTACCATGCCAATGCATTTCTTTTAAATCATCTTACTTATCCTAATCTATTCGATTAAATAACTCTTTTAAGTAAGCGCATGAACTAAAATAAAAACAACATTGATTAATGTATGTAATGTATTCTCAATTGTCATGTATTTTTTTTTAATTTTAAGCTATTTACTTTTATAAAAACTAGATTTTCCATTGAAAGTAATGTCTTTACATGTATTTCCAAGCAGGCCTCTTATCAGAAGGCTCAGACGATATGCTGATGTTCAGAAATCATGCATTGTTTAATAAGTGGTATTTTGTTTAAAAAATTATATCTCACTAAGTTTTAAATGTAGCAATGTGTTCCTATATAGTTAAAAATATTGCTTTATAAGTTTTTTAATCAATGAAAGGTTAAATTAGCTCATTTACAAGGACGTTTCACGGGAAGTGTCGCAGTTAACAAGGAAGCATAAATGCTAAGAGATTCAGCTTTCCTCAAAAAGAAAATTTAAAAAAGTCACAGTATCACGTGATAAGAGAATAGAGGATTTTTTATAATGGTTTTGAAGCTTTTGAGCTGCCATTCCTATAATAAATACAGCAATGTGAAAATATTTTCCTTCGAGAAGATGGTTCCTTTAATTTTACATAGACATATGCTATATTTTTTAGTTCTAGTATGCATATAACTGATAATAATTTCTGTATTTTAACACATGGTTACTATCACTAAATGTTAAGGAGAAAAATTAATAAACATAATTAAAATAAACCTCCCAAGCAAATATATTAAGAGGGAATTTAAATAAATATTTAAAATCCACTCTGAGCTTGCAATAAAAACAGACAAAATATATTCGAAGCATCTCATTGGTGTTTATATTATTGCTAAAAAGTATCATGTGTATTGTCATGGTTTATATATTTACTATTGATTTCTTATATTAAAGTTTATTATTATTATTATTATTATTATTATTATTATTATTATCATTCAGCACCGCATCATACTACCCGTTTGGGTTATACGCTTTAAGTACTAATTACGCTAATTGATTAGGAATTGGGAAGGTTGAGTTAGAGGAAGTGAACCCACATTAGCGTGGAGGGAGAGTGGAAAACCATTTAGGAAAAACCACCCCCAGTTTACCCGACCGATATTCGAACCTCGATCTCCCCATCCTCAGCAGTCGAGCTCAACACGACAAGCGCGTTAGCCAACTACGCCACCAAGGCGGGTTTAAAGTTTTTAAAACAACATAATAATATTGATAGTTTATAAAAAATAATTTTAATCAATAATAATAATAATAACATTAAAAATCTTATTTTTAAGAAAAAACAATTTGATTAACAAATTTATAATTTTAATACTAAAAAAACATAAAAGTCAATGTCACAATAAAATTAATAAATATTTAAATAGGACTAAAATGTTTTAGTAGGTATAAATAGAAAAAATATGTAGGTATTTTAATCAAATAAACTCTGACAAGACATCTTGTGAATGTGGGGAATGCCAGGCCTCCACCGTGGTTCGGATTCCACGTTAAACTGTAGGTCCTCCATTTCATCTCACAATCACCCTACCATTACACATTAGCGTAAGTGCGTATAACCCGAATGGGTAGTAAGACGTGGTGCTAATAATAATAATAATAATAAAATAAATCTTTTTAACATACTTAACTTACTGATCTAATTACTGAAGATTCTTAGTTTTAAGTCACTTTCTTTTTTGCACAATAGAGCTCACTTGAAAGAGTTATTGCTAAGGTCATGTAGATGATATGGCGAGGGAGGGGATAGTCATTTTTCACAACATTATGGTATTGGTTTCAACATTTTTGATTATATTCTAAGCTATCGCCCCCTTGAACTCCCTCTGGATCCACTACTGATGTTGAAAATTAACATAAAAATACATTGTTATATAGAGCCGAGTTGTATAGTGTTTATTTATTTTTATTTATAATGAGTTTCTTAAAATAATTAGTCATTATGTTAATTAATTTCTTGATATCCAATTAGTAATACTGAGTAATTTAAATAATGTGACAAAATATTGTATTATTTGTAATTAATTATTCTTATGTGGCGAGATGATGTTAATTATAAATACTAATTATATTCTTAAGAAAAAATGAAGATAAAAATATACTTAAGTAAATACGTTCCTTTTAATTAGGTCTTTAACAATATAGTATAATGTAAAGCCTGTTAACGATATTTTAATTAATTACATCAAAATACGTTTGTTAAAGTTTGTTTATATAAACAAAAATAACCTTCTCCAGTGAACATGCTTACAAAGGCTTCTGGGTTTTGGTCTTGAACAGATTATGTATGGTTCGAATTCTGAACGAATGTAATTTTTTTTTCCTAGATACTAATTATAATCACCCGTCCGGAAAATGCAGTAACATTACTCTAAATTATAGATTTTTCATCATTACCCCATTAGTGTAAATATGTGAATATCTTGGACGGGTAGTATGATGCGGTATATATTTAACAATAACGAAACTATAGGGATCAAATGTTATAAATAAATTGTAAGTATAATTTTAGATCTTGGTGAGAATCTAATTTAATAATTTGAAACTATTTAGAGAAACCGATTGTGATCATTTAAATATGTATTTAAAATGTATCCAGACGTAGAAATCGAACCTAGTACTTTTTGATCAACGCGACAATGCTCTATCACTGAGATATCTAGATTCATCCCATGCCAAAGTTTATTATTATTATTATTATTATTATTATTATTATTATTATTATTAGCGCCGCATCTTACTACCCGTTCGGGTTACACGCACTTACGCTAATGTGTAATGGTAGGGTGATTGTGAGATGAAATGGAGGACCTACAGTTTAACGTGGAATCCGAACCACGGTGGAGGCCTGGCATTCCCCACATTCACAAGATGTCTTGTCAGAGGTGAAGGAAGGGTTTGGTAATCAGATAAATTTGTGCCAGGACCGAGGATTGAACCCCGGACCCCAGCACAGAAGTCCGACACCTTACCCCTAGACCACCAGGTCACCTCATGCCAAAGTTCATACATAATTTATTATTTTAAGGCGGAGTCTATGATGGATATGTATAATCGTAATCTATTAATTTTATCACTAACACAATGTTAGCGACTTGTAGTTAGATTAATGTGCTGCACATAATCCGTAGCATATATTGATTTAAATATGCTGTTAGCTATTATAATTTAAAATAATAATAAAATAATATTTTAAAAGTGTATATTAAGTACAAAATATAGAAACAAAATTTAAAATAAATTTAAGTGGAAGCATTTTAAAGAACTCTGAGCGTCTTATTTGAATAGTTTTCTTGATATTTCTTTTGCGCTTTCCTGTGTCAGCCTCAAGGCTTTCAAACTTTGTCTGGCAGCTTTATCGTTATAATGTGGAACTTTCCTTTTTCCGGGGTTGTAAAGTATAACGATACAAAACAGAACTTTGTTCAAGTTGTCAATTTCTACGAAAAATTAAGCCAATAATTTGGGTGGAATGAGTAATTGTCTCCCTTACAAAAAGTTTTTTAGATAAGAAATACATTCAAATTGTACAGGTTTGAGCACTATAATTTTATTTTAATAAAAGGCTAAAAGTATTACTTTGAGATTATATAGTATCTGAAATATCTACTTATGTTTTAGGGTACGTATACTTTCGTTAAGATTTAGTCTAGAACACTTTCAAATTCTATCGAGAGTAAGGGCATCAGGAGGGAAATAAACTGAGCTATACGATCTCATATGATGATATGGCCGTCACACCAAGATACAAAATCCATCTATCAGATCATATTTTAATTTATTCTTATTCGTGTCTTAACCCTTACTGACTCGTGGTGATTTCCTTCGCATCTTAAACTATATAAAAAAAATTGAAAACTCTTGTTGTGGGTTGTATCGATCTCTTTTGCGACCAATTCGAGTCTACTAAAGTGAAGAAAGTAAATGGCTAAGATACAAGTTTGTAGAGTAAAAAGGATGGGGGTGAAAAATCATTCATAAAAAAGAATGAATCCTCACCTATTTGCAGCAGCGCCCACGATAACATCCACAGATGGCACGTAGTGAACTTCCCCATGGTGACGTCAGTTCTTGTCAACACAGCAACAGGCGTTCAGGAAACTACATGTCTCGTACCTACACCGACACCGTTTACAAACTTTTTTTTGTAAGTTTATAATTTAGACAAAACTACCTTATTGATGACAGCAAAATTGTATATTTGTTCTCATTAAAATCTAGAGTGGATTAATGTAAGTTAGAGAGAATTAAGAGAACTTATGTTTACAGCATACACTTAAACAACAACTTTAATAAGCGACTCCATTTTTGTGTTCATGAATATCAAAATTAAAAATGTTCACGGGTTAAAAACAATTAAATATAAATAATTAATTTAGGTCGATCATTCACTTTTCATAAATATATTTTTCAATAATAAATGTAATTTAAAAAATGACTGAAGTTTACTAAACCGCGGGAATGATTTCGGTGACGGTCGTAGCCCAGACGGTTTTCCACGTCTTGGTCGTCGTCGGGACGGCGTCCTACGCGAGACTGGCCGGCCTTCAGTCCCCAAGGTGTCCACCGGACCCCCGCCACGGCGCTAGCGTCGATCATGAGCAAGCAGGCAGCGCGTGCCGTCACCATAGCGACACACAGCTGTTGTGTTGGGTTTTGTTTGTGTTTAGAAGGGGGAGGGGGCGAATTTGTGTTCTAGGAGATTTCTCTCGGGTCTGTGTTGTTGGACTATTCCTTTTATGCGAGGAAGTTGATTATCTACTCCACCACCAATTAAAGGTTAATATCAATTAACTAGCTAATTATTATTTCAAATGTACAAATATTTACGTACTGAATAAAATAAACGTCGCAAAAAAATAGAGTGCTCATAAATAATAGAGTTTCCAATTAGGTGTGGTTACGTGTAAAACAGAAATTTGAGTTCAAACAAGATTGAAAATAATTTATATTAGTTTACTATACGTCCTGTGACAGGGAAGTCAGGCTTAAAATCTCTCATGGATGGATAAGGATAGTGCTTTCATACCCTCTTCACGCAAATGTACGTGCACCTGTATTAAAACCTTCCTAATTTCTACCTGAGGGATCAAACATTTTTAACTACAATGTTACCCGCCTCGGTGGTGTATTTGGCTAACGCGCTTGTCGTGTTGAGCTCGACTGCCGAGGACGGGGAGATAGAGGTTCGAATCTCGGTCGGGTGAACTAGGGGTGGTTTTTCCTAAATGGTTTTCCACTCTCCCTCCACGCAAATGCGGGTTCACTTCCTCTAATTCAACCTTCCCATTTCCTAAATCCATTAACGTAATTAGTACTTAAAGCATATAACCCGAACGGGTAGTAAGACGCGGTGCTAAATATTATTATTATTATTATTATTATTATTATTAACTACAATGTTATAAGTTGTTTTATTAATTTATCACAATAAAAAGTTTAATTTATTTAAAACCATTATGTCTAGGAAGTAAGTTCTAGCATTAGAGGATTAATATAAAAAGAGCTTAGTTTAAAAATAATAAAAATTCTTATAACATAGCCATGTTAAATTATGAATCAAATAAATATTTTTATAAAATCCCATAAAGTGTTAAAAGTTATAAAATAATTATGTTATTGTTGCCATTAACAGTGTATTGTTAACATTAGACGCCATGAAATAAAAATCACAATTTATTTTTCATAAATAGCTTCTGTTTAAATAGTATTACTTGTATATCAGGGGCTTTAAATTGTAAATATAAATGGGTTAACAGAAAATTGTATGCCGTCATATGAATATTATAACAAAATTGCAATACATTATATTTATGTTTATATTAACATTCCTAAGTCAGGGGTATATGTCCAAACATTATTGTTTAACTCCAAATTTGACGCCGTGAGATAGGTATTAAGAAAACTGTAATACATTGTTGTTGTGCTTATAGTATCACTCGTAAATCAGGGGCTCATATTATAAATCTGAAGGTTGTATTAGGCGCTGTTAGGACAAATTTTACTGGCAATATGTAATTCGTAGCATTTCTGCACACAGTATCACACACATATGTTAGGGTATTAAACCGTATTTTAATATTTAGCCTCATGGAAATATATATCTCTAACAATATGCAATAAACTATTGTGAAAATAGCATCAGACATTCATTAGTATCCAGCCGGACACAGCATTATTTCAGCTAGATGCTTAACGACAAACAATAGTGTCGCATGGATATACTACAAGTATAGAATTTATATAACTAGTAGTATTAATAAGTCTTATTTATATGTAATTTTTTCAAACACACTACTTTTACTGTAAGTTACGTGTTTTTAGCTATTAATTTGATTAACTTTCCCTAACTCAAAAATTAAATAAACCACTATGAATATGAGATCGCTATCAAAAAGAAAATTATATACATATAAAAATGCATGTAGTGTCTGTCCTTCAAAGTTTATATTCCAACTTCCCAATACTCTGAATAGATGAAATTTAGTATGGGTGCTATAGAGACTGCCATCCCTGCAATCTTCAATAAAATTAATATATACAAAACTTGAGAAATCCAAGATAGCAGATCCAATATGGTGGATTCTACCTATAGCTCGAGTTCAATTTAGATGAAAATCAGTATCTAGGAAGATTGTTGACCAGCGCAGGTGGTTTATAAAACAAATTACGGCTGAACACGTAGAATTTGCCATATACATAAAGGCCACAGGAGACAGAATTCACATGGAATATGAAATGGTTCCTGTCGGGGACAGGCCTAACCCCTAGTACATCATAGTTAAATATAACTTGGTACCAATAATTATTTTCGTGAATCTGAATTCATACAAAATCACCATTTCTGTCAAAGCAATGAGCCCATGTGTAACACACACCTCCTGCAATTGACCCAATCTTCTGTCAAAGCAATTAGCCCAATTGTAACGCACACCTCCTGAACTTAGCCCAATATTCTGTCAAAGCAATGAACCCAAGTGTAACACACACCTCCTGCACTTGGCCCAATCTTCTGTCAAAGCAATTAGCCCAATTGTAACGCACACCTACCGCACTTGACCCAATCTTCTGTCAAACACTTAGCCCAATATTCTATCAAAGCACTGAGCCCAAGTGTAACACACACCTCCTGCACTTGGCCCAATCTTCTGTCAAAGCACTCACTTGTTGATTTGATAGAATCTTCACGGTCCCTAATCTGGCAGGTCTTGCTTTGGACACGATTAAAAATATTGGTTGAAAATTTAGAAATGGTTGAAGGGGAGGAAGTAACAAAAACCACTGATTGGCGAGGTTTGAAATAAACAGCAAATATAAACATTGCCATGAGTTTTGAGAAGTAAGAAACCACAAGCAGCCTCCCCGTTCAACTTGATGAAATATGCATGTATGCTTACAAACGTACCTATATATAACACACATGGACACACATAATATATACATACACACAAAATATTCACATATATAAACACATATAAATATATATATACTTTTGTGTCTGCCTACACACGCATATATGCATGCACACAATGCGCATACATACATACATGCACGCGCACGCGCACATACATATATATACATCCATCCATTCATACGTTCACATAAACTCTTACGTATACAAAGAATGTAAAAAAAGCTTTCAACATTATAAAAAATGTAATTGACAAAGGACCTACTTTATATCTATCAAAGCTTACGAAACAGTTCATTTCCTCTTGGACCCTCATTACATCCCTAGAGCATAGCTTGGCCACGATGAAAGCGCTTTTGATATTTTTTATTGAAACAATAAAACAATATTACCGCCCTCAGCTCCGGTTATGACCGCTTGAACGAAGGTTCCATAGAACCATTGATCTGGTCAAAAATATACACAATGTTTTTCTCGCAATAAAACTAATTTGATTTTATGAAAAGCTATTTTTTTTACCGTCTAAATATAGACGTACAATACGCTTACACACGGTTTGAAGATTGAATCCGGATTCTGTTGGTTGCTGGTATTTGTTTGCTATGAGCGCTTTTTAACGGTTCGACCATACCACAACAGATGGGCGATATTAGTTTTAAATCCTTTGATAAGCTATGTTTTAGGCAAATGCCCACGTAGTGTAACAAAAAGTATATCGGATTCTGCTATAGGGGAAAATATCAGTAGGGTAATGGGGGATTATAGGTTTTAATATACTTTCAGCAAAATAATCATGAAACGTTGCATTTTTTGTCTATATATTTGTTGGGAGGGAAAAAGATAGATATATAAAATTAAATCGTGTTGTATAATCATTTATAATTTTACATAAATACGTGGTATAGAGAAATTGTTTAAATTGTAAATAATAAATTTATTATATTTCTAAATTCTAATAAAGCTTTATTTATTTCCACAACCTCTTAGTTCCCTACCGAACTATATGCATAAACTAGGAATTAGTATGGTATAATTTTATAGAAATTGTACCAACATTATCGTCAGAAAATATTCAGATCAACATGTGAGTTACCTCTAAACATATTTTTTTTATTCTTGGATTTGATATTTATAAAAGTTTACACTCCATACATAGATTCTATAGTAAATAATATTGAAATGAGAGCCTAAAATAAAATGACACATCTACCAAATAAATATTTTAAACAAAATTCATTAAACATACAGCTTTTTTGCACCACAACCCGTTTAAGATATCCACATTTTAGTACACTAATGGAGTAGGGATAAATGAGGCAGAATTGAGAGTAAATGTACCTGCAGTTGCACGGATGAATAGATGAGAGATATCCTAAATAGGTGCTTTAACCAGTTCATTATCTCCAGGAGGGGGTTCAATGTTGTACCCCTATTCTCAATTCCCAGTTTGAGAATTACCTAGATATGGTTGGGTTTTATCAGCTAGTTCTTAATAAAACTAGGCTTTGACATTATAAATGCAATCTAAAGTATCAGACGAATGAATTGTATCCACTCTGAATGGGCTTCAGTCCAACTTTTCTCAAACAAATACCACATACTATATAAAGTCTGCATTGTATCCCCTATAATTATTTGCATCATATCCACCAAAATACTGTCATACTTACCCCTGAAGATAGTTGATTAGAAAATGTTTTCACTTGTGTGAATAGGTTTGTCTCATATCAAGGGCCACACGTACTATGGCAATAGTCTCTTGTTTCATTTTATGTTGATGAAACTGGTGCTATAATCTGGCCCTGGTGGACTGAGTTTTCTTGAACGGTTTCTCCTTATATCTCCACGTAAATGAGGTTACCCTTCCTCTCAAATTGGGCCTTCATCCTCCTTACCCCGTAAGTGTAAATATTCTGAAATCCCGGAAGGATAGCAAGACACGTAGTGAATTGAGCACAAATTGCAATAGATATAATATTCTGGCATTTTAGTCCAGTCTGTATAACGGGTGTCTAACAAACTAAGGGTTCTAGGTTCGATTTCCACCCGGGCGAAAAAAAATTGTATTTGAAGAATTGAGATTTATCCTTTCACATCTATGGTATAACAACTAGAGGACTGGCTGTTGTGTATGTTCTAAAATAAAGTTAGTTAGCTAGTAATAGATTTTTCTATATAATCATCCGTCTCACAAATGTCGTTCAGTGCCAAATTAATTAAGTAATGTTTGCCGATGATGGAGAAGTTGATGTTTGAATCCTGGCTTGGTGAACTAAAGGTGTTTTTTTCTAGATGACTTCACACTCTCCCTCCACGCAAACGTTGGTATATTTCCTCTCAATACTATCTTCTTAATCTCTACCACATTAATGTTATATATATATATATATATATATATATATTATATATATATATATATATATATATGGGGGGGGGGGGGGAGCTGAATTGTATCTCCTCGGAAGAGACTCTCTTCCAATATTTTTGCCACAAACAGCTCAAATGAAAATCCTGAATTATATCTCTTTTAAAAATCGGAATTATATCTCCGAAAACCTGAATTGTACCTCCTCGGAAGAGACTCTCTTCCGATACTTTTGCCACAAACAGCTCAAATGAAAATCCTGAATTATATCTCTTTTAAAAATCGGAATTATATCTCCGAAATCCTGAATTGTACCTCCTCGGAAGAGACTCTCTTCCGATAGTTTTGCCACAAACAGCTCAAATGAAAATCCTGAATTATATCTCTTTTAAAAATCGGAATTATATCTCCGAAATCCTGAATTGTACCTCCTCGGAAGAGACTCTATTCCGACACCTTACACATAAACAGCCCCGACAGAAAATTCTGAATTGTATCTCTAAGTACACGACCTTAAGTTTTAATTCTTATGTGCACTATATAGTGGTTAGTTTGTCAGAAGGCTTCTAGATGGCATAACAAGCGACAAACGTTGGTTGATGCTTAGTACAGCTCATAAATAAAATAACATAGGGCAGCATAGGGTAAAATTAATCAAATAACTTGAAATGATACAATTTATAGATTATTATTATTATTATTATTATTATTATTATTATTATTTATTATTATTATTATTAGCACCACGTCTTACTACCCGTTCGGTTTATACGCACTTATGCTAATGTGTCATGGTAGGGTGATTGTGAGATTAAATGAAAGTCCTACAGTTTAACGTGGAATTGGAACCACGGTGGAGGCCTGGCATTGCTCACATTCACAAATTTACAAGTTATAGAGAATTTTTATTTTCGTTTATGTTTGAAAAAATCAAAATCACATTTTAATAAGTATTTTAGCATTTTAAGGGAAAACACACGATTTGTGTATTATAATTATTATGTTTGTATATTTCTTTACGCATTCTATGGAACCAGTAATATTTACATATGTTTTTAATAAATATATAAATAATATGCCAAAAGTAAATTTTAGGTTACTTTTAAATAGAATATTACAAAAGAATAATTGGCTTTTAGGTCTTAAACTACGTATTTTTCAACCTTTGGCACTAAAATTTGAAGGAAAAAACTAATCAATTATGGGGGAAATTAATTCATTAAAAATCCTATTATTTATTTTATTATTGAATTTGGGAGAAGTAACAATAATGCAATGATTTGAGTTGTCAGCATTTATTGTATTCTATTTACGGGTAGTAAGACGCGGTGATGATGATGATAATAATAATAATAATAATAATAATAATAATAATAATAATAATAATAATAATAATAGATATTCACTGACTGTGTAGAGGTATTCTTAAAATAGTTTGGTTTAATTAATTTTGAGCTATTTTCCCCCATGCTTCACCTTAACTTGTAAGACTTTGATAAGTATCTTATATATCTTTGATCTATGACATGTTTGAATACTATACAAGGTCACAGATAAATATGGACTATCGCTATTGCTCTTAGTCTGTTTGCGAGGTCTAAAATATATATTATATTAATTTTTGAGATAAGTTTTTATAGCAATAGCAAACTAGTAAGTTGTATTGAAATTCTAACCATTCATAAATGCAATGTTAATAAAGAGTAAAGTATACAAAGCAATACAATATATTAAGTGGAAGTGATTTGCAACACTAGGCTTGCAGTTACAGTACATAACTCTACAAAAATTCACTATTCATAATCAATGTACTTGAACATACTCAATTAACAACACACTTTTAGTTCCTCTACCCAATTAATTTACTACATTGCACATATTATTTTATTCCTATCATATAATCTTGGTCCTAGGATTACATTCATAATTAGCACCTATTAAGATAATATATTATATTAAGTTTTAATACATTTATGTTAGAACTAATAATGTTAAAGGATTAGTTACTAACTGTAAAGCAGGACTAAGTAATGGAATTTGATCAAATCTCTGGAATTTTCACATATTAGCTAAACGAATAGGCCTACGCTACTTTTATTTACAATAGTTAACTGTCTAAATATTTTTCTTCCCGTTAATACTCTTCACGAATATTTTTTTTTTGTACAGATTTCTTAAGTAAAGCTTATGTAAAGCAAGGTATTGACTTGTCAAAACTGTTGACAGTATGAGAATGAAATTAGGTATGTAAAGTAACCTTCCTCGTAGAGGAAAAAATCAAATACCTAAAGGTTCTGAACTGATTCATCACATGTTTGAAATACATTTAAAATCTTAAAGATCAAAAGAAAATAAATACCTAATTAAAAATGGATATATGAAAATGTAATTTTAAATGTAATAATAAATATTAAATATTTTATAAAGTAATAAGGCGATCGTATTGTAATCTTTACAAGATAATCTATAGCAAGTCGTTATGCCAAATGCAAAATATCCGCTCCTTAAAATTACTAGTTTTTAGAAACTTACTAATCTAATTCCTTTAATTAAAACGTCAATTTGATCAAATTAAAAATATATCAGAAAATATAATATATAAGTTTAAATATTTTTGTAACTATAACACAGCCGTAATCTGTTATATGGAGTCAACAGTTCACTTTCTGAGACTTCAACACCCTTAATTCTTTTTATATTTTACAATATGATTTGGCATATTATTTATGCCATTATTAAAAACAGATGTAAATATTATATGTTCCATAAAATACGTAAATAAATATACAAACATAATAATTATAACTACACAAATCATGTGTTTTCCGTTAAAATGTTAAAATACATAATACAATGTGATTTCAATGTTTTCAAACATAAATGTACATAAAAATGCTCTATAAATTGTTATATTTAGTAATTTGATTAATTTTACCCTATTCTCCCCTCTGTTATTTTATTTATGAGCTGTACTAAGCATCAACCAACGTTTGTCGCTTTTTATGCCATCTAGAAGCCTTCTGACAAACTAACCGCTATATAGTGCACATAAGAATTAAAACTTAAGGTCGTGTACTTAAAGATACAATTCAGGATTTTCAGTCGGGGCTGTTTATGTGTAAGGTGTGGGAAGAGAGTCTCTTCTGAGGAGGTACAATTCAGGATTTCGGAGATATAATTCCGATTTTTAAAAGAGATATAATTCAGGATTTTCATTTGAGCTGTTTGTGGCAAAACTATCGGAAGAGAGTCACTTCCAAGGAGGTACAATTCAGGATTTCGGAGATATAATTCAGGATTTTCATTTGAGCTGTTTGTGGCAAAAGTATCGGAAGAGAGTCTCTTCCGAGGAGGTACAATTCAGGATTTCGGAGATATAATTCCGATTTTTAAAAGAGATATAATTCAGGATTTTCATTTGAGCTGTTTGTGGCAAAACTATCGGAAGAGAGTCTCTTCCGAGGAGATACAATTCAGTCGCCTCTCTCTCTCTTATATATATATATATATATATATATATAGAGAGAGAGAGAGAGAGAGAGAGAGAGAGAGAGAGATATGCGTGTATACCAAATGGATATTAGTGAAAAAGGACAATATATTAAATATATAAACACACTATAGAATAGAACCCTTAACTCTCTCCTTAGCTTAAATTTAAATATTTAGTTGGCAGTTTAGGGAATGCGAGTTAAGGACAGTGTTTTTACAGTTTTTTATAGCAAAAATGTTTTTTGGCATAGACGAATCAAATATTGCTCCAGTAGAACCATAGCGTTTAATTTTCTATACATGATGATATCTGTCAAGGGTGTCCTTGAATTGAATGACAACTTTTTCTCTTCATTTAAAAAGTATGTATTCTAATGTCATTAAGCTCATGACAGATATTCAACAACTGTTGATATCACTATATGAATAAAATTAAATTCTATATTTGTACTGGAACTATATTTTATATATTTTAGCCAAATCACAGTTTTGCTATAAAAGCTGCAAAAACAGTTACCTAAACTCGACTTCTCTATACTTTCGCCTTAACCTTAAACCCCAACATGTAAGTTAAGTGTTCTTGGGGACATCCTCACTACATTGTTTCTAGATAAGGACCATGTTGAGTGCTTGGGCCACAAGATAACACCTTACTTGTGTTCTGCGAGGTGGTCTAATGTACCTCACTGAAATATAAACTTGCCAGTTCCTTGAGAACCAAAATAACCACCCTCTTCCTCGTAGATTTAATGGGTATTCTCTCTCTCTCTCTCTCTTTGTGTCTAGCGCCCACAAGGAACCTCACGCGAGATTCCTGATTCGCGCGGGAGATAACTTGGATTTATCGTACTGAGCGCGCACGGAAGATCGAACCTGTTCACACGCGACGCTTTTTATTCTATTATTTCTTATTATGCACTACTTCTCCGTATCAGTCTTAGCTACTTGCATATTTACACTAATGGAATAAGGATTAGAAAGATATAATTTGTGTGGGAAAACGTTCAGGAAATTTCACCCTCAGTTCACCCAGTGTGAATTCAAGCCCCAAACTTTCCATCACTAATAATAGCAAGTGGTCAAACGTGTGGCTGGTAAATATTATGATATTCCAGAAAGTTATTTAAGTGTTTAATGGCTTCTGTAGGATTATTATAATACAAACCCCAATTAAATAAATTAATTGATTCTAAGATGGTTTTTTTTTTAGCATATATGTTTCAGACAAAACTTATTTAGCAGCTTAATCAGTGGACTAGCGATGAGGATGGAAATGCTTAAAAATATTTGTCAAAGCTTAATTTGAGCTATTTTAGAAAGTGTTTTAGTCACATCCGTCCCGAAGAGTATCGTGTTAAAAAAAACAGTGAACTAGGCTGGCGGGGAGTGTAAAGTAGTGAAAATAGGTGAGAGGGTGAAACAGTGAAAGTAGGGGAGGAGGCAGGACAGTGAGGGTGGTGGAGGAGGTAAGACAGTGAGGGTAGTGGAGGAGGTAAGACAGTGAGGGTAGTGGAGGAGGTAAGACGGTGAGGGTAGTGGAGGAGGTAAGACTGATGAAATAAGTGGAGGTGGTAAGACAGTGAGTGTAGTGTAAGGAGTAAGACAATGATAGTATTAAAGAAGTTAACGTTGTTTGAACAGAGCTAATGTTGGGAAAAATCCATAAGATAGCGTTTGTGTCGCCGAGGAAACGGTAAAAGTGTATGCTAACGGCTCGTCCAGTTAAGAACCAAAAAACCTATCACCGTCAGCGGTGAAGTGACTGGAAATTCTTGGGCTGAAGTTTTGGGTAGGGTAGAGGGTGGGAAAGGGGGCAGATTAGCAGGTATAAAGTCTTCTCTGGCTATTATGAATGAAAACTGTAAGTCAGGGACCGAACTATTATTATTATTATTATTATTATTATTATTATTATTATTATTATTATTATTATTATTATTATTATTAGCACGGCGCCTTACTAACGGTTCGGGTAATTCACACTTACGCTAATATGTAATGGTAGGGTGATTGTGAGATGAAATGTAGGACCTACAGTTTAATGTGGAATCCGAACCACGGTGGAGGCCTGGCATTCCCCAAATTCACAAGTTGTGATTAATACACTTCTTCTCAGAGGTGAAGGAAGGGTTTGGTAACCAGATAAATCTGTGCCGGGACCGAGGATTGAACCCCAGACCCCTAGCACAGACGTCGGACACCTTACCCCTATACCGCCAGGTCACCACGAGACCGAACTAAACCGTCGATTCAGTTTTTAAAGTTAACCTTAACGTGATTTAAACTCCAAGCTCATTTAGTTTATTTTACCTATGAGTGATGGTTAGGGCTCAAATCCCGAATCGGTAAACAAAGGGTGCGTCTTTCTAAATGGTTTCCCACTGTCCCTCCACAAAAATGTGGAGTACACTACCTCTGTTTTAGATATTTATCATTATTAACACACTAGTGTAATTAATAAAAGTATAAATATTAATTACACTAAGTGTGCTATGTACAGATATATCGAACTAATAGATTAAGTATTTAAATCATTATATCTACATGATGTCGAATATGAGTATTTGTTAATTACGGTTATAGCTTCATCTACATATTATTTAAATTAAAAAATGACATCTGGACACGGGAATTGAACTTGGGACCTACAAACTATGTTTGGATAGTTGTTATAAAACTAATTCGTTACGTCTGAACAAAGGGGAGTAATACATTTTTTAAAAATTTGACCAGAAAGGACATAAAAAGAGATTTGGATTGTGGAGCGGGAAAGGGAAAGGTGGAATATTGATGTAGACATTTTGTGCACAAATGCACATATTGTTTGTTAGTGTCCATCTGGACACGTCTGTAGCCTGAACCTAGCTAATACAGTAGTGGCTCGCAAATTATGTTACGTGATGCCATTGTAGTTTGTCGGGGCTATTTTTTTTACTTTTATTTTAGTGCCGCGTATCTTACTACCTGTTCAGGTAATAAACCTTTGCACTAATTACTCTAATCTTAAATCTAGGACAGACACAAAATCCATCCCCGGCCGTCAATTAATCACTGTGAAAGGGTAAACCCACATTCCAACAATGAAACATCTCTCAGCCATATCAGGGATCGAGCCCGGGCCCTTAGCACTGTAGGTGGACGCACTACCGACGGAGCTAAGCTTCATTATTTTTTAGCATGATATTTTTTTTCTAAGTTATATCGACAAACAAATGTATAGATTTTTTTTTTACAAAAGGGCTAATTTGTTTTTTTTTTAAAAGGTGGGGAGGGTGCACAGAATATACTTTCTAGCTACTGTAAATAAAAAAAGAAATATTTACTTAAAACTCGTAAGATATTTGAAACGAGATAATAAACATTGTTGTTCATTTTACCAAAGAGCAAAACGAAATAATATACACTGTTAGAGAAATAAGTAATATCACACTCACTGAGCATTACAACAATTTCCAAATTTAAAGACTTCCGTAATGTATATAATGTATCTATATATATTTATCTGTAAACATTATATAAGTGTATTATATATATAGTACATATGTCGTGGGTGAATTGGAAAATCTGGCTTAATGCAATAGGCACCGTCAATTTACAATGAGCCTGGATAGTTGGAAAATAATATTATACTTGCTTATCAGCCTATTAACTTTTAGGTTTATTGCAATTAACCCATACCTCTTTAGGTTATTAAGGAAATGCGCCTTTGTTCTTTCAATCAGTCTAGTTGATTCCAGGCTTATTGCAATACGCCCAAGCTAGAGAAGGATTATTAAAAAGTCTACAGCAGAGGTTCCCAAATTGTGGGACGTACAATTATTCCCGATGGTATGCCATGAGAATCCAAACAAAACAAACAAATTTAAGTCGTAAAAAAATGACTTCATAAAATCTAATAAATATATTACAACCCAGTCTAATAGAAGTTACCTATAGATTTCTGGCACACAAATTCATAGAGACATCCCAGAAAAATATGTAATTGTTTGTGAAGATGAGAGTAAGGAATCAAAGTTTTGGGGGCCAGGGATATGCCAGTTTCAAGATTATTGTCTAAAAAAAACAGCGTCAAAGGAAAAAGTGTGCTTGTAAAAAGGTAAACTAATTGTGAACATTAAAATGTCATAGCAGCTTACCGTGTAGAAATAAATAAAAAAGTGCTATGTGTAAAGTGTGAATTGACAATGGTAAATGTCACAATACACTTGTAAACGCGTATATTTCTTCTGTAAAAGAAAGGTAACTATTAAATTCGTATCTGTATTATTATTTTTCAATAACCATTACTTATTCATAAGAGTTTGTTACGTTTTTTTAAAAAAATCCTTTTTACTATACATTAATTGAACTTGAGATTTTGAATCAAACCTTGCAATCGTACAGAACTTAGTAAGTTAATTTAAGAACATGATGAAAGAGAAAAATATTATATGATTGTAACAATACAAGAGTTGTATTTTACAATCGAAGCCCCACCCAAACCGATACTGCATAGACTATTGTCTGATTCATACTACCCACTCCAAGAAACATCGACATTTATTCAAATCGTATACAATAGTATTCTTCACTATTGTAGTTTCATGTAACCTTATGCAATATACAAACAATATCATTAATTATAAATTCACTATCAACTCTCTACAATGTAAACTTTTCATATACGTACGCTCTGGATAAACTGGCTTGCACAGCCTAGTAACCTGGCTTACTTATTATTATTAGCACCGCGTCTTACTACCCGTTCGGGTTATACGCACTTACGCTAATGTGTAATGGTAGGGTGATTGTGAGATGAAATGAAGGACCTACAGTTTAACGTGGAATCCGAACCACGGTGGAGACCTGGCATTCCTCACATTCACAATGTGATTAATACACATCTTGTCAGAGGTGAAGGAAGGGTTTGGTAATCAGATAAATCTGTGCCGGGACCGAGGATTGAACCCCGGCCGCCAGCATAGAAGTCCGACACCTTACCTCTAGACCACCAGGTTACCCAACCTGGCTTACTTCAAAACGCCCTAAATCGAGGAGCGGGGCAACTTTGCCTTGGTGTATCAGCACTTGATGTTCCGACCGGCCCGGTTTTCTTCACACCTGGCGACGAGTGGACGCGGACATGACTGCCCTCTTTCGGATGGTTTGAGCAACCATCACCTGATCTCTGACGTCAGCAGCCAAGCAGTTAAAAAGATTTTTGACAACAAACCAGAGTATAGTCTATATGAAGCGGGATAACCAATCAGCGACCTACAAGCATGATGACCTACGTGAGGAAGATGACGTGACCCTCCAAAATGTGACGTCAGCGGCTTAGTTTGGACTAATTCCCCCCTATCATACCTACGCAGTAAAACAACTATATAATATGAAAGTATGGAAGAAATAACTAGACTGTTGAATTTGTCACTATCGAGGATGGACCTCTGTAATATTTATTTATAATGCATTTTTGAAACTCGATGCCATAATGGACGGACTGCGTTTATTATTCTATATCGTCAGGAGACGACTGCCAATAATATGGACTCTGTGAAGGAAAGTTATAATACTCTGTAAATTTTTATAGTTTTTCGTAGAAGTTTGAACTATGGAACCTTAACTATTTAATTTAATATTGTTATAGTCGAGATAGGTTGATATTTGTTTATTAAGTATGGGCATTATTTAATACTATTTTCAAACTAAAAGTAACTTCGGTTTCGTGTCGCCACTTAAGGGCTTGTTTCTTAAAGATGATTGTAAATTCTCAATGTTTGCTATTCTAACTTAACGAAATGTTAATTGAAATTTATTAAAATTATCTATCTTAATAATCTGGATATATTGACTATCCGTATTATCCTAGCTTTTGTTGTTGTACATTTAAAATCATTTATATACGTTCCAATATTTTGTGTAACGTAAATTTGGCTATTCTCCGCGTATATTTATATTTGAAATGCGTCAAACTTTTAAATGTTCTTTAAATTAATATCAATTGTTAGACATTGTTTAGTAGTTGAACGAGGCCGATTCAAGTAGTCCCGTGTGAGTTTACATTAGGTTTGAGGTGTGAAACTCTCGTGTTATTTAACGTAATGTTTGTAGTATAAATGTACATCGTAGTACTGGAAGGTACTTTCGTTTTGTGTAAAATTAGAATACTCTAGTGATGTTTAAAATAAAAGTATGGAATTTAAAAATATAACTTTACATTGTAAGAGTATATGTTTTCATAATGTTTGTAGATATTCAGACGCTTTTGTAACAGTTTATAAAGTTCTTCAAGCTTTTTATATTTCATGAATAGATATGGTTATTAATAGTTTTTGCTTTATTGATATATAGCTAACCTGGTCAGATTGAATTAACCTTTTTATGTGTCTTAGCAATAATTTAATCAGCTATGTTTTTCTTCGTTCTACTAGATACTTAAGGCCACTTAAATCACTGTCTGTTATTTTTGAATGAATTAAATTACTCTTTACATTTAACTCTTGCTGATGCTATTTTCTAATTATTATTATGTTAGCTTATTCCTGCTTATCCTTGTAGTATTTTCTTTAGTGGGCTATTGCTACGAGGTAGATAACATTCTGTAGACCAGCGATTCTCAAACCTTTGGAATGGCGTACCACCCAAACAATTACCGTAATTTGGAGTAGGTGAAACAGTTTGCGTGTTTATTACAAGACTGTGTGGCTGCACCGTCCCTCTGAGCTGTAATCAATGTTTCCACCCCAACAATCAACGAGTGAAGCTATTTTAATTTAGGTTAGACTGGGTCGTAATATATTTATTAGATTTTATGAGTCCATTTTTTTCGACTTAAATTTGTTTGTTTTGTTTGGATTCTCATGGCATACCATCGGGAATAAGTATACGTCCCACAATTTGGGAACCTCTGCTGTAGACTTTTTAATAATCCTTCTCTATCTTGGGCGTATTGCAATAAGCCTGGAATCAACTAGACTGATTGAAAGAACAAAGGTGCATTTCCTTAATAGCCTAAAGCAGTACGGGTTCATTACAATAAGCCTAAAAGTTATCAGGCTAATAGGCAAATATAATATTATTTTCTAACTATCCTGGCTCATTGTAAATGAGGGCACCTTTTGCAATAGGCCGGATTTTCCCATTCGCCTACTACACACACACATACATATATATATATATATATCTCAGATAATGATTTTTATATTTACTATGCCTTCATTTTTGAAATGATTAGTTATTTTGTATCTCAAAGAGGTTCGGAGATAATTTAAAAATTGGAAGTTTCCTTAAGTATAAATTACGCTCAAAGTTATTTTATGAGGAAATGAGAACTTATATTTTGTTTTAATATTAAACAATACATATATACGAATTTTAATCTAGTTGAGTTGGATATAATCTAGGTTTTTTTTTTCTCTTTCCACCCCTAAGTAAAAAAAATACTCTCATTAATTTTAGGATTGGATAGAATTTTTTTTAACTTTGAGAAACCTTATGAAAACCCCATATCCCAAGTTTTAGCCCAATTGGTAAAATAGTTTCATCTCTAGTCAAAGTGACAAACTGACATAATTAAAAAAACGTTTTTTTCGGATTTAGGGGGTCATGAAACGTTGACATCAATCAAAATCTCGAGTTTGATTTTTTTGACAATTACTCTTTTTTCAACCAGAGAGATGTGAGACGATAAAAAATAACATTATATATTAACTAATTGTTCGTTGCAGTGATGGCTGCAGATTATTGCACTAACATGTATTTTAAACTTTTTTATTGGGAAAGGATCTCTACCATAAGCCCTCACTCACTTTTTAGTTAAAAGTTTACTAGTCTAAGGCTATCGACTTTTCTTAGATTTGATAGTTTTCGGTGTGTAATTTGAATCAAAACGTATATTTTCTCCCTTCACGCCCCGATGGGAACTTTAAAATTATCCCTCTCCCAGATCTATATCTATTAGTTGCACAAACCACTCAAGTACCTAACGATTGAACTGATATTATTTTTAAACAAAGACAAATATTTTATTTACCAATATACAGATAAACACAAATCATGGTTTCCATGGTGATGTAAACAAAGAATAATTGTACAGATGAACACACAGAAGAAAAAAATTAAAAATTCGTTAGGAAAATTGGGTTTTAGTTTTAGGACACTATTTTTACCGGCATCCTGATTCCCTTATCTCTAAAATGAGCGTTCGTTGGTCAAAATCTGTTTTGTCATTTCCTCGTAATTTATATTATTGGAAACGGGCGTATCAAATTATTTATAATATGTATGATAGAGAAAGTGATAAAATGTAATAGTGAAAATGAGAGTGTGTTTGAATTTGTAATTGTTTAAGTATGTGGGTGAGTGTGAAAATGTGAATGGGAGAAAGTGAGTATGAATGTGAAAATGAGAGTGTGAGTGTGAGTGTGAGTTGTGAGAAAGTGAGCGTAGGAAACTGAGAATGAGCAATTGAGAAAGTTCGAGGGAGGGTGTGCGAGTGATAGTGAGAGTATGTATGTGTGTGTTAGATAATTACTGGGAGAAGAGGGAAAGAGTGTGTGTAAGGAAGAGAGTGGGAGAGAGTGTGTGAGAGCGTGTGAGTCTGATAGAGAGAATGTGAAAATATAGATGTGGTACTCAAACATTTGAAATATAATTTCCTCAAAATTAATTAGCAACATGGAAACTTAAAGATATATGCGGTACACAAAACATTACTAATTTTAAATATACCCTCAAAATTAAGCGGTAAAATGAAAACATAGCTTAACTTATATATTTTTATTGTGTTACTATTAGTTAAAATGAACATAAAAACCCATTATTTGAAAAAAATTAACATTAAAGCTCATACTTAGATTGTTAAAATGAATATTTTTCTAAACATTATTCGAGATAATTTTATTGTTTTTGGGCTTACAATACATATCAAAACATATTTAAAAATAATTTTATCAAGCGCAAAACAAAACTTAAACAATTATTTTCATGAGCTTAACAACTTAACCTTTTAATTTTCTAATTATACTCAATATTATTGAGTTAAATTCCAATTAACGATAACATTCCAATGAAAAATAAATGTTTCCCCAGTTTAGGCATCTCAATTTAGATGTGCTATGACCAGCATCCAAAGAGAAAATTGTGATGTGTTCAGACCAACAATGAAGATTGAGTTATTATTTTTTAGCCAAGATGATATAGTTTATTTAGAGAATTACAGCCATACATCAAATAACGGCTTCCTTGATGACTAAACAAAGAATGGAAAACTGAAAGTTCTCTGTGAAAATCGCGTTTTCGTAGAAAACTACTATTTTTCCCGACATCCTGGACTTCTAACCGTTAAAATGAGTGGTAATTTGTCAAGATCTATTCAATAATTTCCTCATAGTTTCTATTGCCGGAAACGGGCTAATCAAATTATTTATAAGAAGAAAGATTTATTAACCTACAAATTTCATCTCATGGATAATATGACTAAACAGTAATTTATCTTTATTTATTTAACATACTGCACAGTTGTGCATACATATTAACTAACTCAAATATAGGCTTTCATCTCACGCAATATTATTTGTTCAAGGTCATTCTTAAAAATGTTTTCTAAAATATTTTGCTAAATATTTAATAAGTGGTATATAGCGTTTTGCTTAAACATTTATGTGGTCCACAGCTAAATACAGGTTGGTGACTTCTTCTTTACAAATTATATCCAAGAAACCATTTAAAATTAATAAAAATTGTTCAAATGGCAGCATAGATAGCAGAAGGTATGTAAAAGGCCAAAGGAATAAGCATTCCAAGGCAATGAAACGCTTTTACGAAAAAATTAGGAAAGCCTAAACCGCTAATAAGTTGGTGTTTAGCTCTAAATAGCTCAGTGATAAGATATTGACGTGCTAAGTTGGAGGTTCCGGATTTAGTTCCAGATTAAAAAGAATTTTTCAAAAAAAAGCTAATCATTCAAGTTCAATGATATACTATAGGTTTAAAGTCATTTCACCAAATTATTAGCGGTTTGGTCTTTCCTAATTTCTTCGTAAAAGCGTTTCATTGCCTTGGAATACTTATTCCTTTGCCTTTTACATATCTTCTGCCATCTTTAAACTTTTGCGGGGCCATTTTTTTTAATAATAAAAATTGTTTTTTCCACAATTAATACATTTCACACATCCCTAAAGACATTAAATGCAATTACACTCAGCCACACTGAAAAAATCCTTTCATCAATAGTAGCACTTGAAATTGGTGGAGAGCCAGGTGACAATCCCTAGAGAGAGATGGTGATAGGTCAGGGCGATAAGCTTCACAAACATGCCAAAACCACTGAGGATATATTTAAGGTTTTAATGACAGACAGCTAGTGACTTGGAGTGAGAAGGGATAAGCTATCAGCTCTACTCAGATCAGGCCGTTCTGTTTCGGCTTTGCAGGGTTGTATCAGATATATTTCCAAAATCCCAGGGTAAAATATGAATCAGCTCAGCTCACATCAATTTTCATGAGTTTCAGATTGAATATTAATGTGAATGAAGTACCATTATAAAGTTAAAAGAAGTCGGCATTAATTTACTTACTTCCTCCATTTATTACACACGTTTAAGTATACAAAATAATTAGTTGAATATTGCATTTATTTGGCAATTTTTTACGCTATTAATTGAAGGTTCATTGAAATAATATTGATTTCAATTAATAAAGCTCCTCAAATACTTCTAATATTCCAAATATGAAATCTTTGCGTCATTTAGTTTTTCTAAAAATGGTTGCATTATATGCCAAAATTTCAAACTTTGAGTAAACACTGTGCTTAAAATACACATTTAATCTATATTTAATACACTGATCCAAGTTTAGTTTAAGAAGACCAACTAATATATATAATTATTATAATACTAATTTTGGGCCATACACCCTTAAGAAGATGAAGTAAGTGGAAGGGGAAAGAATTTGAAGTAAGATGAGGGGGTAAGACAGTGAGGTAAGTGGAGGGGGTAATACAGTGAGGGTAATTGAGGGAGTAAGAAAGTGAGGCTAGTGTAGAAGGGTTAAGACAATGACAGCCGCATAGAACATTAAAGAGAGAGAAGCTTAATGTGTGTACGTATCCAACCCCTAAATACCGCTCTGATGAACGTTGCGGTTGGTTGAGTTAAGTGCACATGAACGGGGGAGCAAGGAGTTTTAGGAGCATAGCCTTGGAGTGAGCTGAATTAGCGCCCTTTGGAACCCTCTCGAACCCCACCCCTCACCCCCTTATCACACCCCTGCCTAGACCCCTGACCTAGCTCCCTCAACAGACTGAATTAAACCTCTCACGGGCAGTGGGGAGGGTGGGACGATGTGGGAGGGATAATCCACTTTTCAATGAAGCTACTCGCTTTTCGGGCCCCTCTGTGCAGAGTACACGCTCTTAAGGTGTTTTCAGGCGAGCGTGCTTGGTTGCGGCATGCGTTAATGTGTGGGATAAATGATGAAAGAATTAGGGCGGCTTTGCACTAATGCATTGTGTATATTTATATTATGGTTTTGATGGTAAACATTCTCTGCCACAAAACTGTGCGTGCAAGACGGTCTTACTGTAAAAATGACTAGTGCACAGCTCATCATTATAGACGAAAATTTTCCAAAAACTTTTCAGTATATTCTTTAGATCCTTGAATCCCGTGAGAAGTATTCGTAAAAGCTTTGATTATATTATTGAGTTGTTAACCTATTTTGTATACAGCAGACCAGTGAATCATGACTAATTCAACCACCAAGTCATGTATTTTTTTGTTTTTTAGCACCGCGTCTTACTACTCGTTTTGCTTATACGACAATCACTGCAGTTGATTCGTAGATGGGAGAAGAGAAAAGAATCGCTGTTAATGCTTTATTATAACTCACTTGATAATATAACTTTTGTTTCCGTTATTAATATAAATTAAAATGAAGTGATAACTTTCAAACCTGGGATATCTTGAATGTGTTCATTCTGTTTAAATAGGTGGAAAATCTTCCCCTCAAAAATTAAAGGAATACATTACGTGAACTTTTCTCCCTCCCATTTCTACTCATCATTCCCATGAGGAGGAACTATCGTGTTCTCAAACGTGGAACTCACAGCCAAAAATAATAAATAATGTGCAATTTTTAAAGTTGATTCAACTTTGATTGTTTACTAATTATCCATGACACGTGTTTGTCAATTTGAAAATGAGATGAGAGACTGTTGCTGTTACGAAAAAGTATAATCAGCACTCCTGACCGGAATCCTATCCCCAGCCCCGCATTTCAACAGCAAACTGAACCAGACAACATTTAGGTTTAGTCCGTGGTGCCCACTGATGCGGGTAAACAGTAGTTTAATTTGTAGGTAGGATTAACCACTACTCTATGGAAACATCATCCAAAGCGAGTTTATTGGGACCTAATCCCACCATTGTGGGGTCATTAACCTTTCAATCAAAGTTTAAGAATAGTGGTGTATGTAAGATTATGAAATAGCTATAAGTTGTACTTAGATGTGGGAAAGGTTTGAAATTTGGATAACTTTAGATGTTAGATAAAGGGTGTTTATGAATCGAGCGAAGAAGAGGTGCCTGAATCTTAATAACTAAAGAAGATTTTTTTTCATAATTTGAAGATAGTCCACTTGACTAGTCCTATAAATTTTCGCTACAGATAATCTAGATCCATAAAATAGAGTCTGTTTAACCGCACAATGCATATAGAGCCCTAACCACCTTTCAGCCCCTCCATGACTATGGTGCTGTGTCTGTGAGCGTGCGCTCTAATAGTTGTCAAACTATCCGGCTTACTGGTGACAGGAAGTTCCAGTTTTGAATCCCAGCTTAGTGTGCTGAGGGTGGGTTTTCCTAAATATGTTCCCAATCTCATCCTAATTTATTTTTCTTCAGTTTCATTGGGGCCAGTGAAACCAATGTACGTACCGTTTTTTAAAAAATATAACCATATTTAAAAAATGTTATTTAAAAATGATAAAAACTATTTTATTCATCCCAATTTCCCCGTTGTAAAGTTGACAATGCAGAAATCAGTACTTCAATACAATTTATGGCTCGTCCCGGTTAATCAGTCGTAAAATGGGCCCTTAAGAGATTCAAAGTCCACGGGATTCTCGGCATTTAAAAATATTATTTCACTTCATTAATACCTTCGTAAGTTGCGTAAATAATATCCAAACTTTCATCTTCCACTCCCTTGTTCACATCCTGAACATAAACGTCTGTTAGAGAAAGGAAACTTGGAACAATGAACGGTTGTGATTGGTGGAAACCAATTCTTCTTTATCCTCCACGATTGGACGCCAAGTAAAATTATGAGCATGCAAGAGACAGTTTAATATCAGGGTCACGTGGAGCTATCAGTTCTTCAACACCTGATTCCATCTCCGATGCTTTTATTTTCGAGGCCTCTTACTACCCTGCCAATCCTCAACTCGGGTGTTCTGAGGTTGATTTCACTGAAGGAAGTTTCCCACTCTCCTTTCACTAGAATACGATATTATTTCTTTTAAAATACCACCTTCCTCACCTCATTATCAGTGTTAATATGCAGATAGTACAGATGGTAAATAAAAATAAAAATATCTTCAATAACTTGGGGTTTAAAGTATAAATAAAAATTTTCATTTTGTCAACAAAATAACTGTAGTTATGTTATTGCAGGCTTAGTTAAATCAAGTTTAGGTTCTCATACGGCCCCATGAATATATTCCTGGAAAGAACGAACTCAGAAAGATTTATCCTGCTTCGTAATAACAATGGCCTCTTTGAACCGGGCAGTCTTTGATTAAACGGTGGAGTACGCCGCGGGTGGTTACGGCAATTAGTTTTCATGCCAAGAACAGAGTTACTTGGGATATGTCGGTAATTAAACCACCTGCCATGAACAGGCACTATGACGTAACGAAAGATCTGTTATAAAGTTACCATATCGAACAGTGACAGAGATAATACGAAAAGAAAAAACACCAACACATGACTGACATGTCTTGGAAGCACCAAACAAGTTTCACAAGTGTATATCACTCACAAAGAGTATCATTTAAATTAAAAATTAAATGTTTTGTCACTAAGTCATACAAAAAATCCTATACAAATGAATAGGGGTGTGCAAAGGTCATATTTTAAATGCAAAGTGAAATCGATGTGCAGCTTGGTATTGAAATATTCAAAGCAAGTAGAAGCTAAAATCAAAGATAAGTTGTGGTTTTTTGCTAAATATCATTACTTCAAATTTTTAAACTACAAATCACACTATAATATTTTATGCTGGCAAATTTGTACTTATCTATGCTTATGTTATAGACCAATCCCTAGTTTTGTTAAATAATATTGAGCTTAGACTTTGACATTTTGAAGCTTCGTACACTCCTACAAATTACTGACGCCATTTTAGTGGAGACAGTTTCAAATTTTCACGAAAGTACATACCAAACAACGGTGAGGCTTCGGGGTTTGAAATAAATGCAGTTCAGCACTATAACTTACAAACTAACATAATACGTCAGTAAAAATATTTAATTTCAATACTTATCTAATTGATGTTAGAATTATTAAAGTTCTAATATTCCAAGTAGTATCCACTTTAAACGTGTGATTATTAGTGTTCCATTGCGAAAAGAAGCCTTAACTGATGATTATCTAACTCACATAAAAACAGCCCCTCGTTAAGATGCTTAGAGTTTCCCCTCAATGTAAAATATACTATAAGCTAATAGCAGCAGGTAAGGGGTAGAAACTGTTCGTGGAGGAATATTCCTTACTAGTGGATTGTTGCAGCGATTTCTGCAGATTATTGAACTAAAATGTATTATAAACTGTTTATTAGAAAAAGTTTTATATAATTTATCCTCAATCGACTTTCTAGTCAAAAGTTTACCCGTCAAAGATTATTAACTTTACATAGATATTTAGCTTTTGGTGTTTAATTTTAGTCAAAACGTATATTTGTATTATTTTCCCTCTTCACGCCACAATGATAACATTAAAGCGACCCATCTCCCAGCTTGCTATCTACTTGTTGCACCAAACACTCAATTAAAAATCTAAATATTATTTTTAACCAACCAGAAATAATTTATTTAGCTATATACAACCATACAAATCATGGTTTCCATGTTGATGTAGACAAAGAATGACTGTACAGATGAGAGACAGCCCACACAGAAGGAAAAGATATAAAACTCGCTAGGAAATGTGGATTTTTGTTTTGAACTACTATTTTTGCCGATATCTCAGACCCCTAACCTTTAAAAAGATTGGACATTTGTCAAAATAGGTTTAGCCATTTTCTAGTAATTTAAAATACATGAAAAGGGCTTATCAAATTATATCTAATCACAACTTGTGAATGTTGGGAATGCCAGGCCTCCACCGTGGTTTGGATTCCACGTTAAACTGTAGGTCCTCCATTTCATCACACAATCACCCTACCATTAGCGTAAGTGCGTATAACCCGAACGGTTAGTAAGACGCAGTGCTATTAATAATAATAATAATAATAATAATAATAATAATATAAGATAATTGATAGAAAGAGTAATGAAATGAAAATGATATTGTAAGTGTTTAGTATGTAATTGTGTAAGTGTGTGGGTGAGTGTGAAAATGTAATTTTGAATGTGAGAAAGTGAGTGTAAGAGACTGAGAATGAGCAATTGATAGAGATCAAGTGAATGTGAACGAGTGATATTGATATTATTTGTATGTGTTAAAGAAAAAAAATAGAGGAGGGAAAGATATTGTGTGTATGTGTATATGTGTATATGTGGTGTGTGTGTGTGTGTGTTTGAGAGAAACTGAGATAGAAAAAGAATATGTGAGGAAGAATGCGTGTGCGAAAGTATGTGTATGTGAGAAAAAGATATGGTAAAATTTTGGGAGAGAGAGTGTGGGAAAGAGATAGAAAATGGTAGGGCGTGTGAGAGAGAAAGTTATAGATGGAGAGATTAGTTTAGAGAGAAAATTAGAGAGCGTTTAATAGAGAGAGTGTTAGAGAGAGAAATTGAGAGAGTGATTTTGAGAGAAAGAATTTAAGGAAAAGTAAGTTTAAGAGAGAGATTGAGTTTGAGATATAGAGGGTGAGGGTGAGATAAAAAAAAAGTGAGAGTGAGATTGAGATATAGAAAAAGAAATTGATTTAGAGAGAATTTTAAAGAGGAGTTTGAAAAAGAGGAACTTTAACGACGTAGCCTACATGTGACGTCACAGCTAAACAAGATAGTATTTCCCATGTTAGTGTTTTTCCTGTTTATTCAGCAAGTTTTAAAGATAGAACATTGAAACAAAAATCATAAATTCTGAAATCATTCTAAAAATTGTCCTACGTCATTTTAAAATATATTTTTTTATCTGAAAATAGTTTTTTGTAAGCAATTTTTTTAATAGTATACAGCTGGCTATTATATTTATTCGTGGAAAGAGCACATAGCCATACTCCTGCTATAATATAGATTAAAAAGTCCATGGAGCCATATATGTATATATCTAGAATAGAAAACGAGAAAAATGGAAAATAAAAATGGAAGACAATGCTGTCCAGGGGCTAGTAGTGGAATGAAGCTCTCTACTTTTCTGCGAAATGGGCGGAGTGTCGTTAGAGAAGACAAACGAGTCACCTTGCAGGGTGAACTCATTTTCTTTCTATCCACTTTTTTTTTTCGTGCATTGGCTTCAAGAGTGGTAGTGCTTGGCGTACACTGTTAGTTAAAATGGTGGAACATCAAAACCCAAATATGAACATTTGTTTATCAAGTAAGCAATGGTTTGTAAAAAGAGCAATTGTTCTAGTACGTCGGTTTGGATATTTAAATAAAAAGTAGGCCAATTTATTAATGGAAAAGCAAAACTAACAAAAATTTGATTTAGATTTCGTTACCAGGTCAGGACACTATGAGACTGGTAACGTAACCCATTCCTTCCTGGCTAGACTTTCCATCATTTCTATCCACTTTCAGAACTTTAGAATAATACATATTATATTGTACTTAGAATTACGTACTTATTTTAAAGTTTATAAACAATACACTCATTGATTTGAATTTACTGATACAGATTATGGGTGTTCAAGTATTACGTAAGCACATTTTTTGAAGTTTTGGACACCCTGCCCCATTGTAAACAAACAAAACTTAACACTTGACCCTCCTCTCTTGCTTACATAGTATTTTTTGAAACCCCCTCTTTTGGTTAAGTAATATTTGTCGACCTATTTTGTTATCTGTTCACAGGGGGAAAAAATGTTCATCCTATTCATAAATTGAAGGTAGTTATTAACATAGAGGTGTGAAATAATTCAAAATAAACATTGTTGCACAATGAATTTACGGTATTAAACTGGTAATTACATTATTGCTGTCTCTCTGTCTTACGTAGGCATTGGTAAAAACCCTCCTTCCCCTTGTCATGAAAATAAGTGAAGCTCGAATCACCCTCCGCTCTCAAAGGTTCTTACGTATAATACCTGAACGCCCCTTATATAAGATTATTGTATAGTACAATAATTTTTATTGCATGGAATAAACTACAAGAAAAAAAATCCCGGTAAACTAGAAAAAAATTTAAAGGCAGGCAAAAAAAAAACTAATTAAGTAAACGAATATCAAAACTAGAGCATAACTTCTGGCTATGTAACAATTAAAATAAATCACTTCTAGTAACAAAACTTAGTGACCCATGGTGGTACTTTTTCCCTTATTTTAAGTGTTTTTTTCCCCAACACTGGAATTTCTTTGAAAACCTAGGGGTAGTGTGGTTGCTCAACTCTGGCCAATATTAAACCCTGGATGACCCTTATGTCTTTAGCAAATACTTCTGAGATGGTTACAAAACAAACTTTAAACAAATGTGGAACATCAATAAGCAACGTTTAGCTTTGCGTTCAAGCAACATAGATAACACTAAGCAAGTCAATGGCCTTAACTTTTTGTGTCAAATTCTACCTCCACCATTATTGTATACACATAAACGGTGCCAATGAAGTCCAAAAGAAATATAAGCCATAATGGCTGCCATGACTTATCTTGTACCTATATATAAATAACTTGTTACCAGAGTTTTACCATTTAATTTATTCAAAGAGTGTGTTTATATTGTCTGTGATAGTTTGTAAACATGGATACAAGGAGAAATAGCAGACCCTTTTGGACAAAACAAGAAACATTGTATTTAATTAATCTAATGAAGGAAAAAAACTTTTTCACCTTGTTACAAAAGAAGCGTTATAGAACTGCTAGCATTTACAAATTAATGGAAGAACAGATGAGAGAAGCTGGATCTGAAAAGAATCATGAACAAATAAGGGCTAAATGGAAAGCATTAAAAGCATCTTATGCAGCAGCTCGGAAGGGTATTTCGTACTCAAATAATAGAGAAGTGTGTCCTTTTGAACCAGAATTAGATGCTCTACTAGGGAAGCGATACAATTGTAATCAATCAAAAGAACCCGACACTTCCACCGACGGTTTGGATGATGCTACACTAAGTAAGTTGGAATGTATCAAACAGTTAAATAAGACTTTTTCAATAGGCGTAATGAACCTTTCATATTAGGTACTAGAACGTTAAACACTTTAAAAATACCAATATGTAGCTGACATAACAGATATAAGATACGTATTTTGTAATAATATACACTTGGCATTGACCCTACCATCTAAAAGCTAATGTAGGTTATTTTAGAATATACAAAGCACCATTAGGACCCATATGATGTGTAATGGTAAGTTTGATAGTTCCTTATAGAAAAAACAAACCGGGGGTGGTAGACCTAACTATCATCAGTTTAATTTATTTTAACTACGGTAACAAATGATTGATAGTTGCCATACATTTTTGCAAACATAAAAACACGAAGAATCGAAAAAAACATTCTTTTAAGTCAGTTAAATAAGCTGTCCTATTATTTAACACTAGAATGCTATTCCTTCGTAAAATTGACTACCGAGGTTTACAAGGTTGTCATGTTTCCTCCCTTACACAGGGGCTAGACTGTTCCCCTCCCCAGTACCTTCAGTTGGCCTTGAAACTTCACTATACCGGTTAGTGTTTCTTTTGTCATGTTCTTTGTTTGTACTCTAGGAGAAGCTCAGTCGTAAAAAGTACGAGTGTTTAGCATCAATGACACATTTTACTAATGTAATCTTGCTTCCTACTATGCATGAAAACATGGTAATGAACAAGAAAACCAAAAATCCCGAAATAATTGAATCCTACAATGAAACCAAGAGTGCATAACTATAACAGTTTGAAGCCACTGTTATCGCTCTGTCTGTAGAGAAAACAGGACAACATCCTGTGTATCATTTAATGAAGGTGTGTAAAAAAAATGACAATTGACAAAAAATCATTTGAACTAGTTGAGAATAGTTTACATTTTGTCAATAATGTAATAAAATTATGTTTTCAATATAATAAAATGTAAAGTGTTTAGCATTCATGTCTCACACAGAGAGGTAGGTATAAGAGACATCTCAAATTCAAGCTTTCAAGGCCATGTTAACTCTAGAATGCTAAATTCTAGAGTTAACATGGCCTTGAAAGCTTGAATTTGAGATGTCTCTTATATATTCATCCACATAAGGCATAAATTATTACAACTACAGTAGCCCCATGGCTTCTTTGGTGCTGACTGACAGCTCACAGCTGACTTCTGACAGTCAACATTTAGGTATATACCTAAATTTTGACGGTCAGAAGTGACAACTGATAACACATGTTTTTGCAGATCATATGGTTCGGTGTAGGGATACGTAATTTGGTCTGGTAACTTTTCAAAGTCGTCAGCTCTCAGCTGTGAGCTGTCAGTCAGCACCAAAGAAGCCATGGGGCTACTGTAGTCTTATTGCATGGCCTACATGTATGTTCTCTAAAAAAAATCCTTTCATTAATTACTTTGTTTTAAAATGACTTTTTGTTTCCTATTTTGGGGTAAATAAATGCTTCCAATTTTTTTTTTTTTTTTCAATACTAGCAGGAAGAATTCCACCAAGACCATTTTCAAGAATAAACAAAATAATCTGATATTTATAAAGTTTTCAAAAATTTATGTTAGCAGAAAAACCACCTTATGATATGAAATTAAATTTGTGACTTTTCAACACTATCTGGAATTGTTAAAGAATGTAAACGTTTTGTCATATTAATCTAATTTAATGTGTGGCTTGAAAAGTTGAGTAGGGTAGTTAGAGGAAATGCACCCGGTTGAGATTTAACTCTGCCTAAGCTATTTGTGAGATTTATCAAATTAGATGAGATTGTTACCCGCCTCGGTGGCATAGTTAGCTAATGCGCTGGTTGTGTTGAGCTTGACTGCTGAGGACGGGGAGATCAAGGTTCGAATCTCAGTCGGGTGAACTGGGGGTGGTTTTTCCTAAATGGTTTTCCACTCTCCCTCCACGCAAATGCGGGTTCACTTCCTCTAATTCAACCACCCCAATTCCTAATCCATTAGCATAATTAGTACTTAAAGCGTATAACCCAAACAGCTAGTAAGACATAATAATAATAAAAAAAGATGAGATTGTTGCTATTATCATTATTATCATTATCATCATCATCATTATTATTATTCTCTCTAATCTTGGTAATTTTGGCCTTTCTCAATCATATGTAAATTGGTTCAGCAGTTATTTGCATCAAATATCATTCACTATTAAAATTGATATACACACCTCAAATACATTTTTAGCCCCCTGTGGCATAACACAGGGTTCTAATTTAAGTCCTCTTCTCTTTAATGTATTTATTGATGACATTGGAAAATATTTGAACTCTTCTAGTTATTTACTTTGGCTGATAATGTAAAATTATTTAAAAATATCAAATCTATTGCAGATTGTATAGAGTTACAAAATGATGAAAATGGTATTCTACAATGGTCTTTTGAAAATGGAATGTCTATTAATAAATCTAAGACCAAATCTACATCTTTTACTAGGAAAACTAATCCTTTCTCTTTTACTTATAAATTGGGCAATTAAAACATAGTTTGCACCCTTTATATTAATGATCTTGGTGTTCTCTTGGATAACAAACTTTTTTTCCACTATCATGTTGACCATGTAATTTCCCAGTCATTGAAACTACTTGGACTTATTAAATTAATTACATCATCATTTTAAAAAGTTGACCGTTTTTTATGTCTGTACTATGCCCTGGTTATATCTAAGTTAGAATATGCTACTGTGGCTTGGAATTCCATTACCTTAACTGACTCTTAGGTTGGAAAACGTTTAAAGAAAATTTGTCGCTGCATGCTATGATAAATTCTATAGTAACCGGATTTGTTATGATTATGATAGAATTCAAAACCTCTTAGGGCTCCAAACACTCTTCTCGTGTAGACTTTATTGTGATGCCCTTTTCGCTTTTAATACTTTCAATAGCAAAATTTATTGCAAATTTGCCCTTGATCATGTAGGCATTCATATCCCTTCTCGATTATCTCATAATCCAAAATTATGTTTTCTCAATAGCTCTTATAAAGTAAGCTATATAGGTCGTGTCCATAGCATCAATTCTAGATTTGTCGAATTCGACTTCTATCATAAAATAAAAGCTAAACTCAGAGATTTATTTAAGGAAATCTCATATCAATAATTTATCATGTAGAGGTTCTGCCTATAATATTTAAATTTACAATATTCTGATTTATTTTTTGCATATTGTTACTGCTTTTAACCATGCTTTAGTTATTTGTTATTATAGCTATTTTTTATTCTTATCATTATTAATTACTTTTTTTTTAACTATTCATCATTATATAACATTATTTAGCTATTTTTGTTTATCTTATTTTCTCATGTAAATATATGTATTGTATGGTACTTGTGTACTTTTCAGTGCTGGCCTGTTATAGGTCTTACGACTGTTGGCCAGCACTGTAATAAAGGAAATTGAATTGAAATTATTACTATTATTATTATTAATTAGCTCAGCGTCTTACTACCCATTTGAGTTGCACGCACTTATGCTAATGTGTAATGGCAGGGTGATTGTGAGATGAAATGAAGGACTTAAAGTTTAGCGTGGGATCCAAACCACGGTGTAGGCTTGGCGTTCCACATATTCATAAGTTGTGATTAATACACGTCTTGTCAGAGGTGATGGAAGGGTTTGACAATCAGATAAATCTGTTCCGGGACCGAGGATTGAACCCCGAGCACAGAAGTTTCACACCTCACCTCTAGTTCGCCAGGTCACCGAGATTGTTATTAGCTCATGTGGCTACCAGCGTAGGTTAAAATGTTTCGTCTTTAACACATTCAAATAGGCCTACCCGGTAGTCTTAGTATTTTAAATTATGATTGTTTTGTGTGTTTTTATTGTTTCACTAGCAGAAGTATTCAGTGGGTCCCAGGTTAACCCCAGGAAACGCTTTTCTTTACTTCAAACATACAAAAATAAATCTCACCAATTTATTTATTTCCACCAGGTAACAAAGTTTAAAAATGTAATTAAAAATTAAAGCTTTGAAATACAGATGTTTGTGCACAGGGGCTGCTAATTTTAAAATCTTGGTCCTCTGTGGTGGTAGATATTGTGTGATGCTCATGACAGGTACACAAACTTTAATAATAAAATAAAAGATAAGGTCTGATGCCATTGCTCAATCATTAGCACAGCTGCCTATTAAACTAAGGCTTGGGTTCAATTCTTGGCATAGCCAAAATATTTATCATGGATGAAATTGGGGTATCTTCTTTCACAGTGATGAATTAGCAGACGGGGCTGGATATATTATTTATTTATTTAAGTTAGTAATTGATGTGCTCTTATAATTATAACAAATTGGTTAAAAAAAAAAAATATTATTTTTAAATATCCCAGGTTAAATCCAAAGAATAGTTTCATAAGTTTAAGTAATCTTGGTGACCTGGTAGTCTAGAGGTAAGGTGTCAGACTTCTGTGCTGGCGGCCGGGGTTCAATCCTCGGTCCCGGCACAGATTTATCTGATTTCCAAACCCTTCCTACACCTCTGGCAAGACATCTTGTTAATGTGTGGAATGCCAGGCCGCCACCGTGGTTCGGATCCCACGTTAAACTGTAGGTCCTCCATTTCATCTCACAATCACCCTACCATTACACATTAGCGTAAGTGCGTATAACCCGAACGGGTAGTAAGACGCGGTGCTAATAATAATAATAATAATTTAAGTAATCTTAAATGTTTGTTTTCTAGATAGTGCAGATGATGCGGTTGCAGAAGATGATATTACTGAGTATATACTTGAACCAGTTTGTAATGGTAACAGTGATACCGCTGATAATGATAATGAGCCTTTGTTTGGAAGAAGCTCACCATTTCGCCAAGTGCCCAAACTTTATGCCAAACCCCGCAGGAGCGATCGTAAATTTTTCACTAAATCTGTGTCAGAAACTGAACGGGTGAGAAACTGCCATAACTTTAGTCATCTCAAGGTGCAAGAATTAAAGCTCAAAGTGAATGCAGCAAAAGACGCGCTGACATACGCCCAGGAATGTTTCCGTGCTAAAATGAAACGTGAGGATGAGGCCCATCAGCAGAAGTTGAGGCTTGAGGAGGAGTCGCACCAGCAGAAGATACGGCATGCAGAAGACCTTCACCGGCTTAATGTTGAGAAGATGAGGAAAGATTTAGGACTTGTTTTGAGGGAAGATATTGATTTAAACCAAACTTCTCAAGCAGAGACTTGCGATGAAAATATTCTCCAATATGATACTCCTATGTTGGAGAATTAAAGTAGTATCTGATTCCATTGTCGGAGGTCTCTCGACTAAATTATTAAATGAGTAGCACTGAAAATGTACAAATATTCTCATATAGTTTATGATACGCCATTATGTTTTAACATTGAAATGAAATAGACCGATATTTATTTTCTGTTGACCTGTATCATCTTCCAAATATACAATTATACCTACTTACCTCAAAAGTTTGTAAGGTTTTCCTTAAAGAGCTATATAAATAGATAAAATAACATTTTTTTTCTTTTGCAGTTAAAATACCTACCACTTATCTCTTTTAACACAGCTGTGCCTATTGAGCAAACTAATCTAAATTCACAAAGTCAACATTTTATTTAAGGTGCCACCTTCCCACCCCTCTACCATGTATTCTTTAGCCAAAGTTGAATCATGATTATACACTTGTGTGAAAATTGTATTATGGTATAAGAAGAAGAAACTAAAAAAGAATGTGTTTTGCAACAATTTTAAACAGTACTGGTGTAAAAGGCGAACTTTCAATATGATCTAACTGAAATCTAATTTATATTGCACCCAATTCCCCATCGCTTAAGGCTGAAATCCTTTAACCCCTTCATAGAGTAACATAATTTCAGAATGTTTATGTGTATAAAAAATAATCTTACTAATATTATAACTGTGAAAGTTTGTGTGTTTGGATGTTTGTTAATCACACCAAAACTGCTGAACGGATTTGAAGGAAACTTTGTGCGTTGGTAGAGTATGTACTGGAATAGCATATAAGTCCATTTCCAACCTTTGATTTTACATTAATTTTACAATACTAATGTTTAAAATTTTCATATATTAGATATATTATATAATATTTCGTAGTAAAAGAAATATATATTATTTAAGTTATCAATTATTAATTTAATTTTTTTTTTAAGTTTAGTTAAAAATTGAAAGATTTTATCTATTATTGCGGGTGAAGCCGCAACAGGTAAAAGCTAGTATTACATAAAATTTTGATTTTAATAAAATAATGTTTGCTATAATATATTGACTGGAAAAGTTTAAATTGGTTTTGGAAGACCTGGAAAAGTCAGGGAATTTTAAATTATATTTTTGACAGATACCCTGTTGAAGACTGTCTTCAATTACCTGGGCTTACATGTCAACTCTACATCGAGTGCATTAAACATAATATGTCTTTGTACCAAGATTTGTATGTAAGGCAGCTCTTGTTTATTGTATAAAGTATAATTCTAGACCTACTCTTGAACATATATAAGGTTGGTTGAATTTAACATTCGGTATACTTTTGTTTACATCATATAACCCTAAGGGGGAGTGAAAAATGAATGAAAAAAACATGACAATATAATGCTTGTATATACCTGTTATTTCTAAAAATGTCATTTTCTAAACAATATATATATATATATATTACTGTTGCTTGTTTAAATTTTCAAAGATAGCAAAGAATTATTAAATATAATTACTACATAAGACTAATGTTAAACTATAGTTCTAGAATTTGACACCCCGTTGCAACATTGTCGGATGTCTTCAAAATTGTTGAACAAACTTTCCTTTCCCTCGCCCCTTTTTCTTTACAGCTCGGAATAATATAATAAAGCCTTTGCTTGTCTCACTTATTATCCTTTTGGCTTGACAGGTTTACAAGTTGTATTTGTATTCTTTACCTAACCATTCAGAGTTGCAAGCATTTGTAGAGAATGGAACAAAACTGAAATGCATTTTGGTGACTGGTCTACTAGAGGTGTAAAGTGCACAGTGTTCTGAGCTCTAGAAGTATAATCTAAAATTAGTTAAAAGTTTTTTTTTCTCTAAAAAGTGGGCTTAGGAAAACATCAAAATAATAAGGATGTGATCATTAAATATAGTAGTAGTATGTGTATATTCAAATCAATGAGTTTTGTTTTGAACAAATATATAATATATTCTAATAAAAAATATAGCTAACCCATTTTTTTTTAAATGAGTGAAAGGTGACAGAAAAGGTCAGAAGAGTTCCAAGAATATTTCGTTGTTTGAATCCCATTTGTATAATAGAAGCACATCTTGTCATTGCTATGCAAAATAAAAACAAAGCATCCATTTCTGGAAATAAAAAGTAATACCTAAAATAGCTAGGTTTGAAAAATGTGTGATTGAACAAATAAAATATGTCAAAATGTTATAGAAGACTATGTGCCTAATTTTATAAAATAGAATTTTATTTTGAATTTAACCAATTTGGTAGAATATATATATAAAAAAATTTATATAAGAATTTGCAAACCTAATTCTGAGTTGACCATCATAATTATATTGATAAGGTTGTAGACTGTGAAAGGATACATGTTTTTGGAAGCTTAGACCAGAATGTAATGGGCTAGTTTCACATTCTAATTTAGGTAGGTTTGGTCTTGTACTTAGTATAGTGCCACACTTGAGACATTCTCAGTCTAGTTACAAAAGTGGCCCTTAAAATGCTTACTCAAATCATTTTATAAAGATATAACTTATAAATATATTTTAAACACATGAGATTACTAAGATTGCTTTTTAATCCAGTGAAACATCAATTCATTGTTTTCATCAAGGATCTGAAAAAAAAAAACTAAAGATATGGGAAAACGTTGAATGCAGGAGCTTACATAAAATTAATAAAAACTATTTACATAAAATTAATAAAAACTATTGGCTTTGCCTATATGTATTTACTAAATAAAAAAAACACAAATGTTATTGTTTCCACTGTCAAGTCTACTTCACATTACTGCTTTTTTTTTTTAAGTCATATCTTCATTTGTTTAGTAGAACCTTTCCTTTTCATATTGAATAATAAACTTTCAATATTAACAATGTTTGCTTGGTCTCTTTTGGTGGTATTGTGACCATGTTATCTACTCGGAGGGGAGGGGCATTCTTGTTAAATAGAAAGGGAAAAGTACAGGGGTGCCTAAGGGGAGGTTGCATGTCCTTGTCCTCTGAGGAATCTTGCATGAAGATCTCCGCTAAGTCCCAAGTTAGATGTTCCTACTGGATGAAGGTGGAGGGGAATTGTCTAGGGTCTGAGGGTGGCTGGAGGCATGGAGAGAGGGTCAAGTGTACTGAGGGCGTGGGCAGTTTGAGATAATGGATGGAGAGGGGGGGAGAGTTGCGTTGGATGATATCTTGTATTCGACGTCATGGCTTTCTTGTTCTTCTTTCCTCTCCTTGGAGTGAGCTATGGGAGTCTTGCGAATTGAGCGTGAGAGGCAGTCGGCCAAGGGCGCTACCTCAGTGAGGGGGAGGGGACCTGAGGCTTTGATGGGGCCATGAGAGGCAGCTGGCCAAGGGTGTTACCTCATACTTGTGAAGTATTTCTATTTTGATTTAGGACCTAATGATAATCATTACTATTAGTGTCCTATCAATCCTCCCCCTTCTTCCTAACAATTTGTTAATTTTACATTTATGTTGGCGACACTCGACAAGATCTTATCGAAGTACACAAAATACATAAAATAAACAGCACATACACTTTATATCTTAAATTACCTGTTGACACAGAGAAAACAATACATTACATAGACTATAGAGAAAATTATGTGAGGGTCTTCCTCCAGACACTCTTAAAATAAAACAACTGTTTAAAATAATCTTGTCTAAACTCATGGCAACATTTTCTAGAGCTGAATCTCGGAATCTATGTCAGTGGCTCACTCGGGAAGAATGTCCTTGGTCAACCACCAGCAGATGACATGTAATAACCATATACAAACGTTTCTATGGTCTTAAACACATGAAGTGCCTCCATAAAACTCAGCAATGGTTTGGGTTGGTTTCATCGTCATCCTTAGCACCATTTTGCCCCTCCTCCAAGTAACTTCCACTTCTCAGTTTATCACACATTTCTTTCATACAAAAACACACCACACGTCATTAACTTTAGGTCCACAGACACATATGCATCAACATTCACGCCAGCAGTGCTTTTCCCCAGTCGAACCCAATCTTCATCTTGCATGTCGTCATCATCACCTCTTTCATCAATCTCTGTCATGTCTGCTGACCTTTTTTTTTTCATGTGGCAACATTTTACTAAACAGTTATGGATTGTAGACGAGTCACGCTGAAACAATAAAGTGAATGGCCTGCAGGATGTTTATCTTGAGTTGAACCCCTTTCCCTGCATCAATCAGACATACAGCTCTATGCACTAGCTGCCTCCTGCACACCTACTTGAAACACTTGATCACACCCAAATAAAGAGGCTGTACGACACTGATGTGGTTAGGGGGTAAAAAAAAACACCTTTACATTTCTCAAAAAGGATGTGTCTAGAGAATGAGTGTCACAATTGTATACAATTAGAAGAATTTCCCTACCCTATGCACTGAATGATGCATCAAAAACAAAGAGAAAGTCTTTGAAAATATCTGACTTCAGCCATGCTTTCAGGTTGGCATAGTATGTCACAGGTAGCTTCTTTAATTTTTTTAAATACTGTGGTTTCACGGACTTTCCAATAATGATGGGCACTCATTTGTCTGAGCCATCGCTGTTTGTTACAATAGTACCGTCATCCAATCCTTCACACTTTTTCTTCCATGGCAAAATAATAATTTATTAGTTTCCTCCATGATAGGGCGGAGATTTTTTAATTTATTTTCCTGAACTCTTCTCAAGAGAGAGTTAATTGTCAGGGCACCACAAACTTAAATGTTTTTATTTCATTTATTTTTCTATATAATGTTAGTTTTCGAGAGCCTTTCAGGGCTGGTGATAACTTTTATTGTATCTTTGTGTTTATGACTATGTGTATTAATATATTGATGATTTATTTAATAAAATACTTTACAAACAAACAAACAGAGAAATCAAAGGGAATTACCATGCAAATACAAACCTCCCTCCTTTTCAAAACACCTACAACATTCCAACAACCCAAAACATTCAGGTCAGGTCGCTGACATCCTTTCTCATACCCCTCAAGCACCTACGAAACATTCAGTTTCCTGACACCACTCCCTTTTTTCTCTCTCTTCCGCATTCACACCACCACCCCTCTCCCACCACATTGCAGACTTCACAACCCTTGTGTCTCCCTCTCCAATGCTTCCAGCAATTTCTCCTTGACACAATTGAGGTGTGCATCCCAGTATGCGATTTTCAGAAACGTGTGGAACCCCTAGAAACATACAGCCCCCTTAACCACAGCCTCTGCCATCCCTTCACTGACCCTCTTGCCCAAGAAACCTCCCTCCACTCAATCACCGGAATCCTTAACCCTAACCCTTCACCTCGAATATCCGACCCTATCAGGACATTGAACATGCCCAACTACTCCGTTCCGATCTCAGATGCTTACATAGCCAGTTCCTCAACGACCAAAAACTATAAGAGAAACTTATACTTATGTTCCTTACATAAATATCAAACTTCATTCTATCAATATCCTTACATCTCTTAGTCCCAACAAAAGGGAAAATAATGTTTTACCTAGACATAAAACTATCAATTGACTATAAGGTAGAGCAGTCCACATTTAAATTGCCAACACTCAAAATATTACCATCAATAACCCAAGTTATTATGGCGGCTATTACTAACTTCAATACTAGCGCTGATGGCGCCCAATAACCCAATTTCACACGCAAACATATAAGATAAAATATAAACAGCATTTTTTCAAGTTAGTCCAATAACTCAATTTCACTATATATGATAAAAGTTTTAATGTCCAAAAGCAAAATTATAACTCTTAACAACATTAGCTATATTTTTTAGTTTAATTTTTTAGTCCAATATCTCAAGCTCGGTATGATTGAGAAAAGTTTAAGTCCAAAAAAAATATTACCATTAACAGCATCACAAGTGCTTCTCTAATCAGTCCAAAATATAAGGTTCAATAAGCCAAAAAGAATTTTGAAATAAAAATATTACATGCCGAAAAGAATTTTGCTTACATTATTATAAGTATTCGAAGCCTTAGCTTCCCCCTGTGATTATCCAAGCGAGTCCAAGAGTGCTTCTCCACTCGCACAACCACTTTATTATATGATTATAGCACAGAACACGGAATGAGGGGATCACGAGGAGAGGAAAACCAAAGAACATAAACAGGGGTGGGGGGGATTCTACACGCTTCTAGACTGGAGTAGAAACAAAAACTGGGCACTGGCGGAGAGTATCTTCTTTTCTATTGAAGATCTTTGGTCAGGAATTCTTGTGACTTAGCGTTGAATTGGTGCGGCTTCAGTATTCTGTTGTCAGTTGACGCATTTGGATGTGTGTGTAGCGATGGGGGGATTGAGTGTGTAGCTGGGCCAACAGCAGACGGTGTCCGTGCAATTGGGTAAGTCAGTTTGTTGTTGATTTGGGTATTGCTGTCTTGCGGCTAATGCTACAGATTCAGAGGGTAAGTACATGAACAGTTTATATAGAAGAGAGTTGATTGTGTATTACAATGTTTGTATATAGCTTGAGGCTACATGGAACTAGAATAGAAAAGAGTTCTATTCCAGGAGGTATAAGTAAATGTCGACGTTTTTCGGAGTGGGTAGTATGAATCAAAAGAGAATTTATGCTCGTAGGTTAACATGGGGTGGAGTGTGGTCGCATAATTGTAACATACTTTACTAGTACTAGTACTTTTACAAGCACCAACATTTATGTGTTTTTCTTTCTTAAAATCGATCAATCATTAATTAACATTCAGGGACTAAACATTCTGACCAGTAGATGCGAGAAACTATAAATCCATGAACGTTTGATGCGGGTTTTATTTCTATTGTTTGGATAGGATTTGTTTAGGGGCCATACAAATTGAACAATGGATCCAGGAAAACAATAGATAAAGGTTTCATTACATCTAGATTCCTGTACTTAAAATTAGTAACATTTCAAAACCATCCATAGTTTTTACAATGTGTCATAATAGGTAATTCAATTCCAGTATGTTTTTATATGCATTATAGAAAGAAGGGCCTTCTAAGAGGCTTATTTACCTACCAGAATCATGCTGTACAGTAGTATCTGGGTAGAAAAAAAAAACCTTTTAAAAAACCCTTTCTACTAAAATCAGTATGTAGGCTTAGTGGTTCAGATGTAAAAATATATGTATTTGTGTGAATAGTATAAATAATATAATTTCATAAAATTTTTAGATAATTTTTAAATCTCACATTAATAGAAAAGCCTATCAAGCAATTGGAAAAATAATAGTTATCCTGGTGCTAACTATGATAAATTTTCATTTTAAAAGTATTGTCAAAGTATTACTTCCATGGCCTAAGGCAGTGGTCCCCATACTTAATAAGCAGAGGGCCACATTAGAATATTCAAAGTTCTAGTGGGCTGGATGCCCCCCCCCCCCCCCCCCCCCACACAAATAAAAAAATATATATCCAGTTTGGTTGTGTAACTCGAGTGGAACAGTTGTGCTGTGTTTGTTAGTTTTGTCAATTCAGTAACATGTTATTTGAATCAATACAATATTATATGTACTGTACTGCATTTCTGTATATTACATGTATATACACCATTATATTAACACAATATATTGTACTGTGTATATTACTGTTACTGTATTGTACAATACTAAAATACAGTACAAATGTACCGATAATATTCATTACTGTACCATGATTCATCTTTGTTTAGTAAACATGCATCTTATGCAAGTTCATTCATAAAACTCGACATTTCAATAACTTCAATAACACCATCTCAGTCCACATTAGGTTGAATTTCTGAGACTCTACAGTATTTGCCATATTTTATTTAGTGATTTAGTATAGCTTTGGATTATTTACAAATCAACTTTTGCTGATAAATAATACAGGATCTAAGTTTTGCCATTTATTTAATTATCGCATTATAAACAAAGTATTTACTAATTTCTCATAAATACCAAGATTACATTTTTTTGTTTAGTATAATATGGAAAAAAAGTAAACTCAAAATAATAATGATGAATAAATTAACACAAGCTGTGTGAGTCTTTAAGGTGAGTACTTATCTCACTAAGTACTAAATTTTGTAGAAAATTATCACTGATTGGCAGCATCTCACGTTCTTTGCACTTGGATATGAAATTTGCACGCTGGCATGGTCTGCACCTCTGCTGTCACCATGCTGTTGATTCCAAGGTTAGAGAGGGCACCTCGGATCAAGCCACATGTGAACGCCACATACTGTTAATTACAAAATAATAATTATAAACTAAAAACCTGTCTCGAATAACATAATGTGTAACCTATGATCTAATTAACTTGAAACCTGCTTCAATGGCTGCATAGTCAAAGGTGCTACTCTTACAGTAGATTAGACTGCCGATGACAGGGAGCTCAAGGTTCAAATCTTGATCAGGTGAACTGAGGTTTTTTTTTACAAAATGTTTTTTCCCTCTCTTCACACAAATGTGGGTGCACTTCATCTAAATATAACCTTCCTAATATATAAATCAATGTAATGTAGGCGTACAGCCATAATGGGTAGAAAGAGGAGGTAATAAAAAAATATTTATACATTAACTTGAAACGAATGTTTCATTGTGCAGTTTTCTGTAGTTATCTTGAGAAAATAATGGTGTTGAAAGCCGTGAAATTGTTATTTCACTGATCTCAATACTGCTGTTGTCAAGTATAGAACTCAGAAAACCTCATTATGGTGATATTTCTCATTGGAGCAAGAGTAATCATGTATCTAACATCCCAGTTAATTGGCCAATAAATGAGCGCTTCATGTGGGGCTGTAGGGAACGTAAGAAAAGGCCAGTGTTATTTTTTTAGGCAAAACTTTTTTTGAACAAAACAGATAAAATATTGCTTCACTACAAACATAAGAGTTTAAATTTCTTCACATCAATAAATTACAAACAAATATAAACAAATCTTTGGTATCTGTCATTAACATAGAAGTATTAGATGACTAACTTTTTAAATGGAGAGAAAAAGTTGTCATTAAATTCCAGGACACCCTTAACAGATATTCAAGAAATGTGAGGTCACCATGAAAAGTAAATTAAACTTTATATTTGTACTGGAGTAATATTTGATTTATTTTGACCAAAGAAATATTTTTCTATAAAAACTGCAAAAACACTTACCTTTTATCCTGTCCCCTACATCCCCATTTTAAGGCATGTGTCACTGCTCTTTTCAAAATAGCATGGACAGGAAATAAAACTGAGTGTCAGTATGTGTTGACAGTGTAGGCCTACCTTGTGTTATGTTTAGTTCTATTTGGTATTTTTTAAATCAATAGAAAATGTCAGTGAATTTTATAAATTCCTTTGCCTTATAAAAATCCCTGACTTAACCTGGTGGATATCAACAATCTTGTTCCTTGTATTAAAATGGTATGTGCCAAAAAGAATCATTTGCAAGTTTTCAAATTTAGACTAGTAAACAATGTAATTATATTAACCCTTTTAGTGCATTAACCCTTTAAGTGTCCCGCCTACTCCAGAATTCGAGCACAAAGAGTGCCAGAGGTTTGTTAGGTTTTGTGTGACTACCACAGCTATTTCCTCATTTTTGTAAGGTTTTACAAGAAAATTCACAAAACCTTTATTTATGAAGCGATTATTTTGATTTTTCTATCATTTTAATCCATATGTATTTTTCTTTAATAGTAAAACATGAATACCATTTAATTAATATTAGTTGCTTTTTTTTTCCAAACCTAGGGCTAGTTAACATATTAAACTAATATATTATATATACATTTCACTATTATTTTGTCGTAGTGCATTTAGTTTCATACAAGACAGTAAAGATTTGAATATATATGATTATAAATAGGAATTACAGGAATTATATTTGATATACTACATTAGATATTTTTGGGCCGTTATTGTTTACCTAACAGCAATATTTATTATATTGCTAACCCACCTCAGTGGCGAAGTTGGCTAACGCGCTTGTCGTCTTGAGCTCGACTGCTGAGGACAGGGAGATCGAGGTTCGAATCTCGGTCGGGTGAACCAGGGGTGGTTTTTCCTAAATGGTTTTCCACTCTCCCTCCACGCAAATGCGGGTTCACTTCCTCTAATTCAACCTTCCCAATTCCTAAATCCATTAACGTAATTAGTACTTAGAGCGTATAACCCGAACGAGTAGTAAGATGCTGTGCTAAATATTATTATATTGCTTAGCTCATGAGTAAATATTTAGGCCTAAATATAATGAATGTGTTTTTCAAAAAACTTTTTATAATGAATAATTTCCTTTTTTTTTTTTACATAATATGTAAATTTATAAGGTAAATTGTAAATAAATCTTTTCATTCACAAGACATAAAAAAATTATACTATTTAGCTTTTCATGTTAACTCAGAACAATTTAATCTGTACATTTGAAAACTGTTTACAAAACTATTTACATCAGTATGAATGTTAGCCACACTTATGTTTTTCCATGCAGCTCGTACGTAAACTGGTGTTGCACTTAGCACATTGAGTATGTGACCGTGAAATTGTAAATGTACTATACTCCCAGTTCCAATAACAACTATTTACGGTTGATTTTTGTTTCCCACCTTATATAAAATAATAAAGGGAAATGTTTACTTTCCAGTGATATAAGACACTACTTACTACACCATTTATAAGGTAAAGCGAGAACTAGCGCAAATCTGGAGAACCGACCTCATCGGATCTGGCACTTTTAACGGTAGTAGGCACAGCCAATCAGATCGGATCGTGGCACTAAAAGGGTTAAACTGTCTTCAAAGGTGTTTGTGTGTTTATCAAATTATGTCGAAAATAAAATTCTGAACTAGATGACTTTCAAATTTTAATTTTGAGCTGACTTTTGAACAATATTAAATTGTTAGACTTGGTCACCAATGAAACATAACTAAGGTAGCATGTATTTAACAGTATAAATACTTAACACTTATACTAAAGTGTGGACGGGGCCGCACAATACTGGGAGATATCCTGGTGGAATACTTTTCATTGGGCTGCCACAAGGCGCAACTTTAAATTAAAAGAATATTTCACACAATTTAACAAGCTGTTTTTATGAGTCAGTCAAAATCGTGGGTTAAACTACAGTGTCAGTACATGATTCTATTTTGTGATTATTAAAACATGCATTTGGGTATCAATATTATCATCCATTCAATTCTGAATTATTGTTTTCTTTAGATTTCTATGACACGTCCCGGTGAATAAGACTTTAGGCTGCCCAGAATCCTCTCTAAACATCATTTGTGAAAGATGAATGATAGCATAAAATTAAAGTCTGTCCCATTTATTATTTCATGGTGTTGTGTAGAAATAATTTCCTCAGCCAAACGAACAAACATATTTTGAGAGTAAAATGATAGTGCAAATAATTGTTAATGCGTTGATAAATAACACTAGTGCTTAACCCCATCCAGGCTTCGGAACCATGAAACAGCCTTCCAGAGGAGCTCTCTCTTTCTGCATGGGGCCAACCTACTTTAGCTTACGTAGAAGTAAAACAAATACCCAAGCTGCTACAAGCTGAACTGATAGTGACAACAGAAGCTACTAAGTCACTGCCTTAACCAACTTAAAGAGATGGAAAGAGGTGCCGAGGTCCCTACCTATTTACCACATTTGCCAAATTACAGAAGAAAACATGGGAGATTACAAAGCATTTTTAAAGAACTGATCTATTTTGTTTTGTTATTTATTTAATATATTTTGTTTATGTATTATATTTTTAGTGTAATTTTGTTCATAACGATGTAGCACACCACAGACTATAATACATTCATGACCTTAGTTTACTTGGATGACAGCTCAAAAAGTTACTGGAAATAATCCCTAGAAAGTCCCTATGCCAACAGCTGAGATGTCACTTTGGATAACTGTAATGAAAACGTATGGTTTTTATTATATTATTATTATTATTATTATTAGCACCGCGTCTTACTACCCGTTCGGGTTATACGCACTTACGCTAATGTGTAATGGTAGGGTGATTGTGATATGAAATGAAGGACCTACAGTTTAACGTGGAATCCGAACCATGGTGGAGGCCTGGCATTCCCCACATTCACAAGATGTCTTGTCAGAGGTGAAGGAAGGGTTTGGTAATCAGATAAATCTTTGCCGGGACCGAGGAAAAACGTATGGTAATGTATGAATTTGATGAGAGCTAACCACAGTAATTTAAGCCAATATTATTTTTATATTTATTTAAGATCAGGCACAAAGCCTATTCATCATTTTATTCTACTTAAAAAAAATATTATTCACATCACTTTCACAAAAGGTCTAACTACCATAGCTTCAAAATGGCGACTGACAAATTTAAACCATGTTATTGAACATGACGGAAACAAGTTTTTTACAATAATGCACCCACACAGTGGATAAAAATATTTTATTCGACTAAGTATTTCGAAATACGATAAAAAATCATACAATAATTTATTATATATATAAAAATGACAAGTATTTTCTCTTTTCCAAGTAAATATGATGCCTGTATTAAAAGGTATTAATGTATGCGGACTATATTACACATCATAGATAACATTCCAAAACAGAATAAGTACTTTTAATTATGTTTAAAATATTGTTTCAGATTGGGTAAAAAGTAATAATTATTGAAAGCTATCAAACAGTGTAATAAAACTTGAGTTAACGTTATTTTAAATGTAATTAAAAAACTTAACATCCATAACGAAACAGTGATATTTTACAAGTGTTGGCAACCCAAAACTTAAAACATGATTTTTGAACTGTCATCCGGGTAAAAACCTATCATGAACAGACTTTACCTGCCCATTCTGTACACATTTTAACTGTGCTAATAGGAGAGGGATGAGGAAAGTAAAATTAAATGTACCCAAATGTGTGTTTAGGAAAATTTAATAGTGTTTAGGAACACACACCCTCAATACTGGTGTACACCCAACTGAGATTCAAGCCCAAGTCTCACCAGCACACCATATTTGACAAGCCAGACAGTGAGTCTGTGTGCCCACTAATGCAAGTTAAAGATAATGAAAGTAAAATCATACTTTGTTTCCTTTCTAAATTACGGTGAGCTCTAGACCATGTCTAGCTTACTTCCACAGACACATAAATGGCAAGCAGGTGGTTTTGGAAATAAGTTACGAGACATGTCCAACCAATGTGTTGACGTATTTAGTACATTCTGGTTCTGATACAGAAGTTTCATTGTGTGAAAAACAATGGCAAAGCAACTTTCGCAAAGTACAATTAATGATGGAATTAAAGAGTAGAAAAATATTGAATGAAAAATTCCCATCACTCAATAAGTAAAGAGATTTTCTGAAAAAAATATATATCTATCAGAACTGCTTGCTAGTTAATGTTGATGACTAGCACTCAAACCGTCTCAGAATCATCAGGAGGTGACTAGATGACAAAGTACCACTTCATCAGATTTTCTTGTTTTATTCGCTTGAAGAACCATAAGACGTCAAGAGGACATTGCCAAACTTTACATTGCCATTTCTTTGAGACAACTACATTTTGTATAAGGTAGGCCTGTATAATTAGTTGTGTGATTAAAAGTTTGTTTAAATTTGAATTCTTCAAACAATGTAGTAGTAATCCATAATCCCTCTGGCCTTTATAAAAGGTTCATGTTCTTTTATTTTGTACGCAATAGATTTTGGGTGTATTTTGTAGGAAAATTTTATGTTCTGTGGAAATTTTGTGTCCCTGAACATATTCTGCACCCCTGATAGTGACCTAATCTAAACTTGGGCCTGATCCATTCTAAAATGTTTCAAACATACTAAGTGAACAGTCTTACCTTTGGTGCCATTTCTAAATATTGTCTGTTGGCTGAAAGCCTAGTGAGGAAGCGGAATGCATTGTCTTGTAGTACATAAACTCCTTGGTGATTTGTTCGTAGATTATCAATTTGTTTTTTGTTGATTGAGGTCCAAAAATCAGTGCATATGAATTTCATAGTTTCCAGCTCGTCCTTAAACCTTGGCCATTCTTTAGTTAGCCTGAAAATGAAAGTTGTTGATATATTTAAACATTTTTCCTTTTATTACTTTTTAACACCAAGGTGATTAAAGTCTTCGTTTAAGGGACCATGTCTATATTAATAAAAGTCTAACGGTGTCTTTAAATTTATGAAAGCTAAGACTTAGATAGGTTTAACCATAAAATGTATGTATATCTGTCCAGATAATATTTAGTATGAGATCCAATCTGAAATTTTGTGAAATTGTAGAGGAACCCCTCAATAGGTGCACAAATTTTGCAAACTTGAAAACAGATCAAAAATAAAAATTGTACAAAATAAAAACACAATCTATTTAATCATCATAATTCATCAATATGTTATTTAAGTTTCAAAGGCAAGGAGAACCTAAAATATAAAATTCAAATCTAAAGATAAATTGCCAATTATGTGTTTATGGTTTAGTTGATTTGTATTCATATCAGTTAGCAAAACATGTCTAAGCCAATGAAATTTTACAGGTAACATTAAACATATTTATTTAATTTGAGCTTATATTTACATGCCTAGATAATGTATTCATGTACAAACCTGTTACTACTCTAAATACAGCTAACACCACAGAGTAACAAATGATATAAAATGAAATTAATGTTTAATGTTGTTTTATGTGTGGCTAGTATTAAACAGGGCCTATGCAATGTAACCTGCCTGGCAGTGACAAAATTGGATGCAAATCAATCCACAGGGCAATTTTGATGGGTTTGTCTCAAAGGAATGTGTAGTCCATACCAAAAATCGATTTAACTCCTGTAGACCCTGACATTACTTTTATTTTAGGACATAGATAGATCCCAGTTAAACTAGCATTCTCAATTACTAGTAGTAGTAGTAGTAGTAGTAGTAGTAGTAAGTCACAAGGTCAAAGCTTAGATAGGGTTGGTATTTATCTGCCCAAGCCAGTTTTTAGCCATGTGGTACATGGCTTTTTCCAGGGTGCGAAGCTTAACATAAGGGATCAAGTCATTTAAGTATCAAATCAGGGGACACTGAAAGCAAAAACACTAAAATATTTACAAAAAACATAGTAGCGGTCTATATTTGATTTATTTATTAAAATATAATGAAAATAGTTAATTCACACTTTAGACGTGCTCTTACTTAATATAATTGACTTAAATATGTTATATTTTTATAACAATTTAGGTCAATCTAACAAAACCTAATCTTTCATGCATCTACAAATTGAAGGTTCGATTTTGTTAGTTTGGGTAAGAGTGACATATTATAGATAGGCTTATAAACTAGTGGATAAATAAATGCAGTTGCAATCAAATTCACCCAGCTGAGTTTCAAACCTCACTCCCTGTCACCAGCAATCTAACAAAATTTGAAACTGACTCATAGACCGTGTGACCCGGGACGTGTGTGTATTATTATTATTATATATATATACATACACACACACTTAAATAAATGATGTATTAAAAAATAAATCTCCACAAAAACCAACTATGAATTGTTAATGTACCTTTCAATGATTCTATAGCCTGTTGAAAACCCCAAATACTCCAAAGTTGATAAATCTGTTTCCTGAAACACACAAAACACCAGTTGCTTTAATTTTCTGATTAATTTTACCATCACCAAAAAAGCGAGGTTATTTTAACAAGTAATTATCTTGGTTTATCACACACAACTCTATGACAAGTATCTACCATTGGCGATTTTTTATATATATATAATTATTATTGTTATTGTTGTTATTATTATTATTGTTATTGTTGTTATTATTTTATTATTATTATCACCACGTCTTATTACCCGTTTGGGTTGTACGCACTTACGCTTATGTGTAATGGTAGGGTGATTGTGAGATGAAATGGAGGACCTACAGTTTACCATGGAATCCGAACCACGGTGGAGGCCTGGCATTCCCCACGTTCACAAGATGTCTTGTCAGAGGTGAAGGAAGGGTTTGGTAATCAGATAAATTTGTGCCGGGAGCGAGATTGTAAGTAAAGCAGAAGATGAATATGTAAATATTATGCTCAAATAAATAAGTAAGAGCATAAAATATTTCAAGGATATTTACAAAGATTTAATTCAAGACAGGTGTGGATTCAGAGAGGAGGTTATTAACAATAATGATTACAAAAATTAAACCAATTAAATCTGTTATAGTCATATTATAATACTGTCAAGTAATATCTCACTAGCCAGTTGCTTCGCATGTCAAACACTGTCAATAATAATTGGTTTACATTTTTAACATAATTTAATAAGCAAAAATGTACAAAAATACATTTAAATAAATGATTAACTTAACTGCAGGCTTTTTAATTCAAATTTTTTAATTAATTTCTAAATTACCCTCAAATCATGAAGGATTTTTCCTTAACAGTTTCTCAATGGGTTCTTCCCCCGAATCAGTCTCGGAGAGCACCTGTGCCCCTGCACTCACCCCTCCCAAATATCCTGATCATGAGCCACGCCCCCCTCTCCCCACCTCACAAAAATCCTGGATCTGCCTCTAAAAACATCTATGTGAATATAATGAGGTAGAAAATAATAAAATAATAATTAAGCCTATTATGGAAGAAAGAAGTTTGAAGCAAATGGAATTGAATGAACGCAAGATGATTGTCGGCACTTTATTTGTAATGTAAAAACTTGGATGGGAAATTTATTCAATCATGTACAAACTCTGTATGGGACTGTAGCAGCATATCCATAATCACTGAATGTGGAGATAATTATTGGGCTTGAAATCTTTACCGTTTAAGAGAAGCTAAGAGATATCTAATAGATTTATATTAAGCTGAATCATAATATGGGAAAAACAGCTGGTGAAATAAAATATGATACTTGATATGACAAAACTGTAACTTATAGATCATTTTGCAAACGTCTTAGCTCTGCTATTCATGAACATTTAATTGTACAAGCATTATCTTTATTTTATATAAGGCATGTGTTTGAATATGCATGCTTAATTTCTCAGTTCACTTGTCACCTTATGAAAAAGCCTACTATTTAAATCATGAAGATACATGTCTATGCGTTACAAATATTCCAGTATTTTTTAAGTTATTTGAGGAATTCCGTTTTAAAAAAAAATAGGGCCTAGGCTATGTAATGGAACTGCACAGCAGTGACAAAAATGCATAACAATCCATAATATATAACAACTTTAACAGGTTTATCTCAAGGGAGTATGTTTCTTAACAATAATCAATTTGATACTCATAAATCATGACATTGTTAATTTACTTGTAAAGATGTGTACAAAAAAAAGTATAAGTTACAATTAAAGTTTATGGTTCACGAAACTTTTTTTTTACCATTAAACTATGCAAAGATTCAGTCTCCTAATTGATGCTGGAAGAGTATTGAATCACAAATTTATCCGGGTTTTGTGAACTAATTTTATCATAAACATTTACGTGTGTATGGCAAAAAATTATCAACATTAAAAAGATTTCTTTTGGCTCTATTTTATATAACATGCACTATTTTCAGTTTTTTTTTTTTTTTTTTTTGCTGCTGATGCCCCAAATAGGCCTATAGTTATAAATTATAAATATGGGCAGAATAATGAGTTATCAAGTAAGATCTTAGGGGATAGCAAAGTTGTTTGCTTCCTTTTCTTAGACACCATTTAATCGGCATATTCTAAGAAACGTCCTCGTTTTCCAATTCCATATTGAATGTAGGGAAATAAAGTCATTTGAAAAATTGACAGTTAATTTTACAATCGGAAGTTTTACCAGCTGCACCTTGAAGGTGATTAACTAGTATTTTATTGATGACATATAGGCCTAAGCTACATTTAAGAGTGTAGTAAAAGATAAAACTATAACATTAAGTTTGTATATGTATGTGTGGACCCCCAGACCAACATGCCCCCATGTCCTAAGTCATTAAAAATTTTAATTAACATTACCTTTTTATCACTGTCCAAGCTTGAAATAACATAAGAAACTAATTCAGCATGCAAAAATTCGAACATTGATTCATCTGCCATACCACACTTAGTCACTTCTTTTGAATTAAGAGATAAATTTCAAAACAAAATAGTTTGATTACTATATTGACAATTCACATCTGTAAACCACAGATCAATTTACTCGCGAACTCTAGTCTGTAAACTAAGGATGGAACAAAGTAATAATAAACCAGTTTATTTGCAACAGCGCGTAAGCAACCGATAGCAGTGCTAGTCTATGAATTAAGCAACTAACTGCGTTCAAATTTATTTCATGCTTAAACCTGTCGCATTAGTCACTCACCACTGATGATGATTGTTGTTAGAATGTTTTGTCTCTTCATTTTTTCAATGCATTTCTTAGCAACGCATTTTACTACACGTTTAGTTTATTCATACGCCTTCAATGTGATTAGATATAGAGTTCTAGTTGATATAGAGACTGTTTAGTTTATATGGTGATTAGTGTTTAGTTAGATATAGCGTTCAGTTTTAATTCCAATGTTATGCGCGTCACAAAATCAGTCGTATCGTAAATTACACTTTGTTGCAGAATGAATTTGTAATTTAATTTTAATTTTAAACTTCTTTTAATGACTTTTTCATAGTAAAAAAAAGTTGCAATGTCACAAGGTTAAATAAATGATTACCAATAATATTATATTTTTAAGAATATAAAAGTAACGTTGATTAGTTCATTTTAAAGGTAACTGATATATTAAAATTGTTTCGTTTCATTATTTTGGCAGGAAAGATTTGGTAAATTAAATCTTTTTACAACATCAGTTACGCAATGCATTCTGGAACAGCAGAGCACATTAGTTAAAATGATATATTAAATTTGTTTCGTTTCATTATTTTGGCAGGAAAGATTTGTTAAATTAAATCTGTTTTACATCATCAGATACGCAATGCATTCTGGAGCAGCAGAGCACATTAGTTAAAACCATTGATCTCCTTTAGGGTATCTCTTTCTCTCGTACACCCATACAGGGCAATGTCACATTTTTACATCGTTCATTAATTTGATTGACTATGTGAGATACATCAATATGTGACTAGTTAAATGAAATAAATATGTTAGTAAAGGCTTTGAAGAGCATAACAAAGTTATAAACTTCAACCGCACACCGTGGGGTCAGTATCTTAGCTGTATCACCTAAGTCCCAACCAACCACCACAGATAGCGAGTTGCAATATTACAAAATAAAATAAGGGTAATCACTAGGGACCTATATTATCCATTCTCAGCAAGCCCAACAAAACCCTTGTCTCACCAGAGTAATTATAGCAAGGCCTAAGGGAAAATACCATGAGGGAGTCTGGATACAGAAAAGAACAAGCGAAGGTAACAAATACAGCCCAAGGGCTAGTTTATTATGGTGATTATTAACATAGAATAATATGTACAATTTGGTATATTCAACTTTGATAGATATCAATACTCGGGTATAATTAACAAGGTAATACTCCTCATATTTATAGATATACAACAGGATATCATATTTTGGCATTGACAGGAAAGCCGTCCCTAATAAATATGACCAAACTAAACAAGGGGTACATGTAATTTACTTCCCTATATGAATATAACGCTCTCAAAACTGTAAGTTAACATTACAACCAAACTAACCTTTAATATGTCTCGAACGATAGTAAACATAACAAACAAGATTAAAAGTCATCTGACTGTAAACAATATAAATAATCTAATACCTAATATGTGCCAAAAGATAGCAAATAAAGCAACAAGAATTAAAGTCATTTGACTGTTAACAATATAAATAATCTAATACCTAATATTTCCCATGAGATAGTAAATAAAGCAACAGGAATTAAAGTCATCTGACTGTTAACAATATAAATAATCTAATACCTAATATGTCCCAATTACTTAACAAACACTTAGCAACTCCAGATAGACTGACTTCTTTTAACAATGATTCCAACCCTGACCTGAATATAGAAAGATCATGGTCAAAGTTTAATCTCCCTCTTTTACAATAATTTACCTAAACTTCGCCATGATTAGAACCCTAACCTGAAATATACAATGATCATGGTCAAAGTTTAATATCCATCTTTTACAATAATTTACCTAAACTTCGCCATGATTTGAACCCTAACCTGAAATATACAATGATCATGGTCAAAGTTTAATTTCCCTCTTTTACAATAATTTACCTAAACTTCGCCATGATTTGAACCCTAACCTGAAATATACAATGATCATGGTCAAAGTTTAATATCCATCTTTTACAATAATTTACCTAAACTTCTTCATGATTTGAACCCTAACCTGAAATATACAATGATCATGGTCAAAGTTTAATTTCCCTCTTTTACAATAATTTACCTAAACTTCGCCATGATTTGAACCCTAACCTGAAATATACAATGATCATGGTCAAAGTTTAATTTCCCTCTTTTACAATAATTTACCTAAACTTCGCCATGATTTGAACCCTAACCTGAAATATACAATGATCACAGCCTATGAGTAGTAGTCATCCATTACAATAGCTTACGTTTAAGGCAATCCTAGAGGCCTACATAGCGCCCGAGTGTTCCTTACACCTAACCGACATCAAAGAGTGCCATTCATTGCAGGCAATAGGCTTATATTTGATTCTGCTCAGCGGGGGAAACATGTAAGGAAAGAATTACATCATCGAGCCGTCACCAATATCCAATCACATAGTCCAACTCTTCCACAGCGCAGTTGAGACTCACATAGCCACGGGGTGGGGGTGACCTCGGACACCCGAGCCACTGATATCCACTTATAATTGCAATCTCGCGCATGCGCGCTTTGAACGGATTGTCTTATTTTGGAGTAGAGATGGGTAAATCGCTGAGTTCCCATTCAAAGTTTTATGCAGTGCGTACAACAAGGTCATTCCATGGCGTGATCGTTGTTATTGTACGAGACCTCGGCTTTTCTGGTGAATAGGGTAAGTAGAAAACTGTTGTTGGTGCCGGGTCAATCTGTATCCACGGTACAAACTGGTGAGTTTTTTCGTTTTATAAGTTGATATATACAATGATTTTTAAAGGAACTTAGTTTGGAAGGCTTTATCTCGTATGAGAATCCTACCTTATAGTAGTGTTTAGGCAGTATAAAAGACCTTCCAGAAGGGAATTTCTACATTCGTTCTAAATGACCGTTTATCCTACCAAAATACTAATATATTATAGTAGTCTTTATGCGCACAGTAGCGTGTCCTGAATCGTTGCATCCTCTTCACACTAATATGTAGAGGAGGTAATGATTACTAGTACAAGGTAAAAACATAATTAATAAGGAAATAAGAGGGATCATGTTGCTGAAAGGTAGAATAATACTTATGTAACAGAAATAAATTTATTATAACAAAAAAAGATGAAATAAAGGTTTACAGAAGAAGAACATAAATTAAAGTTAAATATCGGGTGCAGTATATAATGTCAGAATTATCAGTTTGGAGTATCAAGTATAAATTCAAAGCATAAAGCAAAACAACACCTTTATATTGAACGTATGGTAGGATTTAACAATTCCAGAAATATAGGACCTTGTCGAAGCTCAGGAGAATAAGTGTCTAAAAAACCACAGTAACGGTTAATAGGGGAGGTAAGTATAAAGAGCACAAAGGTAGTCGGACTTGCGCCAGATTATAGCTAGAAGGGTCTAAACAGAAAACATAGTGAAAGAGTAACTACTAAATAACACCAGTGTAAATCCTATAGTTTTAGAGTTACGAGGCTAAATATAGGTCAAGCTTGCTAACTTGAGTTAAATTAAAGAAGAGTCCCATAGATACTTTAATAATGAAAAGTAAATGGACGATCTATTATATACATACAGATGGCTAACAGTCAGGTGTCAACACCATGTAGTACTATGGCCGGCCTTTTCTCGGTGGGTACTGCCGGAGCAGTCAATTGTACATATAAACAATTACCCATACCCTGGGGTATACAACAAAGCTAGTATAATCTAACATTAAATACATAGCCAAATGAGGCGCCAACAAGGGGCAGAAGGAAATACAATCTGTGCGGGCCACTGTATGAAACTAGCCATGTTCCGCACTTTGCAGACCCTAAATAGTAACACAGAAAAGGTGCCAAAAAGAATGTAGTGTGACACTGACCTAACTAGGTCCTTGATAAAAGGCGGTAGACAAACTGCTTGTAGCCATACAAATATGGAACATGTGAACGTGCCGTTTAGAGCGTTACGAAACATTATTGTGCCAAAAGCACTCAGAGTAGTTAAATGAATACATGGATGGCTAACAATATTTTATTAAGTTAAATATTTAAAAATACGATAAACTAATCATTAAATAATTGATTAAATATATAAAAAATTACAAGTATGTTCTCTTTTCCAAGTAAACACAATGCCTCTATTGAAAGGTATTAATGTATGCACTATATTTCACATAAATGACATTCCAAAACAGAGAATAAGTACTTATGTTTATAATATTGTTTCGGATTGGGTAAAAATAAATTACTTAAAGTTATGAAACAGTGTAAGAAAACTTAAGTTTGCATTATTTAAAATGTAAAATATAACATGTAATTAAAAACTTAAAATTAATAACAAAACTGTGATCTTTTACAAGTGTTGACAAGCCAAAACCTAACATATGATTTTTGAACTGTCATTCATATAAAAAAAACTATCATGAACGGTCTTTATATTAATTTGTTAATTGAAGAGTAGTCAAACCTGTCTTTATATATGATTTATGGATTTACTTACTACCAACACACGGAATAAACATCAAGCTCATCTTATATAGTTTGCAGGTAATGGGGAGGTTGAACCTTGAATCCCAGCTGAATGTACTAAAGGTATTTATTCTTAAGTGGTTCTCCCCTTTCCCGAACATTGGGCAGACCTAGACGCAGATGGGAGGATGACATCAGAATGGAACTGAAAGTGATAGGATATAGTGAGGTGGACTGGATAGAACTAGCTCAGGATAGGGATAGTTGGTGTACCTTAAAGTGTGTGAATAAATTTGGCTCAAAATTAATATATAATATAAATTAAACATCAATACTTTCCTATAGCCATCGATTCAAATTAAGACATGTGTTTTTACTCGTATAATATTCTGCATAGCTAGTGTATCCGTTCTTCGCACAGGGAATCTATAAAGTAGGCCTAGCTTTGTTAATTTTTATCTTCTCTATATAAAAATGCGAAAACCCTCACTCACGCACTCACTCTTCACTAAATTCTCCTACTTCCTGAATAGCTAGAAAGCAGAAATTTGGTATAGTTGTACATGAGAAAGTACTGTACCCATTCGAAGCTCGAACCAGTCTCTTCTTCATCTTCTTCTTATTGTCCACGGCAGCCAGTGAATTCCGTAGAACTTCTCGGTGTTAATTAATTAATTAAGGGTGGGGTGGACAACTTAGACGATTAAATAGATTAAATTTATGAAGTATATGCTGAAGTTTTATTTTAAATAAACTTTCAAAGATTTTTGAACCACTGGTTACATAATAAAAAGAAAACAAATTACTTAATACATGAAGATAAATACATTGTTAATGTGGTGGTAATTTAACCACATGGTCTCCATTTTCTCCCACCCATCTCTAAACCCTCCTTGACCAACACGAAAAGAACGCGACTATTCGTACTTCTGGATATAGGTCTTATGAGTTCGCGTGCTAACCAGTGTGTCGCGTCTGACACTTCACTTCCTCACACAAACACAGACGCTAAATCAGATGAGCTGATTGGCTAGGTGTTCGTGCTAAACCTCCCCTTTCCACTGTGAAGATACAGGTGCATCTCACAGCTTCCAGATACAGATAAAATAAAATAGTAAGATGCTTAAAAGTGAAAGGTAAAAGTAGTAAATTTAGAAGACGCTAAGATTCCAACAACGACTTTACAAGAATGAAAACTGCTAGATTTAATAGTTAAAATTCATTGTAAGATAATAGTATACGTAACAAGCTTTAAATTATACACTAATTAAATACATTGAGTTTTGTTTAGGCATTCTAGTCACATGTATTATCATGTATTTGGCAAACACTATTTAAAATGTAGGCAATTCACCAATGGTAGATAGGGGAAGGGTAGAGGTAGGTTTACGGGGCTACTTTAACCGTAGTTGTTGGTAATTCTTGTTTTTCTTCAAGGGAGAACCCCCATACATTTTATTTTGTTTCAAATCCGCTTCGTTTCGTGCTTGTAGAGAACTTCAATTCCATTTCCCCTTCTGTTAATTCAATTTGTCTACAGCTAGACATTTCGACTGACTGTCAGGTATACATTCTTTCCAAAAATAGATTCCTTCAACACTGCACAGCTCGCGGGAAACAATAAAATACCGAGACAAAGAAAAGAGAGGGTGGGTTTCTCCTTTTTTTTTCTCGGCTCATGTTTGGAAAGTCGGGTCTCTATTTCAAAATTATATATAGATGTAGTAGTTCTCATTCAACATTCTTTCAGTTTGTACACTTGAAGGATTGTTTATAGAAAATGCACCAACATTCTTCTGACGAGGATGAAAAAAAAGAAATTTGATATCTATAAAGTGGAACCCCCCCCCCCGCCTACCCCCCGCGTTTGGCTAGGTATACTCTAATTCTTGTAGGAAGAACAGGTTTAGAAAATACAAATAAATACATAAAAAATAATTGGGATCAACGTTAATGGCATTTTACTTAATTATTATTTTAAAGGTAGATCTACTTATAATATCTATCTAAAGATAAAGATGTAAATCACATTACTTGAGTTATGAATAAATTAACGTAGTTTTACTAACGTTTGTGACTGTCATTTACTCTTCTTACGATCAAAATTAGAGTATACTCAACCTAAAGCCAATAAAAATATAAATTATATTAAGTGAAATTTTACAATATTTTACAAAACAATTGTGAAAAAGTTAATACATTTCCATGTATGTTTAATTCCCATAGAATTTACAAAGTCCAGTCTTTTAGCGTTAGGGAAAGAACTATAAATAAAACCAATGACAATCTAAACACTTCTTTATTTATTAATAAAGGAAAAAACTTTGTAAAGTGTCTAATCTTTAATAATATTTAAATTAAGTATTGGAAGTTAGTAATTAACTAGTGTTGAAATGAAATCTAACACCATAAGATTTTATTAAATGATTGAGTAATGTTGTTTTTGGGGGTTCCTATTGTTGACAAGTATTAAAGAACGGTATGTAAAAGTGTAATTTAAAAAGTAGTTTTATATTAAAATTAAAGAAATTCTAGATCAAGTCACGTCAAGTTAACAGTAAAAATAAAAATGTCAATGTAAATTATATGGATGCAATAGCTCTTTGTTACAATCGCATATAATTGAAGCAAGTAGAGTTAGCTCAGACAGGGTAGTTATCAATTCTATCAAGCCCAAAAGTCACATGGATTTTATTAAAAATATCCACTAAAAACAAAACAAAAAAACCTTATTATATTTTGATACAAAGCAAATGTCTAATTAATTTTTGAAAGTAGTTAGTCTATATTCCTTTTAATATCTAAAATATCTTATTTTAAATAAAAATGTAATAGATAGATTGGAAAGGAATTAAACATATTAACATTGTACTAGATCAAACTAATGTTATTGACTATTTTAAAGAATATACACACAAATTTAAATTTAAAATATTCTTTTCTAAGAAACCAAATTTTACTTATATGATTGCATGAAACTCTTATTTTGAATGTTGTTACCAGTGTTTATTGTTTGTAATTCCTTAAATAAAATTATTTATAAAATATTATATTATTGCTAGGCCTAGACGTTATTTTCTTTGTAAAGTAACAGTCTAGGCATTAATTAATATGTTAGAATTATTGGTTTAATCAGATAACATACATAATATCTTTAATCACCCCACAACAAACCCAATACAACCTAATATAGCCCAACTTATATTTTAAATAGCCCAGTTTTTTTTTCCATGCCTAAGCTAATAGCTATACATTGAGAATAGAATTGTTTGAATTCCTACAATGTTAAACAATTTAAACAAATCTAGAATCGTACTTGTGTGTGTGTGTGTGTGTGTGTGAAATTTGAACACACACACACAATCAATCTTGCTTAAAGTATTTAGTAGAATTTTGAATAAATAAATGGTACAGTGCACCACACAGACATTCCCTTATGGGTTACTGACGACAAATTTATGAAAATTTTATTCTTAATTGTAATATACAATGGGAGTAAACCAACTCTTGGTTAGTTACTATATGAGAAAGTATGTATGATTGTGTTGTACTATTCATTTTAATTTACGTGAAAATGTTTATAAAGTGATTGTTTTCCATTAATTTATCATAATAATAATACTGTCAAAAATGATTCTAAGCAAAAACCAAATATTCATTTATTTTAGTAGATATAATAGAGGTCTGATAATTTATAAATGACATCCTATTAATATAGACAATTTAAGTGTTTCCTCAAATTGAAGCTATACCACCAAAAAAAAGACTAATGCAGAATTTCTCTGTTTGTTCTTCCTTGGGTATTATATTCTCATGTGTATTTTATATACACAGCCCGCTAACCCCTGAAGGCCGAGAATATTTATGATAATGAAATGCTTTTAGATATTATTTGGAGTAGTTTTACAGTAATTAAGATATTTAAATAATGCAAATGGTTTCGAAGCTATTATTCTTATTATTTATTATTTATTCAATTGTTAATTTTGTGTGTAGTGGTAAACCTTTTGAATATTAGGTTTAATTCAGAAGCCTGGCCTTAAAATGTAGCCTAAGCATTCGATACCTCTTCAATCATAAATATTTTAGCTATATTTCATATTATTTAAATTTATATTAAAATTATTTGGGGTGTTGGCGATGAAGGGGGGTGTAAATACCCTGTTTGACCTATAATTCATAAAAGTGGCCCGTGCAAAGACTTTGGTTAGACAATGTATGCCTGCCCTAAATGATTGTTTGTGCGTGAGACTTCTAAACAAAGTTTGTAGTTGCAAACATATTGTAGTCATATTACATATTGAATTTATTGTAGTCTTGTCAGAATGTAAACAATATTGTTGATAGCTATATAATTTTAATATATTATTAAAGATTGTATTCATGTTTGTACAGTATAACTTGTAAAACTGAATTGTAAATACTTATTTTAAATGATTCTACAGCCAAGTTTGGCATAATACTTCACTGATTTTAAACAATAACACTTTAATTCACCAGAAACATGTTTTTGCTTAAAAACTTTGAAAGAAACCTATAAATCAGACTTCCCACAATCAACCAGACGACCAAATTGAGCGTCATGTTTTGCTACTTTCCAAATGGTGTGTTTATTTCCACACAGTATAGTATAGAGATCACAGTACATCTACAACCATAATTATATTAAACAAACTTTTAATATTTCAAGAGCTATTTAATCTATTAAAAATAATTACTTAATTCTCCTAATGGGAAACTTTACCAAGAAAAGCCGCATGTAGTATCTTTCCTAAAATACATTTATTGGTACGGTCACGTTTTTATATTTGGAATCATTATATATATATATATATATATATATATATATATATATATTTTAAATTAGAAGAGTTTTACAAACTATTAGTAATTAATAAATTTTTAAATCAAGGTACTTTCTAAAGTACATTGTATCATTCATGGAACCAAGAGTCAAAATGTAAATAATACTAATCACTATCACTAGGTGCTAATTAAGTGATTCAAGCGATAAATATAGTTTCCTTCAATTAAAGATGCTTAACTAAATTGAATAATTTTTAAAGAGATTTAGTTACAGAACCTCCCAAAAATATCCATCTTTCTACCTATTAATCTATCGGGTAAATGTTAGATTTTATTTCTGTGCAATTCTCTGCCTTATTTTTAAGCTTGACTATAGGAATTTTGGTAAGTGAAAAGTGTTTATCAAGGTTTGTAATTTGTAGACACACTGGTTTGTTGACTCTATTATCTATGGTTGTTAGTATTCCATGTTCATTTGTCTATGATTCCGAGTATTTTAAGATTGTTTAGTAAAATTAATACATCATTTGAAAAGTTTCATTAATCTAAATTACTCTTCTTTTATATGTTATTTGTTAAAGTCACATGCTGTTAGTAAAATGACTACGGAAATAATGAAATCTTTCGGAGCTCTACAAGCTGAACTCGAACAAGCTAAAAACAATCTCAAAGGCGTGGATGAACACATTAAAAAATTGATCGGAAGAGATCCAAGCGAAGGCCAGCAGCGGTAAGTCCGTTCGTCCTACTCTTGCCTTAATAAAGTGGCTAGGCATTTACTGAAGGCAAAGATTTTGTTTAATAATCTACTGTCATCACAAACTGATTTCCATATATTTAAACTCGGCCGGGTGAAGCTAAGCATGAATTAATACGCGCCGTAATCCATGGTCTATTGACAGCATTGTTTTGTGTGATGAAAATGAGCCAGGGGACTGTAGACACATTATCTCCCATTTAACTCGCTACTATCGCAGCAGACTAGACTGTCGATGGGTAGATCGAGGTTCGAATCTCGGTTTAGTGCACAGAAGGTAGTTTTCCATGATGGTTTTCCACTCTCCTTCCACGCGAATGCGATTACACTTCCTGTAAATACAACCTTCCTAATCCCTAAAACCAGTAGTGTAATCAGATAATCGTATAACCAGAACAGATAGGCTAGTAATACGTAATGGTAAAAAAATTGTACATTTAGGGCACTTTTTTTTTCCAAACAAAATGTTTTAATTATATCAATAATTTACTTGCTTAAAAATGGTGGCATATTGATTGGTGGGGGAGGAGGGGTATGGGATGTCAACAAAGGATACCTGTCAGCCTGTAGCAACTTCCATGATCAAATGTCGTTAATCAATCGGTAAAATTGCACGACGGATTCAAAAATAATTTTTGAAAGTGTACATCAGTTGTCTTTGGTCTATAATGACTACATTAGATAGTTTATTTTATTTAGAATGGTTAAATTACTAACCCATGAACGTAGTTAAAGCTAGGTTGAGAAAATGTCTTAATAATGAATATCTGGGCCTAACTATAGGCTACTTAAATAAACTATAGGTCTATTGACTTAATATTTCCATGGCATCATCACTACCTATATATTTGTATATTTCCATGACATCATCACTACATATATATTTTTTTCCATGGCATCATCACTACCTATATATTTGTATATTTCCATGGCATCATCACTACCTATATATATAGATTATAGGTCTATTGACTTAATATTTCCATATATATATAGATTATAGGTATATTGACTTAATATTTCCATATATATATATGCCTATCACTACCTATATAGTGATGATGCCATGGAAAAAAAAAATATATAGGCCTATATATATGGAAATATTAAGTCAATAGACTATATATAAAGTTTTGTTGTTGTAATATTACACATTGTGGTCATTGTGGACTCTCTAAGAAACTTTGTATGAACACAAAATTTAGTTTGCATTTTATTTAAGGTATTCAACATGATAGTCATGAATGAGAGGAACTTATTTGAGAAAGTACATGTAGACCTATTAATACGTTTATTATATTATTATGGTTTAAATGTGGATGAACTTAGAGGAAACCTCAAGAACATATTATACAAGGCCGAAATCTCACTTTTAAGGTGAGTGATATAGGAATGTTGGCTTCATTTAAAGTATAAAAAAAATCTATGTATTATTTGATTCTCTGCATTTTTCTGTTTTCAAAACTGTAGGCCTGTGGCAAATATCAATATTTTTGAAAAGTTTAAAAAAAAAAAGACTCGAATGGCACACATGGTGTGTCTACCATCCTCGTATTCCATGAATTGTTATTCAAGAATGGCCTTAATAAATGAAAACATGATACATTTAGAAAATTAAAACTGTTTCCTTGAGTGCTATTGGCACTTAAATTTTGTTTCATATATCAACACTAATTTATTTATATAACTAGGTCTATGACTGGCTCTCCATAGGCATAACAATAGTCCTTAAAATTATAAAATTGGTCTAACTCTTACCTTGTAGATTGGGACTGATGCGGGCAAATTTCCTCTAAACCATCCTCTTCATTCCTACTCCTAGATACTAGCCTGGAAGAGACATGTAGGCCTATGCCTACTAACTGGAAAAAATCTTGACTCTTTAAGTTTTATTAGGACACATTTTCTCTATGTGAGGATTTTAACATACCCTTATCAAAGTCAAGAGTCTCGCTCCCATTGGGGATTGGATCAGTCACTTATGGGGATGTTCTAATTGAGCATTATTTTACTTACCAAAAATACTCATCATTATTTTATTATTAGCTTGGTATAGTAAGTACATTTCATAAATATTTGATTTTCAGTTTTTAAAGTGTATACTAATGATGAGAAAATATACATAGATTGTATAAGAAAACAAAGAAAATAACTTTTATTTATTATATGTTGGTTGGATTGAGTCCCAAGCCTCCCCCACCACATGATTAAATATAGTAGTCAGCACAGAAAAATAATTGGAAGGTTCGGGAGGACAGCCGCTGGCAGGAAGGTTGATGGGACAAAGCTCTTTTATTTAAACATCTAACCTTTGTTCACCTTCATTCGCATGGTGTATACTAATCTTTAGTGCATATCATATGACCACATTTATGTTTTACTTTGGTTTGTTTGATAAACTTGTAAAAAAAATATTTCCACACAATATAAGCCTTATTTTAAACATAATTCAAGTTTTTAGATGTATTTTTTTATTATATATTTGTCCACTATCAATAACTTTAAGTCTGTGTTTATAATTTAATTTACCGTTTCATCCCATCTTTCATTTATGCAAAACTGTTTGCTATTTTAACTAACCTACTGAGAGTTTGGTTGGCCTTTTATATGTAGCTTTTACAGTTCTTTAATAAGATATTATTCCATAAAAGGTCTATAGCTTAAAGAATGTAGGCCTATTTTTAGGGTCGATTCATTTGACTTGCCAAACACTTTGCATGTGTTTGTGTGCATCTCTAGACCACAAGTTAAATATAGTTATTTAGCTTTTGTTTGTTCTATGTTTGGTTGACTGACCATAGCCACATGTTATAAATTATTTCAGCCCTGGACTGAAACGAACACTCCCACCATCAGAGGATTTTGGAAGAGGGAGAGGATCAGATGATTTTGGCAGAGGGCGAGGTCGTGGATTCACCCCTTTGAGGTTTGTGGGTTGAACAATATCACAGTTTGCTAAATCGTATTTTATTTCAGTAAAGAATTACAGTTTAGCTAAAATGCCTACACTGTAGTAACTCGCCTCAGTGGCCTGGTTAGCTAACGCGCTAGTCTTGTTGAGCTAGACTGCTAAGGACGAGGAGATTGAGATTTTAATCTCAGTTGCGTGAACTGGAGGTGATTTTTTTTTTACTAAATGGTTTTCCATTCTCCTTCCACACAAATGCGGGTTCACTTCCTCTAAATTAAACCTTCCCAATTCCTAATCCATTAGCGTTATTAGTACTTAAAGTGTATAATCTTAATGGATAATAAGATGAGGTGCTAAATAAAAATACACTGTAGTTAGCTTATTTTTAACTAATTTTACATATCATGTTGAGTGATAACATGTCATTAAGGAAACCTAACCACTTATTTGTTATCTTTTTCAATACATTTGTTGATTTCATGGATCTATAGAACATGATCAACACCTTTGCTAACTCAGTAGCCTGTCTGCCTATTTTGAGGTAAGAGTGTTGAATTTGATTCCTGGAGGGGCCAAAATATGTATCATTGATGGAATTGGAGTTTTCTCTTGCACACTGATGAATTAACAGCCTGGAGACTGGGTGCTGTATCTCTTCTGGAACTAAGCTAGTTTTATAATAATTACAGTAGACAGATTATCTGAAATCACATTAACCTGGTTGCAGATTATCTTGGATAATAAATTTTTAGTTATTCAATAAAATTTCAATGGAAGACCCACCCTACACCCTGCAATTATATGAATGGCGATGTACAGGCCATTAAAACTGAACATGTGGGTGAAATATTTAACATGAAATGCAAACATAATTTTGCATTTGACTGTACATAATAACACACCGGTTTTATTTTGTGTTATTATGTACAGTCAAATGCAAATTTATGTCATTGATTGTAAGTGGCGACATCTGCTCATAACAAAAAAAAAAATACTTAAATGTTTCTTAGGCGTACCTATTCAGTGTTTATTTTTGAGGCAAAGTGGGTTTATCTGTTTGTTTTTTTTTAAATCAAGACCTTTTTTTTTCCTTAACACTCCAGAAGTGCTACATAGTCATTTGGTTCAAAAAGTGAACATCAAATACACCAACATAGTAATACAAATACTTTTGCAACATCAAAATTAGCCCTTTCACAGATCTTATTTGATACCTCTTTTTTTCACCATGATATTAATCAAAAAGAAAATGATATTCTCACAACAAGCATTATAGCCTTATTTCCTCATTTAGGTTTTTTTTTTATCGTCGAGCTCTTAACAACCCCACCAAGGTTTGAATTAATAAAATCTCAAAGGTGGATTTGAGTAATGCTCTTGGACAAATTTCCTCAATGATCTTACTCATGACCATGTTTGTACTCACTCTGAGCTTATTCGGTGATTCCTTGAACATTGTTGCATAAAATCTAAATTTAGGCCTGAAAACTAAAAATGTTTTATTGTTAAGTTACCGTATGTTAAAATAGCTACGTAAGTATGATTTCTAAAGTTGTTTTATTAACTTTAGAAAAACTTTATATTTTTAATAAATTTGCATTTTGCTTATTATATATACTTTCCCTTGTTTTATTAATGTTTTTATACATACCTATTCTTCCCTAGTAAAACCGAAGTAATGGTTCTTTGTTTATAAAAGTTTCTTCAGTTCAGAAAATGTATTTCTGTCAACCAAAGAATATTATTTAGCACCATGTTCTACTACCCATTTGGGTAAGACCCTTATGTAATACTTACACTAATGGGCTAGGATGAGGAGGGTTGTATTTTAAAGGAATTATAACCCCATTTGTATGGAGAGAATGGAGGGAAAACCACCTGACCTGGATCAAACAACAATCTCCCAGTCATCGGTAGTCTAGTTTATTGCGAGATCAAAATAAAATTCTTGAAGATTGAGGAGAATCATTTTTCCATTCATAGCATTTTAAACATTTAAAATCATAACTTTTTATATCAAAATACAACATTTTATCAAATGCCTTTAATTTTATTTACCGCAAACCAGGGTCTCTATCTACTTTTGTGTTTTCAAAATTGCAATACTAAAAGCTTTAATTAAGTAATGATGAATATTTATTTCCAGGGGCGGCGAGACCCTGGCGGAAGACCGGAGGAGGACGGAGGCGCGGAATCGTCGGCGAAGAGAAAACCTGGAGACCTTAGGACCGTCTTCAGCAGGTACACTTTCTGTGTGTTTGTAGGTATTAGACACAAGCCAACCCTAGGTTTCATTAACCCCTTAACTGGATATCATTTGGCACTACATTGAGTATAGTTTTAAAAAACTGTAATAATAAATATATATATGTGTATGTGTGTGTGTGGGTTTTTTACATTTGTAAAAGAGCAAAAATAATTTAGTGCACAATTAACCTAATTATAAAGTTTATTGTTATAGTAATGTGAAAAAAAGTATCAATACATTACTAATATTGATATTTTCTTTTCAATACTAGTATTTATTTATGCAATATAATATTATTCTCCGATACTTTAGCTGATATTAGTACTCACACTCCTGGATCAGATTGGTATCGAAAGAAACAACTTTATTTTTGTTATCTTCACTCATGCTGGGATTAAATGTTTACTCTGGTTAAAGAAGGGTATAAAATATATAGAAAAAATATTATTAATCATATTTAGCTACTAAATAACTTTCTATCAGTTACATTTTCATAGAAATTTGGAAAGATGATATGGTAAAACCTTTATTAACATCTACCATATCTTCCAAGTTCTAACACACAACATAGACGCGATAGACCTAGTTATACTATAATCTGGTAAAACCATTATACTTTTCAATGTTTAAATCAATGTATATGAAAATACAATTATGAAGCAAAAGTTGAAAGTAATTATTACTAGATAAAAATAAAAAACATTTTTCCCAGATTAAAATTTTGATACCGATAGGTACTTACTGTTATCGATACTTTTCTATTGAAACTAGTATTGTATCAATATTTTCTTCTGATACTTTTAATTAGTACAGTATTGATACGTTTCTTTAAATACCAAATTCCTTCTTATTGTTTTTTTCCCTATATTACTTTACAGCTATGGGCTAATGCATTTGGAATTATTCTCAAAATTATTCTTATCGTGGTTCTTTTCAAATCAAGGTACATCACAAGTTACACCAGTAAATTGTCTCCTTTCTAATTTTTTGTTAGGCACTCTTTTCTTAAAAAAAACTAGAGATGGGTCGAATCTGAATCTTGAATCCGAATCTACTTTTTATTTTCAAATCTTGAATTTGAATCCTAGCAAATTGTTAGAAATTGTAATGATTTACAAATAGACCTACATTACACAATATAGGCCTAAACTCTAAATTAAGATTTATTTCAATCATGCTTTCAATATTAATCAACCCCAACCACCCCTCGCAAAATACTGGTTAAAATCCAGCAAATTAAACAATCTAGACTCATATTGTTGTTTGAAAATCAAATCAATCAAAATTTGAGTGTCTTTTAGTTACTTTTAAAAGTGTTGATAGAATGAGGTAAATTTCTAAAAACCATGTGAAATAAACAGATTAGGCCTAGTTACCTTTTGATCAACTTTAATCATCATTGAAGGATTATAATTTATTTTAATAAGGAAGCAAAAATAAAAATTCAAACAGATTAAAAAAATATACTAAAACAACATTCGTAACAATTAAACATTCATTGGAAATAGTGAACTTAATAATGCCTAAGAATGTATTTATTATTAGTTTTTTTTTAGAGATAGGCTGCTCAAATCTTCGAATCCACTGAATCCTGACAAGTATTCGAGATTCGAGGATTAGATGTTTTACTGGATTTGGTGGTCGAATCTTTCACCTCATAAACAAAGCATAATTATTTTGAATTCAAAAATAAGGCCTACTTGAAAAGCACAACTTAATCCATAATCATTATTTTGTAGGACAAAAGAGATGAGCATGAATAATTTTTTTTTTTTCTAAATTATAATTGTTAGGTGTAGAAAATCTAACGTGCCTAATACCATACCCTTGCACCTCTATGAGAAACTTGGACTCGACCGTCGTAGCGCATGCTCACTTCTAAAACTTTCACCTCATGAAAAATCTTGTAAATATTTTAATGAAAACATTAAAACTCTTCAAAAACTGAAAATCAAAACTATAACTACAAATAAACTCAAAATAAATACTTTGATGTTTCAACAATCCTTTATCTGGTTTGATTGCAATGGTTTGCATAGCATACCTTTTTTTATTTTGTTCTGATATGATTTCATCTTCTGACACACTATTATTCTCAAGAGTAATTTATTATATGATTGTCATCACGTTCACTTTCCTCAAATTCAATTAAAATTATTTAAATGACTCTCTTTTTACTTTCTCACTATCTTTCAGGCAGAGAAAGTGTTGTGATCATCAAAAAAATTGAATTTGAGATTTTGATGAATCTTGACGTTTCATGACCACCCGAATCCAAAAAGTGGTTTTTAACTTTACGTTTGTCTGTACCTCCAACTAGAGCCTAAACTATTTTACCAATCAGGCTAAAATTGGTATCTAGGGTTTTTATAGGGTTGAACCCAGGGGTTTTTGGAATTGGATATCTAACCCTAAAATTAAGGGTAGTTTACTGAATGGCAAAAAGAGAAAAAGTCGATTTTATCAAAATCAGCTCTAATGATTTTGATTAAATCTCATTTATAAACATTTATAAATATTTCAAACAAAATGGCTACTCTCAATATTTAGGCAAAATTACTTTAAGGGCTCCAGTCTGATGCGTAAATTATCATTTTTTTTATCATAACTCCGAAACGATTTGAGATATGAAATTACTTATTACAAATATGTAGATCTATTTATAATACAAATATTTTATTCGAAGCATGATTTTATAAAACCAATAACTTTCAAGCTATACGCAAATGTTTATATTTTTTAACTTTTCTAACACAAAAGGTAAAGTATTGTGACCTTAAAAAAATCTAACCTGAAATGTTGATGGATGTTGACGTCTCATGACACCCCCTTCCTCGAACGCTAAAAAGTGGTCTTTGCAATTACGTCTGTCTGTGTGTATGTTTAAACTTAAAATTAAGAGTAGTTTAATAAAGGGTGAAAAGAGAAAAAATCGATTCTCTCAAAACCGGCTTCATAAAGTTGTCTTTACAAAAGTGGTTGATGCGACCTCCATAAATTTGTTTTGACGCTTAAACATGGTCTACACAGTGAGAGAGGTGAAGCACACCTTGAATTGATTTTTATACAGGTTTATTATTTATTTACCTATCATCTTATTTAAAATAAGTTATCTTCATAAGCTGCACTGAACTGCAGGTTTAAATATTCTCTAAATCATATTTACGTACTTTTTTAGCCCAAATAATGGTCAAACATTCCTGCTTTGTAAGGTTAAGTAAATGGGGTATTGACTAACTTTCTCATTTTACTTTAGATTTGAAGGGAATCTATCTTAAGCTGTAGTCTTAAACATAATTGGCAAGCTATACACATTATGTAACCTTCCATGCTTGAAGACCAACAGATAGGCCTATTTGAAACATGTGACAATGTTTAACATTTTGCTCTCTTGTACACGTTACAACACCTCTGCATCACCCGTTTTACAAGAAGCATGCATATTATAAGGTAATCAGGCACTAGATATTATTATAACTCCCTCTCCCCCCCTGTATATCATGTATAGTAAAATTGAGCATAGCATTTGTTGCCCTATTTGACAGTAATATCTATTTGTTAAAGGAAAAATCACAGTTTTATTTTTTGGCTTGTTTTGGTAAAAGGGATTATGTTCTCTAGAGGAATTGAGCTAATATGTTTACATTCTCTATGGTTTTTGAATTGGTCATGTAAAGAGGGCAAACTCAAAATATTAAAAAGGTTTGTTGTTTTCCAAGACCCGGTTTTTGTACTTAGGTTGTCTGGACCGCCAAAGCCGAGGAAGGATGGGGAAAGTGGGGATGAGGATGAAGAACTCCCCAACAAGGTGAGTTAAGCAAGGTCAAATTAATGATAACCCACATCAACGTTTGCTTGGTCTAAGACAGGGTTTGGCAAACACTTTTGTGCCATGATCGAATTACATATTTATCATAGGGCTCACGATCACCCATCGTTTCACCACGCTACATTTGATCCTTCAATATTACCTATGCTCAAATACTTGTGTCGCCATCTTTATAGAAAAAAAGAATTAAATGCATATTGTCATATCAAACTATTTAAATTTCAAAAAATACAATATTAATTATAACTGGTCAATGTAGTTTTGGTCACACTTAAATATTATTTGAAAGTACTTGATATATTTGTGAGATTAGAAGACTCAAAGATATACTTTCAATGATAACATAGTTTTCCTATGCGATCGACTAGAAATTCCCATGAGATCGACCAGTTGATTGTGATCAACTAGTTGCCAACCCCTGGTATAAGATATCACTCTTGCAATAGGCCGGATTGAAAGGGATGGATAGGTTAGTGTTAAAATCTCGGATGAATGTACTTTGAGTGATTTTTCCTGAGTGGCTCTCCAATTTGCCTTTACTCAAATTTGGGTTTCCAACTTTTTCGTCCATACTCCATTAAGGAACACATGTGAAAAGCCAACTACACCTAAAGAGAAGGTAAGGCCTGCTTGCACTGCTGTGACGTGATAAGACTAGGCTATGCTGCTGCATACCAACTTGTACTTCACAGATAATTTTTTTTTTTTTGTATTTTTGGCAAAACTATATCTTATTTATTTTTATTCCCTGTAACAGTTCGGATTAATTCCAGATATAAAATTGCTGTGATATTTCGGTTGTCTATAGCTTCGTGGTTGAGCGCCTGTCATCATTGTATGGAATAGATAGGAATAGATACCGTTTAACTAGCTGTTAATTGCTCTGTGGTCGAGCAATAATTAAATCGGTATATTTAATAAATGAAAGAAAGAGAACTATTGATGGCTGTTTATTTCACACACGGTTTATTCAAATGACATCTGTTAATTACTGATACATATTCCAATTAAATGCTTGATATCAATGCACACTGTGATATTATTGTACATTATTGTATTCTGTGTTAGACTGCGACTGCGAGAGCCAGTCTGTTTTTCTTGTGTGTGGGTGGCAGACATGTGCCTTTGTGAGACCCAGACTGTGTTGCTTGTGCTGGACTTGTGTGAGAGCGACTTGTGCCCTTAACCATACGCACAAGTGGCTTATATATGACATACCCCTTGCCTCTTGGTCCCCTCGTCACCAATGTAAAAACTAACTAATAGAAAGAGTCCTGGCGACAGGTGTTGTGAAGGCTAGCTTCTTATTGGTATAGGGAATAGGCGTCCTTTGCCAAATACTGCAGAGTTGTTATTTTAACAGGAAAAATTGTATAAAAAATATATTTTAATGCTGTAATCATTTTCACATTATTTATAAAAAGTGCGTGTTTCTTCATGGATGAATCATAAAAGAATACTCTACGTATGTTACTTTAAAGAAAAATTACCTTCATCCATGACTTTTTACATATTTTAGAAGGATCCAAACCAATATCATTACATCCGTCTCCTTATTTGATAGTTGTTTAGTCTTCTATGACTGATTGACATATCGAATTTGACCATATTAAGCGTGAAATGTTTTGTGCGTATTTATATTAGATTTTTCTCCTAATATGTAAATAAATAGTTAAATATACTATTTGAATGAAAAATGTAGACATTGATAGTCTAGTTTTTGTTAATGAATACTAATTTTACTTATATATACATAAATAATATCATTGTTTTTTTGAGAAAAATAACCTCACCTTTTGCAGGTCTCTATATATAACTTATAGATTTCATTCTACAAAACAAGTGCCGGCGCCACCTTTTGGTCAAGAGATTAAGTTAAATACAGGCTAACATTTTATTATGCCATCTCGCAGACGAGAGATAAGTTAATTTATGATTAACTATAAGTGGGACAGCTAGTGGCCTAGAGAAAAGTTAAATTACAATCAAATATGAAACTAGCGGTTTGGATACAAATTTACTAAACACAACCTTAAAATAACTAAACAACGCCACCTAGTGACAAACAAACAATTTAAACTTCTACTTATCAAAGTGACCCCAAAATGATAAATGCAAGGGCAAGAGTCCACCACATATTATTTATTAACAATTTAATAAATATTCAAGTCCAAAAGATGATTTTGAAAAACAAGGAGATTCATGCCGAAAAAAGATTTTGTAAATATAAAGTTCAAATCTGCCACAGACACTGCTTACCTATGCTGAAGCCATTGGTATAGTGAGTAACCACACAGGCAAAACATGCCAATATATAGTCCAAGAACATAACCACGTGGTCCTTGAGATTTATTGAGAGGAACACAAAGGAGGGGAGGGTGAACACGGCGCATGCGTTGACCCAATGAAACACCTAGTGCAGGCCTCGAAGGTTCTAGTAGTGGAACTGGGTGGCTTTACCTTCTTTTACATGTGTCTCAGGGCATCAATACACAGAACTGGTGAAGTCACTGGTGCAAGATGCAAAGCTGACCTCTGGTACGCTCGTCAGTTAGGCTGGGGAATGTAAATGGGCAGCACAGGCGAGGTCGGAAAGTGTAAGCAGGTGGAGGTTCTTCCGGGTTGGTGGTCTAACATATTTAATGTTATCTTATTATAACATAACACACATATTACAACATTATATCTTGATAGTACCTATGTATTATCTGATATGACACTGTGAAAGGGTAAATCCACATTTCACCATTGATACATTTTTTGGCCTTACCGGGAATAAAACCTGGGACTGTTAACTCAGTAGGCAGACACAACCGACTGAGCTAAGGTGTCTGATAGGTTTTTATCATTTCTAACTTCCAAAGGAATTTGGTTCCATTCTTTGTATGTGTGTAATTTTTTATTTTTTCTACTTACAATCAAAGTATTTTTTCATCTCAAGACTCACACAAGCTAAATTACACGAGCACAAATTTTATAAAATAGTTTGGGTAAAGCATATTCACAGAGTTTTGCTTTTTCCCCAAGTTGGATGTATGAGACCTAATAAGTTTATCAGATCTCACTACGTTTAAACAAATATAGCAATTTACGACCATTCATTCTTTTTAGTGGTCTTTTATAATGTGTTAAAATTGTAGCTCCTCCATTTAAGAAAATAATTATGTATACTTGAAACTTAAATTGAACTAATTTACTGACATAGAAATACAAGATGTCTATAAATTACTTTATTTTCTTTCTTTCTTTTTTTATTCCATGCAAGACATAAGTTTAATTGTTTTTAGTGTTTAGGATATATCACATTATTTTTGGTATAAAACATTTATTTTATTATGCCTATTAATATTTATTTTTTAATTTGAAATCTGAAAAATAAATTATACGTTAAAGCTTGAGTATTTTAAAAAAAATTATGAATTTAGTAAACTAATTAGTATTCTAATTTAGGCTAGGTTTTTTGTTAGCTTGAATTTAAATTATACATTATATATTTACCTAGACATACATTACTCATGTATACACCAAGTTTTTAATTTACTATTGGAAAGTCCAAAAAAAATGTTAACAACTTATAAAGATGTTGCATATACTTATGCATTTGCTAAGACCATCACATTCCTAACTTGATATCAACATTTACTGCTATGAATTGCATTATTAAACAGGTTAGTTTGTAATTCATTGCCATATTACTTAGATTTATTGTAAATAATTAGTTTAAATATTCCATATTTAAAATATTTAAAACCTGTTTAGTTTTTAAAATAAAGGTTTCTAAGAACACTTTTCTTTTGTATTATTAGTGGAAGATTTGACATAATTTAATTACCGGTGTGGTTCGAAATCAAACTTTTATCATAATATATTTCAATTAGAGCTATTTAGGGGAAAAAAAGTTTACAAAAAAAAACTTATGAGCTTGAGTTGATTTGTGGTAGTTATAAATATTTATCTGAGCAAAGCCTTGAATTTGTTTTTAGAATGCATTTTACTACCCATCTGCGGCTATTCAAAATGTATTTACATTTTTACCAGTGCTGGCTGACATGTGATATAATTGTCAAGTTCATTTAGTCTGGTTTGCCGGTGACTTTGAAGGTCGGGGCTCAAATCTTAGCTAGGTGTACTGAGAATTGTTTTTCAAAAATGTTTCTCTACACTCCTTTCACATAAATTCAGGTATATTTCTTTTAAGTTCTACCTTTCTCTAACTTAAGTCCATAAAAATTAACATTAAATAATCTGATTTCATATGACCTACCTTCGAATGTTTTTGTCATTTGGAAAACTGAACCTTTGGTTCATTTTTATGATCGCTCGACAATTTGGCACACAATACTTATTTACCATCTTTAAATATCAATTAATACACTACCAAAACATATTAACACATTCAGATTTGATTAAAATAAAATAGTTTAACCTAAATACCAAACACATTTTAATAGTGTTGAATGTAATAAAATAGAATACCTGATTAATTAACAAACCATGTTAGTTCATACTCATCACAATTTTACAACTTCATAACCCTAATTTAGCTGTTGAACTGACTTGCTTGGGGAGGAAAGCAAATATATTCCTGTTGGCTCCAGTCAGCCCAGATGATTCAATGTCACACTCTTCACGGACGAGCAGGCCTTCTCTCTAGGTGGTATTGGAATAACCCTAACAGACTGTGCATTTAAAAAATATATATGTTCAAATAATAAATGAAGCGCGTTGCTTTGGGGAAGTCTTAGTTTTTGTTTGGAATAGTCTTGGGTTAAAAATTGTTACTTAAATGTTAACGCAGTATTATCTCAATCCCATGGCCGAGCCAATATTGTCTTGGCTCTTTAAATAATAACTGACAAATGTTTACTGTACTAAAGTTAATGTTTGTGTGTGTATTCTAGCCCGCCATCTCCTCCCGTGTAATCGCCACCCCCAGGGAGCTGCCTTCAAGACAGGAAGTCATGGCCGCTCAGAGCAAGGATGAGCGCAACAAGGCCAGGTTAGTAAAGTCACCTCCTTCCAATCTAAAGTGCATTTCTCAAATACTGGAGAGTTTACTATAAATATGATTTAGTTTTAAATTTATCATGTCACTGTTTTGGGGCCCAGATCCGCATAATTGTAAATATTAAGATTCAAGATTTAAATGTAAATTAATGATGTTCGTAAAAAAGTAGATTTGTTTAGAGTTCTAGCAACTCAAGTTTTTCAGGGGTGTACAAAGTTAACTTTCAATTTCCAGCAAATATGAATCATATATATATATATATAATTATATATATATCTTGAAGTTGAATCATAGTTTGAATATCTTTTTCATATTATATGACTGAAGACATATTTTTATTGTGGCTATTTATATAACCTTAGACACACAAAAATTACTTGGAAAATGTTTTTTTTTAATATTTAGTTTTATTTCAATAAATTCATTTACTATTACAACTCACAATTTAATTATTTCAGATTTTTTCCATATGAACGTTATTTGTATTGCACATAACAGCTCAGAATGGCAAAAAATATCATCATAAATCAAGTATTTTAGCTGTCAATACTTTTACTGTCGAAGGCACAATTTTTTTGAAGCAAATGTGAAGCTTATATTTGCTTTAAAGCCAAGTCGAAGTTTTGAAGCTTCACACACACCTAAATAAAGTTAATTTATTTCATAAAGCTCCCGAGTATTGAGTAAGTTTGAATTCAATATATATAAAATATTAAAACATAACTTAGTAAACAAAAGTTTTTTTTACAAATTGTTTTCTTAAATGAAAACAAAACTTGGATATCTAGAATACAAAACAATACATTTTAAATTACATAAGTACTACAATTTTTACATTGAAATTACAAATGTTCATAAAATTTAAATAGATCGATATTTTAAATTGTAAAAAAAGAAAATAGCTTGATCCATGAATAATATTTAAAAAATTAAACTTAATGATTCTTAGTAACTGAACATTTACTAATTATTCAATTTATCTCATAACGAAAATCTGTTTTGCTTTATGAGGTAATTGTATTATATTTGGAAGCCGGTACAGTGGATAGAAACATAAAGAAGGAATGAAAAAATAAAGAATTTACTATGAAAAGAAGAATACAGTTCACACTTAACATTGGACGAAGACGTAATGGCTGTCTTTTGAAGAAAATCCATTTCCTGCGGTTCTCCTTTATGTTATTTCTTTTACATGTTTCTATCTATTTGTCCTATCATTCTTTACAAATTTCTAGGGATGGACAAAGATGACTTTTTTATTTTGGGACAGGAAATTAGTCAAAATATTGGGATTTGGGACGAAACAGGAAATTTTAAAATCACTCTTTATAATAATATTAGATTTAAAACAATGATTTCTAAACTAATATGGTAAGACTTGTTAAAGCTATAATATTATTAAAACCCGCTTTTATGGCTGCATGGTCTAGGGCACCAGTCTCAAAATAGACTAGACTACCGATGATGGGGGTATTTGTTTGAATTAGGCCACATGTATTAAGGGTGGTTTGTTGGTAAAATAACCCCCTTCCCATCCCAGCCACCGAGTTTGCTAAATAATAAAGAAGACTGTCTACCAAAGAAATTAACAGTGATGAGTAAGCAGTAACTGCTAGAATATGAGTGCTGTGCTTTGTTTTGTTTCTTGGAGCATGAAACGTTTTGGAAAAGAGTCAATCCCGCCCGACCAACAATAGATAAATTCCCAGGGATCCTGGCTACTCTTACGAATTTCCTTTTTCCCCCTTTTGTGTTTTTTTGGATCCTGTCTAACCTTACAAATCTCCTTTTTCCCCCTTTTGTGGTTTTTTGTTTCTGGTTGGTTTGTGTTGCAAATTAAATCTTGATTGAGGGATTGGGCAGTAACTAACTACACATAGGTTGAGGGATTGGGCATTAACGAATTAAACATATGTCGGGGATTGGGCGATAACTATTGTTTTCTTCAAGAGGCATCCATAAACTCTTTGTCCAGTGGCATCAATGTAAAGTATGAGCTGTATTCTTCTTTTCATTTTAAAAGTCATATTGTGTTGCTCCTTTTTATATGTTCACTATTCCCCTTTTGTTGTACCAGCTTCCAAATACATATGAAAGTACCTCAAAAAATGAGAAAAGAGGTTTTCCTAAAAGAGATATATTATATATTCCCATCCAATGTCCTTTTCCTGTGTTTGCCCTCTGTTTTGTTTTTGTCCCGTTTTCATGTTCCTATCTGTCTTGTGTTTCTTTACAAATTTCCTTTTTCTCCCTCTTACATTTTTTTGTTTCCTATTTAAAAAAAGTTATGTTGTGCATTTCACACTCCGTCCTGATGAGTTTCATTAGAATGAAACCTTGGTCAAGGGATTGGGTGGAAATGATTGATTTTCTTTCAGAGTCAGCCATTACCTCTTTGTCTAGTGGCATACATTTAAAGTGTAAACTGTGTTCTTTTCTTTTTCAAAACCATATTATGTTCCTTCCCTTTTATATGTGTTCTCTCCACCTTTCCTGTATCTTCTTCCAAATACATATTCAAAAACCTCAAAAAAGCAAAAAGAGGTTTTTCTTTAAGAGATATATATATATTAAGATTTGAAACTTTGAATTGAATCCGAATCTAAGTAAGATTTGGATTTGGAATAAAAATTTTGAAGATTCGCTACCGCTTTGCTGGTTTCTTATTTCCCTTTCTTTCTCATCCCCAACATCACATTTCACAAACGATATTCGGACAAGTAGAGTGAGATTAAACAAAGCTATCAACTACCTGAAACACAACTGAGCAAATATAAATAGCCTTATATAAGAAATTATAATTGCATATGTCAAGGAGCCCAGGTACCTATTATATTTTTAGCTTGAAAACTTGAATCTTTGCAGTTCCCCTGAGTTAACCTAACTCTCTTGACAACAGTAACTGAACGTTCATCTTTGGATCATTATATCTCTGATCAACAAATAAAAAATAGGTCTGAAACCTGATTTATATTCATTAAAAAGTATTTCTTTTGCAACAGGAATAAGAGAATGTTTGGGGCACTCCTCGGAACACTCCAGAAGTTTCGACAGGAAGAGACAAGGATGAAAGACAAGGTAATGACTTGTGATTAAAAGGTTTGTAAGGAGAGTTAATTCAGCACTTTCTTATTTTTGACTAAAATTTATCACTCCGTACTCTGACCAGGTTTGCAAAGGTAAATCCTGATTAGTACTGTGTGTGTTCCTCCCTCTAACTGTAGTATAATGTATTGCTGTTCAGATGAATCATTGTGGGTTTCCTTAAAACTAACACTTTCTAGCCTGTGTTAATATAATCGAAGGAGGGCTTTATTTTGTATTATCTTTGATTATTAGCACCATTTAATCGTAATTATCTTTTAATAAACAGTTAAAATTGGGATCTACATGCTTAAGATTATGATGGCAAAGTGTGATACAAGAGTTCTATAACACATGTTTTTACTCTGTGATTATCAAAATAGGGATCATTTTTGATAACATGGTCCAAAGACTGCTATTTCGAGATTTTCATATGTAGGCTACTGATTCCCTGCATCTACTGCCTTGCTCTCCTACCACTGCTGATTGGTAGAGTGTGTACGCGAGTGGTGGTTTTTTTTTTTATACACCACTATTGTCATAATTGCACCTACTCTAGTTGGCTTAATTCTTTTTCCGACTCTATTGCAATTACATTATTGTTTTACTTTTTACAGTCCATCTTTATTAACCAAGGTATTATTTCAGTATTTTAATGTTGTTTATTTAATTTTTCTTTACATTATTTTAAACAGCATTTTATGGATAATATGAGATTTTTCTAAAGTCTGGTCAGTATATTTCACCGTCTTACTTATAGTTTCCCAACCAATATCTTCAATAACACAATATTTTTCTAGAATGCAACTACCATGTTATAAGATAAAGTTAGACCTGTGCGGGATCCTGAACTTAGGAAAAAATTGGGGAATTAGGATGTTCTTGAAACTATAGAAAAAAAAATTATTTACCTTGATTTCTTTGGATAAAATTAACTTAAAATAAGTTACAATTAAGGACTGTTTTTCAGTGTCACATTTGTATTTAATGTTCATTAACAATATTAATTCATTACATTTAAATAAACCTTTTATTCTGTTAGTTAGATAACTAGCTGAAACTTCAATCTCTTTTATTTTACAACTGCCAAGTCAATACAACTGAGCGCCATTAAATAACATATACTAGGCTACATATTATAATTTATCGTGATATTAATCCCTGATTAGATTTAAGAAACAAAAACATAAGGTTAGTATAAATTAATAATTATAAAAGCTGTTTTTAAATATCAAATATGTACAAAATACGCCTTCCCTATACTTATTTGCATCAAGACACATCTATTACATTAATGTTTTTATTTAGATTAGCATCCATTTGATTTTTTATTATAAATAATAATAGTTGGATAAACTAATATTTTTAGAGTCCAACAACACTTTTTTGTTGAAAGTTTGGTAACTAAAACGTAAGCGGTAATCAGGCACGCTGGCTCATTTGAGAAAATATTTTTGTATTTGTATGGAAAATACTCTGTCTCACTTTTATCTATTCATATTGTTTAAATAGCTTGATGTTTTATTGTGTAGATAACTACTAAAATTCAGACCATGAATTTTTTATTTGATATCTTTTTTTTATTAATACCATTTTTTAGAATTTATTTACACATACATAACACACTATGCCTTAAAATAGGAGATAAGCATAACACTGGTCATGAGACTCCTGGATAGCTCAGGGGTTAGAGTATTGTCATACTAAGCCAAAGGCTTAGACATGCCTAAATACAAATCAATAATACTCAACTATAAAATATTTTGTTCTTCAACTTGTTGACTCATGCACGTGATTTTATTAACTGTATTTTATACGATAATTCACTGTTATAATGTATTTGAAAATGGTTAGATTGTGGTTATCAGAATAATCGTTTGGTTATTTGCTCAGTATTGAAGTTTTCTTTTGCTGTTTAATTCAAATTAATTATTAAAAGCAAGAGAACGTTAAAAGTGACCTTATATGCTGAAAACAAATATGGCCACTGGATAGAAGCTGCCGGTTGATGACGTAGAAAAAAGAGGACCATTGCTGGTTAGGCGGCAAAGGTATTAATACTCATGTTTACAAGATTTAAACTTTATATTATTTCACAAACATGTTGAATGTTTTTTCCTCTTTATTATCACAAACAATTTATTTATGTTAAAGATATGTGAGGGCAGCTATAAAAATATTAATAACTGAATATAATACCATTAAATGTAAAATTTCACGCTCTATTTAACCTGTAATTGCCACAAGAGTTAAAAGAAAAACTAAAATGAAATTACTAGACTTTTTTTTCTTAAAATTGATTATGGAAAGTAAAATTATATTGTAATCTTTAGGGAAGTATTGTTAATAGTGATTGATACTATTTTTAGTGATACTAATAGTAGTAATTAGTAAATAATAATTATTTCCAAATATGTTGACAAAAGTTACTTTCAGACAATGTTGGCATTACTGATACCATCTGCTAGTTTCTGCTAGCTGTAATGTAAAACCAAAGAAGTGGTAATTCCACTGTACATAATAATAACCCAAATGGGTAATAAGACACGGTGCTAAAAAAAATTGCCAGTACTGAAGTGAATTGTCAAAAAACAAACAAAAAACTTATATAGTCACAGTGAAAAATTACCCTATTATGAATATTTGTTTTGTTTAAGTGCCACAACTTTTATTTACTGAGTTTTGATAGCAAACATCAAGATATTAAAATTGTTTCTCGATTCTCTCAATACTAGTAAGAATACAATGGCATGCTAGTTTTATTCCATAACTACTAACATCACTTCTGTTAACAATCTACACAACATATGTTTTGCAGGAAGAGAAGAGAGCAATTGTTGAGAAGAAGCTTGAAGAGAATGCAAAGCGAGAGAAGGAAGAATTGAAAAAGGAAAGACAAGAATTATTTCAGGAAAGAAAGCGGAAACAAGCAGAAATTAAGAAAATTGAATTTAAAATGTTAAGAATTAAAGAGGTATTATATATATGTTTATTTCAATAAAATAATATTAAAATGCTTTGAACAATAACAATTAGTTAATAATTTAACCCTAGAATGCTATTTCTTCGTAAAATTGACTATTGAGGTTTACAAGATTGTAATGTTCCCTCCCCTACGCAGGGGCTAGACTGCTCCCCTCTCCAGTACCTTCAGTTGGCCTTGTAGTTTCACTATACCGGTTAGTGTTTCTTTTGTCATGTGCTTGTTTGTACTCTAGGAGAAGCTCAGTCGTAAAAGGTAGGAGTGTTTAGCATTCAGAAACATTTTAATAATGTAGTGACAATGGTATCTTACAAACTAAAACAAAACAAAGTTGTAATCTTGCTTCCTACTACACATGAGAACATGGTAATGAACAAGAAAACCAAAAATACTGAAATAATTGAAATCAAGAGTGCATAACTATGACATTTTGAAGCCACTGTTCTCGTGATGTCTGTAGAGAAAACAGGGCAACATCCTCTGTATCATTTAATGATTAGGTTTGTATGTATGTAATTTATATATCATGTATGTTCTAACCTTCAGATTCGAGATTTCTAGTTAAAATGAAAATTCATATTTGTTAAATAGTTACCTTTTGCTAATAGATTAGCTATCACATGTAAACAAACAAATTGAAAGTACCATATAACTTGTGTTATACATTATCATAATAATGACCGTAACTAATCAGCGTTGCCAAACTTGCAGCAAGAGGAGTGGGAGTCCAAACACAGACATCTTCTCAACTTCATTCAGACTCGTGCCAAGCCCCACATATTCTACCTTCCTAAAGTTCAGAACTTGAAAACCGAGGAGCGCCTAGTGGCCAGTCAGAAGGTGGTTGCTAGTATGTACCAATTTTATACTCTTACTACTTAGCTATCAAGAAGAATATACAGGAAAGGTGGACTGAAACATATAAAGGGGAACAAACATAATGTGTTTATTATAATGAAAAGAATAACAAGGTTCACAGTTAACATTGCTGTCATTGGACAAAGAAGTAATGTCTTCCTTTTGTATAAAATCGACCATCATCACCCAATTCATTCTATTGGAACTCATCAGGAGGGAGTTGTTTTATTCTATTAAAACTCATCAGAAGGGAGTTGTTTTATTCTATTGAAACTCATCAGAAGGGAGTTGTTTTATTCTATTGAAACTCATCAGGTGGGAGTTGTTTTATTCTATTGAAACTCATCAGGTGGGAGTTGTTTCATTCTATTGAAACTCATCAGATGGGAGTTGTTTCATTCTATTGAAACTCATCAGAAGGGAGTGTGAAACATGCAACGTAACTTCCTAAAAGATTAAACCAAAAAAACACCCAAAAGGAAGTTGGGATTGGGTGATAGCAATCCGTCTTCTTCCAGAGGCAGCCATTTCCTCTTTGTGCAATGGCAGCACTTTAAAGTGTAAACTATGTTCTTTTTTTCATTGTAAATACCATATTGTATTTGTTCCCTTTGTTATGTTTCTTTCCACTTTCCTTTAATTTCTTTAATTTATAACAAATTTACCCCAAAAAAGTGAAAGGTTTTCCTTAAAAAGATACTCGGATATAAAGTAAGACATTGATTTGTTTATTTAGTCAGTACACTCTAGGATAATCACTATTTAGAATGAACCTCTCACAATACATTGTTACTATAAATTAGTTTCAATTATGGCCATTTATTTGATATTCTTATAAATATGTTGAAAAATAATACCTGAACACACAGATCAAATCCAAAATCCTTGGCTTAGTGGTTCACTTATTTCGCATTGAACTAAGTACAAGACAAATTCTGAATATTTTAGTAATAGAGAATTCACCTCAATATGTGGTAGTAAAAGTTCAACTTTTTTTTATCACTTATTCAAGATAGCAAGAACCCTACATTTTGAACAGACTGTCAAAAGGTGTGTAGCCATAAATGACAAAACTTGGGACTATATTCTACAATTTTTAAACTTTCTCTACCTCAAAAAGTGAAAATATGTAAGCTATTTATCCAAATTCTGATATGATACTTGGCAATGTTCATTTAATTTTGGATTGTACATTTCATATATGATTAAATATAGCAAATTAACTCTTTTATTTTGTTAAATGTCTTTATTTTTTTAACTTCTTAACACCGGTCGTACTACCTGTTCAGGTTATACACTATTGTTTTTATAAATTCTATCTTTGTTTTTTGTTTTTCGGTGGCTAGCTTGTAAGCATTTCTTATTTGTTTGATATATGGAATGTTGACTGTGAATGTTAGATAAAACAAACACAATATTTAAATACATTACTTTTTAATTGGTTACAACTAATAATATTTAAATTATCTTTAAGTAAAACTTCTTTTCCCACATTTTGATAGGTAATATAATGCATCTAAGAAGTTACAGTAAAAACTAAATGTGTTGTGTTTTAAGAAATGATTGAGAAGAAACGTCAGGACCTTCAAATCGAGCTGGAAGCCATCGAGAGGAGGGGTCGGTGGCGACAGGGTGTGGGGGAGATGGGGGGTGGGGAGGGAAGAGAGGACACGGAGCTGCCGATTGAGGCAGACTCTGAGGGTGCAGTGGGGGATAAAGAGAACAATAGGCTACAAAGTGAGTACAAAATGACACATCCATTTGTTATACATGAACAAGGGTTGTGCAAAGCTTTGAAACATCAACTTAGCTTCAAAAAAATATTGCTTAACTTTGCTTTGAAAATAAAAAAATTTTCAACAAATACATAACCTAACCAATAAAAATATGCACAATATAATTTTCCAAGCATAAGATAATTAACAAAAAATATTCAAACACTAAACTATCTTCATAATATTTAATATTTAATCATAGTTTGCTTCAATTTGAAAAAGATGACTTGGCACACCCTTAGTTTAAATAAAGCCATTTTAAGTTATTATTTTAATCTTGCTAGTAAATGACCAGGCAAATGCATCCTAGTACCCACAAGTAATACTTATTCTTTTCCAATTCATTTCTACCACATTATTATAAATATGTGATTACCCAGGCAGGAAATAATATGCAATGCACTAAAACAAACAAACCTTTATATTTGGTTCCCTTGGAACATTGTCATTTCTCACCTGTGAATCTCTTAAAGTTGACCTCGGTGATCTTGGGGTAAAGTGCTTACTCAGGACCCAATGTTCATGGGTTCAAACCCACCTGGGGCCGAACTTTTCTTGAGCAGTAAAAATCCTTAGTACCACTTCCCTCAGGGGGTAAATAAAGCTGTTGGTCATAAGTCGATTGTGGTATGCATGTAAAAGAATTCTGGTAGGTAAGTGAAAAGTCAAAATACCTTTCCCGACAAAATTGGTAGGCCATTTCGCTCTTGCACCTAGAAATTCTCATGTGCTGATGTAATCATTCAGTTCAGAAAGTGCACATTAGATACATAAAATAAATAAAAAATGGCATGGAGTCAGACTGTTAGTCTCACACAATTCTAATTATGTTGCACCTTTATTTTCAGGTGTGGGTAGTATAGTGCAGAGCGCTAGCGTGCGATCTGACGAGGTCTCAGGATCAGGTAAGAAGGCTGCAGTTTCAAGGGATCAGGTGGGAGGGAGAGACAGGAAGGTGGAGGTGAAGAAGGAAGGGTCAGAACACAAGGAAAAGGAGGTGAAGGTAGAACGCAAAACAGGGGAGGGGGAAAAGATTAAGGAAAAGAAAGGAACATCATTGGCGAAACATGATACGTAAAATGCACAGGGACTTGGCATTAATTTTGGATTCATCCCTTTTTTTTTAGGGAATGGAGGAGAGGTACTTTTATATTTACACCCAGTTTTATTCGTTCACCACTATTATGAAGATAGTACAGACTTATTTCTTTATCTTAGTTATTTAAGAATTAAAACACATTGTTTGGTATGTAGGAACATTTACAGGAAGGAAAGTTAGAATCTTTTCTTAGTCTGTAATGATATACTTTCTTGCACCAGACAAATGTTATCTTTGAATGGTTCATATTGTCTTATGTCACTTTATAGTAGTAGAATTTCTTGGTTTGCTGAACATATCTATTCCAAACACCTTACATTTGTTTAAGAACCAATAATTTTGCAAGGAAAAAAGAAGTTACTTCATAAAAGTAGAACGTTGAGGTTACATCTAAAATAATTATATTTGGAGGTGTACACTTTGTTTATCCTAAAAAGTAACAGGCTCACCTTGCACATTTCCACTATGGCATAGCTTGTAAGTTAGGGGTATAGTGTAATTTGTCAAGGAAAGATTGCTACCTTTTGGGCTGAACATAGTGTACATATAATCATGTATCACTACAAATTACAATGAAGATAGATTGACTTTGCACACTTACTATAAGATATGACAAGCCCACAGAAACATATCAACAATATAGAAATTTATTGAGCATATAGAAACATTGATTTTATATAAAATTGGGTTGAATACAAATCTCCTTTTACTTTCAAATCCCAAATCTGTGTGAAAAAAATACATATATAATTTTTATATATAGTTTATGATTTTTATATATAATAGAAAATACAAATAGTAACTAAATGTGAACATTCTTTCTTATAATCCATTCATTATAACATTCATACATTCAGTTAAGTGTTGATTGAATGATCTGGGGCCTGTTTGTTGAGGTTGTCCTTTAATTATAATTGGTTCTGAACCACCAATAAGCAGTTTTAGAGCACTAAAACAAGTTTCAATTGAAAAGTTAGATTTTTTTTTTTAATTCTAAGGATTTAAGCTTGAACCCTTGAATCTATAATATCCTTAAGGATTCTAGGGCCCATCCCTAATTTTTCGTTTTACATGAGCGTGTCTGTGGGCCTATTGTACTTTCTAGTAGATATGCGTAATTTTTTATTCTTTTATTTGAGATATTTAATGTGCACTTTTTGAACAGGCACAACACTCAAATCATCAGTTTGAAAGGGGAAGTTCTAATTTCACTAGTAAATTCTTTCAGCCATGCCTGGAAATTGAACCTGAAACCCTTAACTCACTAGGTAGTGAATCTTTATAGGAAGTGTAGCCACATTCGATTGGAGGGAGGGTGAGAAACCATTTTGGAAAAAAACCTCAATAGATCCAACCGAGATTGAAACCTCTCTCTCTCTCCTCGTCATAGGCAGTCTAGTCTACTGCAAGAGTAGCGTTCTAGACCACATGGCCACCGATGCAGGTATTATTTATATTTAGATTAAATTAACTTAATATTTCAGTTTTTCCAAAAGTGATATCAGTGGAAAATTCTTAGAGCCTCGTAAAAATGATAAGATGCAATAAAGCGAAAAGTGCCATACAAAGATGGAATCAATTAATTTTTCCTTTGATAGTTTTTAGATATGATTTACAATGTTTTTGAAAATCAAAATAAAACAAAGTCATCTTGTTACACGAAATAACACCGCTTTTACAAAAAAATCTTTAAATACGAAATTAAGAAGAAATTAAGCAGAAATTTTGACCATGCTTTAATTTTATTGATATTTTGTTGTAATGTAAGCTAACTTTAGGCTACAAATTTTGAAATATGCAGACAAACTTGACAAAGAATTTTAAAGCAAATATATAACGTTTCAATAATAAATTTTAATTTTGTATACATTGTCTCAATATGTAAATAATACTTAAACACCTCATATAACATGTAATTTTGATTAAACACTAAATAACACCTAGAAGTGAGATTAAAAAAACGAAATTTAACTAAAAATAAAACAATTTTTACAGGGCTCTAATAATTCTATATTTTGGAAGATAATTCATTTTGTATAGGATATAAATTATCTTAGTAAACTGCACACACTTGTGCTCTTGACCTCAATTAGGCGATTAATTCCATAAAAGCATACCCATTTTTTAGTGTTAGACTGCAATAGATGTAGAAATAAAATTAATGACAGTAAAAATAACATATATTATATATATTGATGTACATAGGTTTTTTTTAATGTATTTAATTGAAAGTGTATTGGAACAAAGATAAAACTAATACACCCATATTATATAAATTGAGTTTATCTTCATTTGAGCCATCTCTTATGATTGATTGCTAATGTCATGCCTTTTTTCACAAAATATTGGGCAGTTGTAGTCTGCCATATTTATTGTTTTCCAGCATTTAATTTTTTTTATAATCATTAATTTTAACAATTAATATTATTTTTTATTACTAGGCTTTGTCAAGGATTATAAAATAACATAAACATGCTCTTATAAGCTGATATGTCAGTTTTGTTATTTTATGATAATCTTTAATACATAAAACTTTCTATACACTTAAAGAACAAAAATCAGAAGACGACTAAAGACACACTTGAAAATAATAGATTGAAGGGAAATCAAGAAAGTTTTGCTAACAAGACGGAATATTTAAAAAAAAAATCCCTTATAATTGACTGATGGATATATGATGCACAATATATTTTATTGCTGCAAGAGTTATTATTAGTATTTTTTCAATGATTAGAATTAAAATTGAATTCAAATGTTTAGAGAAAGCATTTAAAAAAAAAGCATTGTATGTGTGTTTGAAATAGAGCACTGAATCAAATTATTGTTAAGAGGAAATATGAGTCTTTCTTCCTTAGCTTATCTAAGGTGGACTGGACTGGCTGAGGACTTGTATGGCACAAAAATATAACTTTTTTGTGCACTACATATCTTTTATTACCTAATTGAGTAAGTGAAGTTTGACTATCATATTTTTCTTTAGGTCTTCTTATCAGTTTATTTTTATAAAACTTTTACTACATATTAGAACTTTAAGTTGTTGATTAGTGTTTTGGGTGTGCACAAATAAAGGTTTAATAAAGTGTTGCTAGGGCAGGTACGATGAGGAAAGCGTTAATGTAGATATGATTCTGTTTTGAAAATATTGTGTAATAAGACTTTTTGCACCCTAGGAGTTTTTATTTCTTATAAACAATAAATATTTCCCTGGCAACTTTTCTATTTTAATTTGTGCCTGGCAACCCATTACTATGAAGTTGGTAAATAAAGACAGATACAAAAACTAAATCTAAATCACACTTCGGGGTGGGGCTTCTCATTCTATAGAGTCAACCAGTTTTAATGTACACTCAAACAGAAGAAAGCCCTTGTCAAGAGATTGAAAGATTCTGTATCATTTTAACCTAATATATTTTATGCCTTTGCTTCAAAAGTATAAACTTTGCTAACTGTATTTAATGTTAATCGAAATCATTTATAAGTACGACATCTACGTTTTTTCTTACAATCTTGGAAAAGGTAAGTCAATTAATTATAATAGAATTTAGAAAAAATGTGTTAAGTGTAAAATACTTTTTTGAATCCCTCTTACCAACTGAAAATTTTGCATCTAAATATAAGTTTTTTTTTTAGAATAAATTTTAGATATTATTAGGCCTGTGTGGGAGTAACACTTTGACTTTGGGAAATTTGCAGGCGGGGAAATAACAATTTCGCACAGGGATGGGAAAGGTGAACATTTTTAAAACTATTTTTTAAAATCTAGACTTGTGTTTATTTTTCAGATCTATACTTTTCTCCAAATTTAGCATTCCCATTCATTCCAATAAAAATAAAATGATAAAATTAGGAATTTATGGCAATTTGATCATAAAGGAATTGAATAATATAGGTTCAATTAAGCTGTTTAATAATGACCCCCAATGGCTAATTTATTTATAATAGTTTCGGAACAAGCTCTAAAAAAAGTTAGAAATAGTTCAGTGGAGTATAATTTAAACAAAGCTTATAATATTTACAGAACATAATTACGTTAATTTTAATAATTACTTACACAGTAAAACATCAACATATTTAGAATAATCTGAATACATATGTCACAGTTTGGCCATAAGAATACCAAAAACTTTCTTGAATGAGCCAGTGTGCCTAGTTACCTAGATTAATTTTTAACTACTAAACTGTTCACTTAGTTGGCTGCATGGTCTAAGGCGCTACTATTTCAATAGACTAAACTGTCATATATGGGAAGATAAGGGTTCGACCCCAGTTGGGTTCAGTAAGGTTGGTTTTTCCTAAATGGTTTTCCACTATCCCTCCATGCATATGTGGGTACACTTCCCCTAAATAAAACTACCTAATCCCTAACAGTTTAGTGTAATTAGAACATAGGCATTCAACCCAAACAGATAGTTAGACACGGTGCTAAAAAACTTAATAAACTTGTCACAAAGAGCACTGTTATATTTTTAAAATATTAGTTATATTGCTATATAATTTAAATACACTTGGTTGTGTTGACTGTAAACTAGAAAGGAAGACTCTCAAAAGGTTTATGATAAAGCATTTATATACTGTGTCTTAACACACACATGTGGAAAGCCAAAAGGGCGGTAAACTGAGGTCAATTAGGAATCATCTTTTGACTAGCTGGCTAGGAGAATAAAACGGCAATATCTGAGCTCTACATTAAATAAAATTTTCTTTGAAATTAAAATAAAATAAATTTTAATCAAAGTTATTTTAAAGGGATAAAAAGAGTTATATACAATAACTTCCCTTTGATTGGATAATAATGATGTAAATAGTGGTATTACAATTACTTCCCCTTATTGGAGGATAAATAAGCTCACAGCAACATTTAACGATGAGAATCAACAACCTTAAAGTTAGCAGAATATAAGCTTGAATATTATCTATTTTACTTATTTGAGATATCTGATGTGCATTTTTTGAACCGACTGATTATATCATCTCATGAGAATTTCTATAAGCAAGAACAAAAGGGCCTACCAATTTTGACAGGAAAGGTATTTTCACATACCTTATATGGTGGTTTTTTTTACATACCACAATCAACATGGGATTGATGGCTTTACTTCTCCTCTAAAGTGAGTTATGCTATGCTAAGGGTCTTATTGCTCAAGAAAAGTTGATTGACCCTGGCTAGGTTTGAACCCATAAACATCAGGTCCTGCGGCAAGCACTTTACCCCAAGACCCCCAAGACCGACTTGAATATTATTCTTAAAGGGATTTGCCTAGGTATCTGTAAAATAAGTTACTTAAGTTTAGGGTCACTGTCTACATAGTGAAAGAAAAGGTTAATTTAACTGAATAAATTAATATTGTTAGTGAACATTAAATACAAACATGCCATTGATAAACATTCCTTAATTCTATCTTTTAAATTTATTAAATTTTTCCCAATAACACTGAGAAATAATTTTTCCTGCTGGAGTTTTGAAAACATGTAATTTCTCGAAGTTTGGAATTCCACACAGGCCTAGAAAATATCTTTAAACAACTTTTTCATAATTTAGTTTTTTGTGTTTCATTTCAATCCAAGCATAATTATTAGACTTAATAATATTATTTATTTAATATCAATACTTTTGATATGTGGTTCAGTTTGAATTAGTCTCTTCAAGAGAAGAAACCCTGTTCAAGTTAATTTCATACTTTAAAATATAATACACTCCAAACTATATATTTTATAGCATCAAAACTAAAATATGAAAAGAATATTGAGACGCAAGAAAGATACAATAAAACTTCCTTTGAAAGCATAAAAATGTAAATTAGGTTTATTAAAGTAAATATATAGTTTATAGAGTGCTAAAGTTTCTTCTGAAATTTGGTCTGTGCTTGCCAAAATATAACTCGTACCTATTTTAAATTCACTTAATAAAAGATTTATAACTTAGCAATCTATACCATTTATAATTAAATTATTTTGTCATGTAACAGTTTATAATGACAAAGTTCTATATTAAAAACAATATATATATAAACAGAACATTTCTTGAAGAAGGCTGTTTTAGGGGGAAAAGTGTAGCCTATATTTGAGTTTTCATGGTAGTATTATAAATAATAATTCTTGGTTTTGTTTGTAAATTTCTCCAGGCATTTAATTGCATTAAACTTTTGAGATCCATTTTAACTTCCACTACAAAATTAATTATTTTTTTCTTGATTCACTTGAGATATTTTGGAGTCTTGCACATTCCTATTAAATAGTTGTTTCTTTACTTGATAATAAGCTTTTCAAATTTAGACTAAATTAGAGATTAGGAATACTTAAATGTTTATTTGTAAATATAAAGCAATATTAGGATAGGGCCTGAACTTTATTACTTTGATTAAGCCAACATTTAAGTAAGCTAATTAATGAAGTAATAAATTATTGCTAATGAATTTAATTTTGTTTTGAATTGCTGATTTTACTATTTTTAAATATTGTTTATATCTTCTGATTACCGTGATTTTACATCAAAACTTTTTTTCTATTGTTACACCTTTATTCAAAATATTTTAAATAATTTCCTACTAAGGGTGTGTGAAACTTTGAAAACTTGGACTTTAAAAACCTTAACTTACCTTTGAAAACTTTGACTGTAAAAACCTTAACTTACCTTTGAAAATTTTGAACATGCCTTGAAATTAAAAGTTGTCTTTGGCAATCACAAAGCTTTGCCAATATAATAATGTATTTTCAACTTAAATAATCATATATATTCATTTAGTGACTTTTGAGCTGTTATGTACAATACACCTTAATATACATATGAAAAGAATTTGAATTGAATATCATGTTGTGGTAACTACTCTTAATTTATCAACTAAGAATTAAATATTTCAAATAAATGTTCAATAAAACATTTTCTTAATTATTTTAGTTAATCTTATTGTATAAATAAGCACAATATAATATTGTTTCTATCATAAAAAAAATTACACTTTGTATTTAGCTTACCAAGCTTCAAGAATATTTCATATATTCTATCTTTGTTTGCTACGAATCTAAAATATATACTTTACATACTCCAATTTCCTATTATCACTGTAACTATGGTCAGATGACTACAATCATTTTGAAAATATAAATGCATTATTACCCTCCAAGATTTAGTAATCGTAATAACTCACACAGTAAAGATGGAGGAAGGAAGAGTAGTTCCTGGAATTCAACCTTAGCTGGTTTCATTTTAAGATATATGTTGATTCCTCCCCTTTCTTTTCCATGTTTTAAAAATAAAACTTTCTTGGCAATCTATGGTATAAATTATTAATTCTGAAACTAAAATGTGATCACATATTTGTATACAAAGGGAAAAAATCGCAGGAACAATTTAAAAGAAACACAAAAGAGGTTTTCTATAAATAGTTATTTTAGTTTCATGACTGGAACTTAAATTTATAAAAATGGTGAAGAACTGATTACATCATTTATTTTCCTTTTGTTGTGTACTTGAAGTTTGGGTGAAATTTTTTATGAATATTTTGAGCTAAAATCCAACTAGCTTACAAACTTGATTACAAATTAGACAATACTGCAACTTATTCTGTAATTTGAAATTATTTTTCAATCTATCTGAGAGTTAGGCAGTTTCATAGTCAAATTTAGTACGCCTCAAGTGCGGCGCTTCACTAAGTACATGACGACACCTACTAACCAGAATGGAATGGGCCAGTTTCCTATGCGAGAACGGCCCATTCATTCTGGTTTAGGTAGGTGTCGTCATGTACTTAGTGAAGCGCCGCACTTGAGGGTACTAAATTTGACTATGAAACTGGCCCTTACATTGTTTTAAAAATGGAAATCTTAACATTCACATGTTTTATATCAACAAAAGTATATAGTTTAAAAATAGTACAAATAAACTCTGATAATTCATTGTGTGCTTAACTACATTTATGTAAACAAATAAATAGATAAATAAATAAAACACACAATGAATATCCTGTATCTTCCTTGTATTATTTTGTTTTATTCCATATAATTGTGTTTATTATGTTAATTGACATTTTTTGGGTTTAGACCTTAAAGTATTATTTAAGTTGAGTAATTATTTTCAAATATTTGAATCCATAGTATAGTTGATATCTAAGAGTTAAAAATTCAAATTCAAAATTTGAAAATAAATTAAAATATCTGGTTTTTATCTTCTATTGTGTTACTAGTAGCTTAGCCCAACATTATAATTATAGGACAAACCTAACAACCAATATTATTATTTTGCACTTAACAGAATGGAAGTTCACAGGACAAAAATTGTTTGAATTAGTTATGATTTGTTGTCTTTAGCAAAAATAACAACAAAAACTTGTCAATTTGGCAAAGTTAGTTTCTTGTTTTCACCATGTTTTCCAAGATTAATATTTGAGGTAAAGAATTCATTGGTTAAGTGTAAACTTGTCCTAGAGAAAAAATATATTTGACCTATTTCAAATGCTGGGGAATATTTTATGCATAGTAAAAGTTAATTGATTGATGATTTCTGAATTATTTTACGAGTCATAGGCTTGAATGTTGCCCAACAGGAGTGTGGTGTAATGATCCCGTTTTATGGCATTGCTTTCTGGTGTTTTTAATTTAGGTTGTGTCAATTTTATCAGTCTGTGACTATACTGTTATTGATTCAATTCCATACATGTACAGGCAGGCTATGGTCAATAACATTCAATTTGGTTGTTCACAGCCCTCGCAATAATTAAAGAAAAATCCTCGCAGTGTAGGTGCAAAAAAGAGAGCACTATGCTTCATTTGTAAATTTTATTGTCTTTATGTTCTTTTTCTAGAAGTAGTTTTACTTGTAACTGCAAGATCTCAGCAGCTCCCGGGCACAAACTGTATTTGAAGCCTGATAATTAGGTTTTTTTTTTTACTGGACAGAGTTTTTGACTGTCGATTTGTGCTAAGACGTGCGTGTGCCAATATGGCAATTTTATTATGATATAAAGTGAACACAACTTTCAAGCATGAACTTTTTTCGACTATTAAACAAAAATCATTTCTGTAATTTCTAAATAAAAATAATATCAAATAAGATGTGTTTAAATTATAAAATATGTAAATCACCAATTGCAAACATGTGTTGAGAGAACCGCATTGCGACATTGGCTTAGTATAACTATACTTATGGTCATTTCTATAATGTATGTATTAATTAATCAAGTACAACATAATTCAATTTACAAACTAGTAAATAAATGTGGTTGAATTGCAGTTTGCTGTTGATTATATGGTATTTCAATAATATTTATTGGCACATACTCCATACTAAATATTAATTTCTATAATGTTTAAATGCTACAACTGTACACAAATACTTATACATTTTGGCAGCTCAAAAAAAAAAATCACTTGTGGTTTTTCTGATACCATGACAAGCGGACCATCTTATACATCCATCATTCCTACTGAACATGGCTAGCTCAGTGGTATTGGCACTTGGAACCAAAGCTTCCATGTTCATTGCTTGTGTCCATATAATTTTTTAATGCATATTTGAATAAATAGGTGTATAATCATGATCATCATCATCAACTGTTTCCAGTCTGGCCGGGTCAGTTTATTAAAATGCCTCCACCATCCACCACTTTTCCGCCTTTAATTTATTTCATTCTTCTTCTCTCACTTGAACAATTTCTGTCATCTGCTCCTCACATCGCTTTCTTAGCCTTCCTTGCAGTATTTTTCCTACATACTTCGTTTCCAATATTTTATTCGGCATCCTCTCTTTTTCCATTCTCATTACATGCCCATACCATCTCAATTTTGCTTCCTCTGCTATCTCATATACTCTCTGTGTAAATAATATCAAAAGCTATAAAGATTTATCCTTCAAAGAAAATATTAAAACTTTAAAAGTTTATCTCTTTCTCTTTTTTGCACCATGTCTTACTACACATTCGGGATGGAAGTATATGCACTAATTACATTAATGAGTTGTGGTTAAGAAAGATTAGATTTTAGAAGAAATGTGCCCACATTTGTATAGAGGAAGAGAGTAAAAACACCCTAATTACTTTACTAAGCTAGCCACATTTAATTACACAAATGGGGTAGGGAAGAGAAAGGTGAAATTTAGAATAAATATATTCTCATCTTTGTGGAGGAAGGGTTGGCAACTATTCAGTTTGTTAACATATACAAACGTCAGGTCTTTGGTTTTAAACTATTAACTTTCTCTTTGATGGTCTCATGCTCCAAGAGTCTAAGTCAGTGGTCCTCAAACGTATTGAGCAGAAGGCCACATCACGATATTGAAAATGTTAGTTTGGTTGGATAGAAAAACAGACATACATTATCCCTATAGAGATTATAATCATAATAATTATACTTTAAAAGATGTAAGTTTTACTTTCTTAAGGAATTAATGGACAACAATTAATTTATATGAAATTTTTCCCCACCATCAGGAAACAATTTAACTATGGATCTGCGAGCTAAAGTTCTTTGATCCAAAGTTGATCTAGAGTGAGTTTCAAGCCAAGTTGAACTTTGGTTGAAAAAATAATATAATTTTAAAACTTAACTATGTAAATAAAAAATTAATACATGATAATTTTGGTTTTACTGAAGGGCCCACCTGTTGACAAGCTAGCGAGAACATCCACATTTGGAATGTGGATTGTGAGAAGAGTGGCTGGTAAAGAGAATGAACTGTTAGAGGAAATGTTTGGAAGAAATAAATTGATTGAAATTGTTACTATTATTTTTTAGTGAAATAAAACTTGTATATTAAAAATAAAGTCTTAAAATCTAAGGATGTGTATTTTTAAATATCATAATTAAAAGAACTAAGTCATAATGCAGCATATCAATTAATTTTTAGATATACCGTGATATTATGGTAACAAAAAAAAAGTATAATTCAATTTAATGCCCCTAAGGAAAGTTAAAAAATAAAAACATTCATGAGAATATGTCCGGATGTGAAGATTTAACAAGCTTTTTTTAAAAAAATATCCCTATTCTTCCCTGTCCATCTGGAGTGCAACTTGATGCGGCCCTCTTACCAGAGAGAAACTAGCATTCATAAATTTGTAAGATACAAATTATAAACATTTGCATTAAATTGTACTTGATACCATCTTGCACTAATAGACCTGTGTTTTAAAATCCCTACAAAGAGATACCTTTCTAAATATTTTATCCAAGCTTCATACTCTCTTTCATCAACAAAACCAGTTTACTCAGTTGCTGACCTTGACATTTCAATGGCCACCTGCACAATACCCTCTTTATAGGCTCTTGTCCCCCACCTCAAAGCCTCAAATTTCATTGACTTAAAACTCATCCCAACAAGTAGAGAGAAGAGTAAACAAATCACACTTACTCCAAGGTAAAGAATCTTTTTCAAGGAGCTCATAAATTGCAAGCCCATAAATATTTTAAGCCCAGCTCAATTAATCTATTTAAAGTATTTAAAGCTTGGCTTTAAACTTGAAATCAGAGTATTCATAAAGCCCAAAATGGAACACAATATTATTTTTAATGTGTGTATTTAGGTAGGTGTTTTGTGTACTGCATACAGGAGCACCATTTAGGTATTTGTAAATGAAATTATTTTCTTTCTTTGTTTTTTTATTTAATTTATGACAAAACATCCAGGTACCAGATCTGACCTGCTAGCCATAGTTGGGGAACTCGTCTTTCTGGCATTACACACGTAATATACTAGATTACTGGTAGAAGAATAGGTTCTAATTATGTTCTGCTTTGCTTAGAGTGGTTTACCACACAAATGCTGGTTCATTTTCTCTAAATTATACCTTCCTCATCCCTAGACCATTAGGATAATCTAGTGGACTGGTAGTAAAATAAAGTGCAATAAAAACCTATTGATGAATGGCTTTATAGATAAACAAAAACAAGTTTAATTAAACTCAAAAATATGTGTGTATGGCATTCAACCCTACCAACTATGTTTGGATTTAAAATAGAACCTAAATGTTCTGTGAACCACTATACAAGGTGATGAGAAACTGAGAAACCGGCTTAGAATCCTCAAAGATGATGGTTAAGTCATCTTGTTACAGTTCACTGTTATCAAGGATCATGACATTCAGGGTCATCTCCTAACACATTCATAGCAGATAAAATACAAGTGAGTCGAGACGAATGTCGTTCAAGGGATAACTATTAGAGACCAATCTTCTTTAATAACAGCCGCACGCACTTACTCACACTTGTAGAATGATTAAGTTATTACAGTGCTATGAAAGAATTATTCAGAGTAATGTTTCCCAAAGTTTGATAGGTGTACCCTCAGTGGTATACAATGTAAAATGTTTTTAATAGTAAGTCTGATGAACAAATTGAACCAACATTTTAATCTGATGTCATTGACTTCTATATGTTTTATAGGCCTCTACCATAGCTTTGTTTACTTTTTTTTTTATGTACATAACGATCTTGAAGGGCTATTTTAGCTATACCATGGGATCGAAAGATTTATGGGACTGCCGAAAGATTTAGAAACTTGCATTTAAAGTAGTTAACATTAACTTTTTGAACACAGAATATTTAAATACTCTGCCAAAAAAAAAATACAAATGTACTTTTGGGTTGTACACTTAACTCTTAATTTTTATTCCATTTATTGGAAGTATTTAATGTGAACTTTATGAACCGACTGATTATACAAACAGATGACTTAAAAACTAACTTAACTAACATCACCCAGCCCACAGCTATTAATTCATCATTGTGGAATGGGAAACCTATATTTCACCAATCATAAATATTTTGTCCATGCCAGGAATCTAACCTAGGATTTGAGTATTTACTATCTCGATAGCATTATAAACCATAATAGAAATATAATAAAGAAAATGTCTGTCAGCACCTTTAGAATTGAATCAATGTCCACTAATCTTGTGAAAAGCTCATATAACCACAAGTTACAATGCAGGGCCCACCCATGCCAAATTTATTGCTGTGTCTTGCTAGGTAGCCATCAGAGATATCCACCCTTTTAATTGAACTAATGGGGTAGGAATGAAGATGAGTTTAAAAGAAATGCACTTGCATTAGCTTAGAGGGAGAGTGGGAAATTATGGAAAACCACCCTTGGTACATTCTTTTAAGATTCAAATCTTGAACTCACTGACAAACCAAACTAAACTAGCTTGACTTGTAATTTGCGTGTCTACTGGTTCAAATCCTGAGAAAACTAAGAGTTTTTTTTTTTAGCACTGCATTGTAATACCCGTTCAGGTTACACACCAAGCTAATAGTTGTATTTATATTAGTTCAGATGTTCAACACAAGTTAAGGGTTATTAGTGTTTGAAGCTACACTTCTAATAACAGATAATCAATCTTAGACCTATACCCTCTGTTTGTGTACCAAGCATATACTAAAGTGTCCATCTTTTCCTGTATTATTTTCTGGTAATTGAATTTCAAATCATGACCTGAGGCACTAAGGTGTTTCTTACTAATGGTTTTTCACCTACACCCTTGCCCCACTTCAATGCAGGTAAATTCCCTTTAAATTCCACCGTCCTAAGTTCTTCCTCATTAGTGTAAGTATGCGGCTCACAGGTAGGAAGGGTAATAACATAAGTGCCTTCACGTTCTCATGGAAGGAAGAATTTAAAAAAAAAAAAAAATAATGGGTGAATAAAAATTGCTAGTATAAATTATGAGGACAACACCTTGGATCAAAGGATCATAGTCAAGCGCACTAGCTACCACAGTGTCAAAACCTTGCCACTCAAGAGATAAATTTTAAAACAGTGTCAAAATAGCAAATAACATCACATATCTTGGGCAAATAAAAAGAGATGGATTTAATTTCTTTTGAATTCCAAGGTGCGGTCATAGAGAATGAGTCCTATTTGTTATACAAGATTATTTATCGACTTTTGCTCTATTTGAAACTCATTAAGTCAGTTCCTTTAACTTAGGCTAACCTGCACTGCATCTTACCAACCATCCAAGATATCAATATAGTAAATCTAATGGGATAGGAATGAGTTAGGTGGATGGAATTAAAAGAGGAAGTTTACCCTGCATTTGCGTGTGAAACAAAGGAAAGCACCTTAGAACACTCATCTGAAATTCAAACCCTGGCAAACCAAAGAGACAGACACCTTTGTCTGCCGACACACTGACAAGCTACATTGTTACAGTAAGGTGTGATGCTACATGCAAGTCTATTTTTCATAGGCAAGGTCAAATTTTTTTTTTAGCTCCACGCCTTACTAATTCAGATTATACGCCTATATACTAATTACACTAATGGGTTAGGGATCAATAATTTAGAGGAGAGGGAGTGGAAACCATTTAAAAAAAAACCACCCTCATTACACTTGACCGGGATTGAATCACATTCTCCTGTCATTGACAGTCCAGTCTATTGCGATAGTGACGCCTTAGACCATGTGGCCACCAAAGCAGCTATAAAAGTTACTAGATCTACTCTCACATATTAATATGTCAGGTCATGTGATTTGCAACTGTCACTTTTATATAAAGAATCAAAACCAATAAAATAACACTAATAAAATGTGATCAATTTTGGTGCAAAATAATATTTACTTTATAAAAGACCTTTCCAATGAAAGTTGGTCTGTAGCAACAACTATATTTTTCTAATGGTACATGGTCTTTTTACAAAGAACTGTTTTAATCTGAGAGTTCTTGAGGAGGGGGATGTAGGGAACACAAAAAAAAGTGTTTTTGCAGGTTTTATAGCAAATCATTTTTATGGCTAAATGAATCAAATATTGTTCCAGTACAAACAGAGCTAATTTTTCTTCACATAGTGATATCAACAGTTGTTTAATATCTCTAATTAGCATAGTGGCATTAGATGACGAACTTTTTAAATTAAGAGAAAAAGTATTCATTAGATTTCAGAACACACTTTAACAAATATTCAAGAACTGTTAAGGTCACCATGAGAAGAAAATTAAACTCGAAAATTTTTTTTACTTTTAGTAATACGTGATTTATTTTGGTCAAAAAAATTTTGCTATAAAAAATTCAAAAATACTGACCTTTTCTCACATCCTCTAAATTCTCATCTTGAAGCCAAAATTTATTTTCATAATATCATACACTATTTATTGATTCCACATTTTGACATCTGTGAGATAAATTAATATTGTGACATATTTTTTTAAATTCAGTTTCTTCAATGTTTATTTTGTTTACATTTATCTTCTAAAAATATTCAAACTGTAAGATATTAATTCTATTTATTTGAGGGTCTACAGTCCAGTTTTAATAGGAAGGGCCTTTTATAAAATACACTTCTTTTTAAAACATTCAACATTAATAGCATTTTATGTTATTATTGGTGTTATTATATAGGTATTGATAATCTCTATCCAATGGGACAGCTACAGACAACATGGCTTGATGTATGAATATATATAATTAGACCTAGTAATTTTTCTAGTAGTCAGATATAGAAAGCTCTTCCTTTAAAAATTGAACTCTATGTCAATTCTCTAGTTGAAGGACATTATTACTATTTGCAATCTTGCTTGACATGATGCTGATAACCCATGCGAGGGTCACTCAACAAGTGGTACCATCTCGTGTTTGTCACACTGTACTCTTAGAAAAGTGGTTTCCATAGCAAAGGGAGGGCGGGTCTATAGGTCCAAAATCAATAAATATTTCAATATATATTCATCTACAAACTGTTACATAACTTATGACATGTTTTTATTTATTGTTTACCTGCTTCGATGGCCACATAGTCTAAGGTGCGAATCTCTTGCCAAACTAAACTTCCAAGATCAGAGTTCAAATCCCAGTCAGGTGCACTGAGGGTGGTTTTTACAGAATGGTTTTCCACTATCCCCTCATGCAAATGCAGTTACACTTTATCTATATTCAACCTTCCTCATCCCTAACTATTGTAATTAGTACAAACGTGTTTAACATGAACAGGTAGTAAGACGCAGTGCTAAAAAAAATGTAATTGTTTAATTCACGCTAGGGTTTAGATTGCCTTAAATGTCACCAAATTACTTTTACACTTTCACACATACTACCTAGTGGAAGAACCACCTCAATATATGTTATGCTTAAATATGTTAGCTGCTGATAAGGTTGAAGCCAACTAAATTAATACACCATATTGTTTCACAACACTGGTTGTGCTGGTAATAAAAATTAATTATTTCAAATAAAACAAGATAGAGTTAACCAAAAATTGATTTTTATAAGTCACTCACAGAAACATTGTTTCAAATAAAGCGCTTGGATATAAGAATTCTCACTTAAAAATTGTGAGTTTGTTGCTACCAGCACAATTGTTGTTATGGGGGAAACAATGCTCGAAGATTAAGGTGCAAATCAGTTGAAATATGTTCCGCTTTCAAGTAAGAAGGATTTTAAATTTTATTTTGTGTACACCATGTCCTTCTTTCTACCCATTCGGTGCTATCCGAAATTGATTACACTAATGTGCAGTGTCGTGGTGTAGAGTTGCCAGGATAAGCAGAGCATGTTATAGCTGGGCTTGTAATATTTTTATATGTCCTCGCTCACTTTATCCCCATTTGAGAAACCATACACAGGTTTTGATCTAAATATCTCGCATGATAAATGCATTTCTGTTGAGCCTGAGCAATGAGTCTTATTGAGTAATGATAATAACTAACAGGTGCAGTTTAAACAAACTCTGCCTACCCTGGCGACATTATGTCACACCACTGCTATTGGGGTAGGCAGTGGCGATTCGTAGCTAAAATTAGTGGGGGTGCTGCTCCAGAAAATGTTTAGCCTTTGTTTTAAATTGTGTAAAAGAAAAAAAACATGTATAAAAAGAAAATTCATTCAGGAACTTGATAAAATCTTACAAAAAAAAACCAAATATTCTTTACTTACTTTAACTTAAATTGTTACAGTTCAAGCTTGATCTATTCATTTAAAAATGAAATCCATTCTTGTTTTAATTTGCGCAAAGAGTTCATTAATTTTCTCCTTGATCTCTGGATGACAATTGAGGAAATTTTTCTCCATTGAAAGTACTGCAAGCGCTTTTAGTCTTTGTGTTAAATAAATGAATCAAATAGAATAGCTGGAAGCAGAATAATAATCTAACTCTACACTCTTCTACACTTTATCACATTCAATAATATGGTACACGGTTTTTAAGCACAACACACGCTGAGTAAAAAAAACCCACTTCCTTCCACCATCACGCCAGAGCCGGCACTGCGAGAGCAACAGTGTGCTCTCTACCTGGTAGTCCCGCCTTCCTTCCTACCCCCCTCCTATGTGCGCATGCGCACAACAGTCAAACACCACGTCACTGGCACTGTGAAGCGCACAGTTCCATACAAATATTTTTGTATCATTTTCATAAACTGGGGGATGGCTACTGAATTACTGGCATTAAGCTTAAGAAACATATATTGTACTACAAAAATAAAGAAAAAATGACTCATTATATTAAATGTTATCGATAATATCAAGTGGAAATAGGGGGTGCTGCAGTTCTGCAGTGCCCATACACGAGCTGCCACTGGGGCTAAGTATAAGTAAGGTAGATTCAATCAAATATGTACTAGCATTTGCATGGAGGTTTGGTGGGAAGCCAGTTAAGAAAAGTCACCCTCGGTTCACCTGGCGGTGATTCATACCCTGACATCCCCGTTATCATCGTCAAACCAGATTAGACGAGCTCGTATTCCTACATTTAGATAAAACAACTAGTATTAGTTAATTTTATCTATTAATCTTTTTTCAATTGAAATTACGCAAAAAAGGTTTTTTATAAAGTTATTAATCTAAAAATCAAATAAAATTATTTTCAAAAATTATTAAAAAAGACTCAATGGGTCGACCCGCAATCTAGCCATATCAACCAAATGGCCACTATCTGTTGGCGAAGATAGTGTGAGATTCTGCGAATAGATGGTGACATATGGACAGCACAACAAACTCTTGGGGTGTTTACCTCAGTTTTCTAAACAGGAGCTGCTAATTTTTCATTTAAATAACTCCTCATTTGCCTTCACTGGGCTGAGTTGACTTCGTTCCAGACCTACAGCGTCACAAAAAAAAAAAAAAAAATTGAGCCTGGGATCTCTGGTACTCCTATGCTATCTTGGGAAATTTTGCTCCTCCCAACTCCTCTTGTCTCTCTTTTTCAAATTATTTATATATTTGTTTGAATATACACCTTTACAGCCTACTACATATTCTAACTTTATAAATGTACACCAAAACTATGCACAAAAAGCACCAAAATGTGAAACTACCGATGATTATCATCCCCAAGAATGTTATGAGCACACTCTTGACTGAATAAGAGTGATATTAAAAGTACACACAGGTAGTATTTTCATTTATTTGAGGTATTTAGCGTGCACTTTCTGGGCCGAGTGATTATATCAGCACACGACTTATAAACTAACTTAAATCTAAAACAAACACAACACCCAGCCCCCAGCCGTTAAGTCATCACCGTGAGAGAGGAAATCCAAATTTTACAAATGATTTTTTTTTTCAGCCATGCTGGAAGTCAAACCCGGAACTCGTATCTCAATAGGCAGGCAAACTACTGACTGAGCTAAGGTGTCGGACTCACAGGTAGTAATACGCAAAGTGAAAAAAATAAATAAAAAAAATACACACAAAGAGTAAAATGAAGTAGTACATGGATCAAGCGTCCATTAAAACTTGATGGGAGGAATAAGGTGGATTGTACAACTCACGTTGAAATAATAATTAAGAGCCTTAAACTTTACTAAATCCTATTTATGTTCCAGAAGTTATTTAGATCCATAAACTGTGATAACAGTAATAAAGGGGAGGGTTTATCCTATTAGGGCTATTACTCTATCGCTACGTCATTGGTTTGGTGATAAGACTTTTACATCTTAAAATAAATGTTATTTTATATTTTTCTGATAAATAATTTTGAAATTGTGAAATTACACTCCTAACTTTTGGGGATTCCTTTATAAACTTATAAACGACAATTAAAAGAACACGGTTCAAACTCTATAAATACTTCATACTAAAAACAAAAACACTGTCTAGCTACTTTAATTAAATTAGCCCCTCATCCGCTCCGCTCCCCTCCATCACCTGTGTATACTCTAAAATGGTAGTAAATATGCTTGCCACATACATGATGATACATGTGCCTAGAATGCATAAACATACTCAAATATGTATTTAATTAGTGCATAATTTAAAACTTGTTATTTATACGATTATTCTATAAATATTATTTACATTTATTTTATTTTACTTTACTTGAGCTATACTAGCTTAGTAAATAAAACCATTGTGATATTGATTCTTGAATATTTGTTCAACAGTTGGCACACTGTTTTTCTTGCGATAAGTATTCAGCAGATCCTGGGTTGTAAACACCCAAGTTCATTGACCAATGTTTGATGGTGAGGGGCAAGGGGGAGTTTTTCAACCCCATAGACTTTGGTCAAGGTCATTAGAACTTCTCTAGCTTTGCCTGCTGTTTTCAAGCAGCAGGTCCTGGGCTTCATAAGCTGGGTAGGTAGACCCTTTTGGAGAAATAATTCTTGGAATATGACACGTATTAGTTTGCAAATTAATAATATATAGATACATTATACATGCATATTTATTCACAATGTAAACATTACTAATTATACAGTTTGCACAGACAACATTGAATCAAGAAACTAATCCATATAATTATGGGTATGCGCGCATGACTAGCAGAGAATACGTCACTGCTGGCTACAATGACATGGCCAACATACACAAAGCCATTAAAAACACAGTTTGTCCCCAAATCATTTACAAGCCATGATTGCTGAAACAATTTGGTAAAACTAGAATTGATCTAATGCTCGATGAATGGAAAAATATACGGGATTCGCAGCACAATGAACTTGTTAGGAAGAATAAAGAAATTATAAAGCGATTCATTGATGCTGTTTGTTTTTTAGCACGGCAAGAACTGGAATTTAGAGGCCACAACGAAACGAGCAAGTCTTTCAATAAAAGTAATTACGTTGAACTAGTGAATCTTTTAAGAGAGTATGATGAAAAATTGAAGAACTATTTAGAACGTTCATCTATATTTACAGGACTAATGAATTTGATTAAAAATGATCTGATCAATGCTCTTTCAAATGTGTTACTGCAGTGGTTCCCAAACTTTTTGAATCGTGGAGCATTTTTCAGGAGAGGAATTTGTCACGGAGCACTATAGTTGCCTTGATGCTAAAGGCATGCACATGCACTTTTTGCTATATTTACCTCACTGCATTTTTTCAAGTTTTTAGTCGATATTTTATAATATAGTAAAAGCACGAATTATATTTAGATTTCTAAAAAGCTTAAATTTTGATCTTAACTTTATTTTTCCCATTGAAAGTCATTGAAAATTGTAATTTTAAATATAGTTTTCTCAAAACAACAATTTTGCACACAAGTATCTTTGGTGTAAGGGTGACTATATTTTCACATAGATTCAACATAGATACTAAACCGAATTACAGAAGTATTCACTATGGAAACGAATGTTTAAGCACTTGGGCATATTAAACATCAAGTTTTATTTCATTATAAATGTTATTTTCTCCCTTAATTTCATAGAAATAAGGAACTTAATTACATAAACGCAAACAACAACAAAAAACATAAATTACCCTAAAGCAAAACATTTGATAATGAATTCAAATCAGGTATTGTAAATTCACAATATGTTACCCACACAGATAGTGTTAAAACCATTTTCATGGATGCAAAAAAAAAAGTCACTTGGCATAGAAAAAGAACGATAAAGTATAGACCACGAAATTAAATTCCAATGATAGAGATGGGATTGCTGTGTTTTGATTTGCACAATGTGGTTATATCTGGTTAAATTAGTAACAGCTGCAACCGAATATCAGACTCTACATTGAGCTGGGCTCTTTCGTTTTAATAGCCACATAGGCAGAGAATCCTCATCCACATATGTAAGTTATTGGAAAGAGAAGAAGGATTATTTTCGCTCTATCTGACAAAACTTCAAATTCGTCTCGTAGATGACATAAGCATTCTGATAGTGACTTCTTATTTGCTAAATTCTGTTTTACCGCAGAATATGATTTCAAATCATTTAATCACTCATACTGCTCCGATGTCAGGTTGGCTTTTCCGACACTCAAATAAATAACATTGCACTGCTACTTGATTTGTTTCTACGCTCAACTTTATACTGACCGAACTTCAACTGACTGAAAGTGCGAAGAAAAACGAGTTTTGTATATGCAATAGAAACTCCTCAGAAAATTCTGGAAAGGTGTTGAGGCATACAATCTTATCTGAAATCGCGGCAAAGTTCTCAAAGAGGCACACTCTAGTTTCTCTGTCTGGTTTCGCCGTGTGCAGCCTGTAAATAATTACTAACCAATACCTACCTATACACAGTTCATGGACGCACAAATTCACAGTTTTGATATCTTGTAATATTTTATTTATTGTTATTTCCAATTTACTCGTGGAGCACTTAGAGATGCTTTGTGGAGCACAATTTGGGAACCACTGTGTTACTGTCTAATATAAAAAATAGATCAATAAACCAATCTTGTTTCCATCACACTGGATGAAACAACAGATATAAATATTTTTTCCCAATAGTCTTCTGTCTTTCACTATGTTACTCAAGATGGACAGGTATATGAGAAATGTTTGGGCTTAAGAAATATTTCTGATGACAGAACAGCCGAAGCACTATATATCTATGTTATAAAATTGATACAGGAGTATGGTTGTGAACAAAAGCTGTTTGCACAAAGCTACTACGTGACGGTAGTCATTGCTGGGCACTTGAATGGTTTGCATTCCAAAGTAAGAGATACATTTCCGAATGCAATTTTTGTACACTGCTTCGCTCACTGGTTGAATCTTGTATTGTCGCAGGGTGTGTCCATGATCAAAGACTGCAGAATTTTTTTCTTTCTTATTTTGAATGGCCTGGAATAATTTTTTCAAAATCAACCAAAAGAACACGAGCTCTGAATGAAGAAATGAAGAAAAGGCTTTCAATAATAGCTTCTACACGTTGGAATTATAATTATAGATAGGTTGAAACTGTTTACGAGTATAGAAATCAACTAAGTTCGTTGTTCGGCAAGATTACAGATCCAGAGGAAGAATGGGATCAATAAGTGTACATTGCTGCTCGTGGATTTGAAGTATAGATGCATGATTTCAATTTTAATTTTCTACTAAATACATTTGCTGATATTTTTCCTCTTACTGATATATTATTTGATATATTGCAAGCCAAAATTAATTACATAATTTAGTAAAGGAATTTCAAGATCAATTGAAAAACAAGCGTGAAGAATTTGAGGGCATCTGGACAAAAACCAACGAAGAGTCGGAGGTGAATGAGCCTGAAAAACAAGTCCAAGAAATTCTGACACCTTTGATGTAAAAATATATTACAGACGCTTATACTGTAAGATTTTGGACACACTTGTAATACATCTAAGTGATAGGTTCAATAACTTGGACTCATTATGTTTTTTGTAACTTTTACGTGTAAATAATTTTGAACAATACAAACGCAGTTTCCCCAAAATGGCTTTCCAGAGCTTAAAGGACAGCTACGGTAGTATGTTTGATTTCCCTTCTTTAAGATCACAGCTTGTAGTCACCTACACTTCACAGGATTTGCGTCACAAAAATGTCAGTGATTTGCTTGATTTTTATTAAATCAAATAATCTACAAAGAGTATATTGTCAAGGGGTAATAGTGTGTTAACTTATTGTAACCATCCCGACAGCAAGTGCTTCCGTCGAGAAAAGTTTCTCAGCATTAAGAAGAATGAAAAATTATGCACGCAATTCACAAGGCCAAGAGAGGCTCACAGACTTGTCAGTGCTATCCAGTGAAAAATGTCTTCTATAACAATTAAAGCGAAATTCGCAGTTTTACGATTTCGTGATTGAGGAATTTGCTAAGGAGAGTAAAATAATCCAGATCAATTACAATTAAGGTACGTACCTTTTTAACATGAAATTTAATCTTCATATCTAAAAAAATCTTGATAAGTTATAATACCCTATAAAAATATCTACCACACGCCACTGCTCAGCTTAGTATGTATTTATTGGTAATCTGCAATCCACAAGTAACTAGTTTTGTACTATTTTCAACAGGATATGTTGGCCATCTTCCATTTAAGTTCAACAAGTGTGTGCAAATTTAAAAAAAACAGAGTGCCAAATCTAATGAAACTAATGAAAGGGTAAATATTGTTAAACGCATTAAAGTGTACAAGTTTTTCAATTTACCATTTCTTCATACACCTTCTTCTCTTACAAAAAACCAAACCAATGGTTACACAAGCCACAGCTATATCACTTAATATTTTGAATAGGCGGAATTATTGCACAGTTATATTTATTAAGTGAATTATCTAGATGGAGCGTCAATAATATTGCACAATATTATTGATTGTCTAGGAGAGCGCTTAAAACAAAACATGATAAAATACCAAGTTGTATTGAGCGATTAGAATGTATGTAAAACTTAACATAAAAAAAGATGGCAGAATGGATTAAAATTTTAGAAAGAGCAACCATTAAATAGCTAATGATTATTATTACTCAATAATATAAATACATTTAAATTAACTGTTTGCCAATACTGTAACAATTTATGGGATTACGCTCGATGAATCTATAAATAGTGAGCTGATTAAACTATTATTTGAACAGGACCTACTGGCATATTTCTTAATGCATTCTTATATCATTTGACAAATCTCAAAATTCAAGCATTTATTTAGAACAAATATTTGTAATTGCTTATTTTTTAGTTTCTAGAATTGTATATAAAACTCAAGTTATAACTCACGTTATAAAAAGTTTTGTTTGTTAGAAAACCATCGTTAATCTTTTTAATCTTCAATATTTTAATGTAATTGCTTATATCTCGAGTTTTATAAAAACATAGTCCGTAATATGCATATTAAATTGATTATAGTGATATATTTTTATAGATAGCAACAGTGGCGGCTCGTGTAAAGGCACTGCAGAACTGCAGCACCCCTTATTTCCACTTGATATTATCGATAACATTTAATATAATGAGTCCTTTTTCTTTAAATCTGACCTTATTTTTGTAGTACAATATATATGGCGTGATGGTGGAAGAAAGTTTTTCTTTATTCAGCAAGTGTTGTGCTTAAAAACCGTCTACCATATTCTTTAATGTGATAAAGTGTAGAAGAGTGTAGAATTATATTATTATTCTGCTTCCAGCTATTCTATTTGATTAATTTTTTTTTAAATTATTTTATTTAACAGAAATACTAAATCCGCTTGCAGTACTTTTAATGGAAAAAAATTTCCTCAGTTTTCATTCAGAGATCAAGGAGAAAATTAATTAACTTTTTGCGCAAATTAAAACAAGAAGAATGGATTTCATTTTTAAATGAATAGATCAAGCATGAACTGTAACAATTTAAGTTAAAGTAAATAAAAAAGTTTGGGTTTTTATGTTAAGATTTTATCAAGTTCCTGATTAAATTTTCTTTTTATATATATTTTTCCTTTTACACAATTTTAAAACAAAGGCTAAACATTTTCTGGAGCAACACCCTCACTAATTTAGCTACGAGCCGCCACTGGATATCAATATCATTACACAACACAACATGTCGTGTAGAATGTAGACCTCCTCTCATTAATTATTTGATAGTTGCCTGAACGAGCTTTGACCTAAAACTACCATAAAAAGGATCAATAATGATAATAAAATCTAGTTATTCTAAAAACTCTTCAATGTATTCACGTATGTTATCCGATTTTTTCAAGTCCATTTGTGTATGTATATTGCATGTATATATATATATATATATATATATATATATATAAAATGTATATTTATAATAAATATATATACATTTAAAATGTATCTATGTAAGACATATATATATATATATATATATATAAAGCAGTGTAATAATATGGTTTTTATATATAAGCCCTTTTTGAGTCCTCTGGTAGATTTCGACCAGAAATTTTTGTTGGCCTCAACAAACTGGTAGAAATTACTCATTTGAGATGATTCGATTCGAACCCATGGTTGCGGTTCTCTTAAAATATAACTTTTAAATTAATAATAATTTTTAAATGAATTTGTACACCAAATAACTTACCTATCTTAAATATTCAAGTGTAATGCACAAGATATTGAAAGTAGGATTAAATATACACAGATCAGGTTATTCTTGAAGGCATGATGGGGATACCAAGAGCGTTTATTTAGGTTTGTTGAGAAAATAGACAAGTACTTTTGGACTAATCTAACTTATTTCATATCATCTTTTCTTGGCAATCCAGAAACACAATTTATTATCTCTAACCTTTTCATCTGAACTTTTCTCGTTAATTCTGAAAAACTATTTATTATTATTTTAACTAGACAGGCGCACAATGAAATAAAAATATTTAGGAAGCACTTTCATAAGTCATGAAATAAATACCATATTTTGAATGTTATGGCTATTTTTATTGACTCAACATTCGTACCAAATATTAAAATTGTATCAATTGTTCCACCACAACTGCTTTGGCTTATAATCTGTTTTAAAATAACGGCTCTCATTCATAGAATTGCCAAAAATATTATCTCAGGAGCATATCAATATTTTTTCAAACCAACTTGGCAATATAAACAAATATGAAATCAAATTAACAAAAGGAAGAAAGGTGTATGGCTCAAGGTCAGGTAAAATTAAAAGTGAACTAAGTTGTTTGCAATCATTCATAGAAAGTATGAATGGGACAATCAAAATTCTTACATCACACACATCTTACTCAATGAATATTTTCAGTGAGATAACTATCTAACTTAAAGCACCAGACATTTATGGAAATATAGTTACTAAGCATTCAAAAAATATATTTACATAAGATTTTGCTAACATTCAACGATGCATAGAATATACAATAGCTAAAGCTTTGCGCGTTCCTTTATACATAAGGTGACCTGGTGGTCTAGGGGTAAGGTGTCAGACTTCTGTGCTGGCGGCCGAGGTTCAATCCTCGGTCCCGGCACAGATTTATCTGATTTCCAAACCCTTCCTTCACCTCTAACAAGCCATATTGTGAATATGGGGAATACCAGGCCACCACCGTGGTTCGGATTCCACGTTAAACAGTAGGTCTTTCATTTCATCTCACTATAATCCTACCATTACACATTAGCGTAAGTGCGTATAACCCGAACGGGTAGTAAGACGCGGTGCTAATAATAATAATAATAATAATTTATACATACATGATTGTAATTTTGCCCTTCACTACTAGTACTTACATATGGGTGTTTGTCATTATACCAATTATTACACTGCTTTTAGAACTATTTTTAGAAGACATGACTTTTGAATTCACCTTAGAAACCATTAGAATCTTTGTGGATAGAGGCACTAATATAATAATGGTTTCGTCAATTAAGAAATGCTACCTTGTTTTATGTTTGTTATTAAGTTTACTACTGGTAAATTCATATCTGGGAGATTGGACCAGCTACATAACGATCCCCCATTAATATCTTGATACAGATACTTTTCATCAGTTAACTAAATCAAATATTCTTACTGATGCTCAAAAAATGGAGGGTGCGGATAACATTTTAAATATTTTATTGTATATCCAGTTGGGCGACTACAATAAAGAAGGATACTCTTTATTCCACATTTTAAAAGACTGTGGCCGAAGAATGCTTCTAGTCTATCAATTTCCATACATTTCACCCTTTCAAGACAAGTTGACTGGACATGCGGGAACGTATTTACTGCAGGACTTTTCGACCAATAGATTAGTGACGATGATTGTGCGTTGAGAATCATATCATTTGTAAGAGAAAATTCACGGCGTTTAAACTCATTAGTTTAAGTAATGCTTAGGTCAATTTTTAGTTCTTTTTGGAGGGTTACCCATAAGCACTATTTCTTTCTTATTTGAGATTTTAATTCACACTCTCGCTTGACATTTAGGACCACAATTATATCGGGTGAAAAAACAGTTATTGGCAGCAATGCTGAGTATAATCTAGTATTTGGTTGAATCAGACGTACTTGGTAAATTACTGTTCGCAAATCATATACAATTCTATGTTTCAAACCCTCAGATTAATAATTCATTATAATTTTATATAAAAAATACAATTTACATAAATAAATGCTCACCACAATATACAAATAGACCATATATAATAAATTATAGCCCACAAAACTGCCACAGTGAATATTTACAGTGGGGTAACTATCAAACCTATCTAAGTTAAAACAGAAGTTGTTTATGGTAGTACATTTTTAAAAGATACAAAATAGATATTTACATCAAGTTTTGCTTGAAAACAAAGTTACATGAGATACTTAATGTTTATATATTTGCGTTTTAATCAATGTATAAATGATGTAATTTTGACTTTCCCTAGCGTCAATAATTGGGATCTTGTGTATGACACCACAATTATTACTATTCTCTTTTGGAAACTAATTTTAAAACACACTATTTTTGAATTTCAAACAATATTTGTAGGTGGTAGCACCAATAGAACAGAAGTTTCGTCGACTCGGAAACTATTTTACTCTCTCTTATGTTTGTGGTTTATTACTGTCCTGATATCAATTCGTACAATCTACTAACTTAGTCAAACCATTTTAACAAGTTTTCTTAGCACCGCGGTTACTAGCCGTTTGAGTCATACGCTCATGCACTAATTATGCTAATGGCTTAAGGGATTATAAAGGTTAAATTTAGAAAAAGTATATCCGCATTTGTGTGAAGGGAAAGTGAAAAACAATTTTGAAAAGAAACCACCCTCAGTACACCTGACCAAGATTCGAACTTTGGTCTCCCGTCATTGACAGTATAGTGTATTGTGAGAGTATCGCATTAGACCACGCGACAACCGTAGCTGGTAATATAACCATTTAACAAAGTGATGGTGCAGATAAGATTTTTCAAATTTTTTCTGAAGTGTAAGACCCAAAAAATCAACTTAACTATACTTAACTAGCATGTTTTTTTTACATTAGATATATTTCGAGATTACTAATATTATCATAGACTTCCATGAAGGAATATAGCCTAGAGTTTATTTCATTTACCTTTATTTAGACTTTTCAAGAGATTATAAATGTTTACGTTCATATATAATTTTAGATATGACTCTTTGAACAGTGAATTAAGTGGGTGTCCCTGATATGGCCATGCTAAGGTGTAAGAATTTTTCTAGCCGCCATTTTGATAAAAAGCAAAACCAATTTTTTTAAATCGTTCTCAGGCGAACAGACTTTCATAAATAAATTTTTGTATTCTCCATAAACATATTTTTACTGGTCCAACAAAACTAAATTCTAAAAGTCTACCTAGTGGCCATATCAAAAACATGTGCACATGATACGACCACCTTTGTTCCATGTTCTACAAATCGTGATTTTTTTTCAGTTTCATAGTGCAGTTCTGCTAAAATTAAATAATTTTGGTGTAAAATTAATAAACATAGTGCTAAACCCTTTTAGTTATTCAAAAGTGGATTAAAAACAGGATTTTCCATGAAAAATGAAGTTGTTTAATCAATTGGCATGTACATTTGATTTCAAAAAACAAAAATGTAAAATCATTCAAGAGAAGAGTAAAAGACAAAAATGAGATTCTTAAAACAAATTACTGGTCGCAATTAGGTCAAATAAAAATGTCTTTGTCAGCAGCAGTGAGGCCAACACACTCTTTGTGGTAGAAATTCCCACAGACTACGCAGAGTCGCATGTCCTTGACTTCGTCCTCCTCACAAACACTGCAATATCAACTTTCAGCTTCTGTGGTTTTCTGAGTCTTTTTCTTTCTGGGTTGCTGCTGTTTGGTCTTAGGCTTGTTGGTCAACGGCTGTTTCGTGGTTGGTCCCTTTCTCGATTTAGACGCCTGAGCTTCTTTTGGCTGGAAATATTTCTTTTCTGCTTGAGCCCACGCGAATTCAGGGCTGGTCTTATGACACTAATGGTTTTTCTCTTCCTTTATGGCATTGGCCGAAATTCAACAAAGCTGGAAGATGATTTTCTGCTGGATGATTCAATGCCTCGGGGAGAGTCATCTCTATCCATACACAAAGCAACAACGTCAAGAGGATCATCTGGATCAGATGACTATGATGAATAAAGATAGACAAATCTAGTACTCTTAGCACGTTTAATTTGTTGTGGTGGAGTGTGAGCAACTGATGCCAGAAGAGTAGTGGGTTGGTCCAATGAGATGCAAGAAGGAAACGGATCATTGCTGGTGCTTGGCTAATTGTTCTCAGGCAAGCCTGAACTTTGTTGGTTGTTCAATTCAGGAGGTGGGAGTTCAGTCACAGTACTAGGGGAAATTGCCTCTTCTGGGATCACAATTGGACTGAACGGGTAAATACCTGTGGCTCTGAAGCCACTAGTCATATTGGATTGTGTCATTGATCTGACCCATTCTGGGGTGAACACATCAGGAAAGTTCAACCGAGTGATATCATTCTCGTCCTGGTGTGAGTCGAAAAATATTAGAACATCTTGGTCTCAAAATGTTTCTAAGCTCCTGCAGCAACTTTTGTCCAACATCATGAGTTGTGTTGGATGTAAGCAATAGAGTGCAATGTCATACTTTTCAGCCTCTTCCCAAAATCGAAGTGCGCCTCGGCTCCATCAAAAATCATAAGGCATGGCCCATTGGGTTTAAATCTGGCAAAATGTTGCAGAAAATAAATAAAAGTTTGAGTTATCATGCTCCCTTTAGGGGTCATTTGATTCGATGATCCAGCAGACAAACATTTCTACCAGCCCTTACTCTTTTTCGCTACTGAGTATAAAATCATTGGAGGGATCATCGAACCAACAGCTTTCCCACACGCCACAACTGTAACGCTTTCCCCGTGTTCTTTGCCCACAATACGAACTTGTGAAGCCCTCTTTTGGGCTAAAACCCTTGGATCCTTAAGGAGGTTGAGCCGGGATCCTTTTTCATCAATATTGAAAACTCTTTCTGGGAATTTGAAGAAATCATATTTGGTGAAGATTTCTTTTAGTTTCGCAAAGTGGTCAGCAACTATGAATGTGTTTAATTTCTGAGCGCAGGCTGGGTTCAGTATTTGAGCTTTCCATCGTGCAACGTCAGGATTTCTCTTAAAAAAAAAATGCCTAGCCACTTTCGACCAGCAGCCTCTTTAAAACGGTTTGGGATGTTGTTTTCTTGACAGAAACGAAAAACGTCGAGTTTAAGCATGTTAGGAGTTAATTGATAATCTAAAGGAGACAAACTAAATATTCTATGGCATAGTTATTTTTGTTGTTCAGGTGTAAATGTGAGTTTTCTACCTAATATTGACTTATTTAAGGGGCCGTCATTCTCCAGATAACGGCGTAAAGTACGTCCAGGTACCGTAGCAATTTTAGCTACCAGTCAAATAAAAATGGGCAAGTCAACAACACTACGCTTACCCAATCTCACCATCCAGGCTATGTACGAACTAATAACAACACGTCCGGCCACATTATCACCCCGCGAACAACTGCCAGTTCCGAGCCGAGTTTCAAACTTCGCCCGCTTGAGACCGCCGCCATGCTCAAAGCGACCATGAGAAGAGAAGAGATGCCAGCTTAGAAGGAACCAGTGCCGCCCAGTCGTTTCGAGGATAAAATAGACGTTCTCGTTGTCACGTACGTGTCCCCCCCATCCCCCCTCCCACACCCCCTTTGTGTTAAACTCTTTGATCCCATATCACTTGTTCAACGAGTTTTGTGCATCGTATAAAAGACCGTCCATGAAAATAGACTGCACTCTTGGACTTGACTTGGAAGTAGTAAGACGAAGCCGAGGCTTCAAGGACTTATTTAAAATGTAAGGAGAAATTCACTTTCGGCGTAGTGATAAATTTGTAATGATTCAAAATTCTCTTTCGGCCATTTATTTTTATAAATTAGTAAAGTCCAGTATTATTCTTCGTTTTCTAGGAGATTGAGTTAACTTTGAAAAACTTAACTTGTGAATGGTATTTCACAATTAATTTGGTAATGATTTACTTGGGAGAGTTCATTAATAATATTATGTCATAATATTCAAAATTAGTAATGTTATGCATTATGCTTGGTATTCATAAAAATTGAATTAACTTTGAACTACTTAACTTGTGAATTGTATTTCACAATTAATTTGGTAATGATTTACTTGGGCAAAATTCGTTAATAATATTATATAGTAATATTCAAATTTAGTAATGCTATGCATAATGCTTTGTATTCATAGACATTAAATTAACTTTGTTTTGCGTAACGTTCCTATGGTATTTAAATGAAAACATTTAAATTTGTGTGAAATATTTTCTTTTTGGAAATATCGATGTTTATAGTTGCTCATATTGGATATGATGGTCCATTATATAATTTAGGACTTAGGTTCTTTACGACTAATTAAGATTTGATTAAATGTATGGATTGGTTTTTTGTCACCGTGATTAAACCTTTGAGTTTTAAGAGTAATATATAATTCTGTGGAAATTGTGAGCTATGATAGCATAATCCCTTCTTATTAACGTTGTCAGACATTATTTTATATCTAAAAACAAACGATTTTGTTGAGTAGTTCTCTCAGGAGAAAAAATTGATATGAACTGAGATTTATATGGCTATGGTGCACTTGATATGACTATCTGTGTGGCAATATCAGGAGCAGGTCATCTTTCAAGTAAATAGTTTAATGATGAAGAACTTGTAAAAGATACGCCCTCAACGACAACAGCAATCGAAGGAGCATTCAAAACTGAATAGAGTACGATGGTTTTAATGAAAAAAGACTTTGAAAAACATGAATAAAACAAAGGAGAACTTCCAGAGAAATACAAGAAGAGGTTTCACGAGAAACACAAAACAGGCAACTGACGACATATTGCTCAACCTGGCTGGATGGGTAACGATCACTCGAAACACTATGAGGTCCCCTCAGTGGATGCTGATGACATCTAGCGTATTTTTTTGTTAGCTAAATCACAATAGGGGGTTGGCTCTATCAAGAACATGGCCATAACACGACCAGCCACCTAGTTGCAATAGTAGAGAAAAGATCCGCAGGATTAAATGTTTTGGGTCTGGGTTATGATTCTTAGAGGATTATTTTTATTTCCCATTGAATTCATATTAAATATTTTAATTCACAATTATTTTGAACGTCATCTATATAACTAGTATAGTTTAGAAGAGATTTCCAAACTTCAACACACTCTGCCCAACTTACTTTTATGTAACTCGCATCACTCCATCTTTCTTTAATAATAATAATAATAATTAATAATAATAATAATAATAATGATAATAATAATAATAATAATAATATATAATAATAATAATAATACATAGCCATTCCAAATTTTTTCTAACTGCCACACGTTCAACTATTCTTTTATAGTTCTAGAAAGTTTTAATTCAAGTAAAAGACGATACAATATAAATAAAAGAGATCCTAGGTTTTTTAAAAAAAATTTACACTCAGTTTTTTTTAATTATAGCAAAATAACCTTTATGGATCACACTATGGCCCTTTCTTATAAACTCTACCATAGTGGAATAATTCACGGTAAGGGTGGATGCGGGATACCAAAGTTAAGTACAAATATTTCAATAAGGTAAATATTAATAAGAGGGATAAAATAGGTACGTGTCAAAGTTTAGATCTTTATAACTCTAACATATAAAGTCTAATCAATAGTTCATAGCCGTAAAATTGTCAAATATGTAGGCTACTAAATTTAACCATCTATATTCGTTGGACCTGATTCGGTGGCCACATGGTCTAAGGCTTCACTCTCAACCTAGACTGCCAAAGACGAAGAGATCGGGTTTCGAATCTCGGTTGGGTGCACTGAGGGTGGTTTTATTAATTATGGTTTTCCACTCACCATCCACGTAAATGCAGGTGCACTTCCTCTAAATTCAACCTACCTCATCCCTAACTTTAGTGTAGTTAGAACATATTCGTATTACCTGAACAAGTAGTAATACACGGTGCTTAAAAAACATTCCTATTAAGAAAAATCAAAGTTGAATTATGTTAATACTGTTTTGAGAAACCTTATAAACATTTATTCAAATTATAATTTTAATATTTCTTTTCAAAAATAGAACAAATAGCATTTTAGGCAAATTTAGATAAATCTGGCTAGCCTTATAACTGTTCATTAAAAACTAACTCCATTTAATTAGTATTAAGCATTAACAAAATATTAACAATAATAAATAACAAAAAATAATGATATAAATGAAATATTTTAAAAAAAAATGAATAATTTATGTCCCCAGATTATATATATAAATAATTTAGAATATTTTTGTATTGATAGCTAGTTTATCTCCATTAAATATTTATTTTCTATAAGAAATTCTAAATTATAGGACGAAATTAACTCTAAAGTAAATTAGTTAAATGTATTAAATAAATAAAAAATCAATTAGTGTGGTATTATAGTAAATAAGTAGAAAATTCCGTATAGAAATTATTATTTATATAATAAGTAACATCATTAAAACCGGGTGAGAGAATTGTCTAACGCGTCCTTCTCTAATTAGCCTCGGGTGCCGGTGACTGGGAAATTGAGGTTGGGATTACGGTGGGTTGTACTGAGGTGGCTTTTGTTTTCCATTATACCTTAACATAAATGTGTGTACTTCCTCTGAATTCAACCCTCCGCATCTAACCAGTTACCGTAATTAGTACATATGTTTACAACCTAATCAAAAAGTAAGACACGGCGCTAAAAACACTAATAATACTCTATAATAATAATAATTTTATAGTAATACTATCACAATATAATCATTATATAGTTATAGTATGATTAGTTAATACAATAATATATAATTTGATTAGTAAATAGGTTTACTATTAGTCCAATACTTTTTAATTAATTTAATAATATTTTCATTTTAACAAAGCTTACTGGGATATAATTTCGATAAATTAATGTTAAAACAAACATTACATTTAAACTTTTAAATGCGTAAGTATTATATACTGTTATATATCAAAGGTTTGATTTAAGTAAAAAGAGTTTGAAGGAAGGATGCATACACATTCATTGGATCAATAAAAATATAATTGGCTGTCTAAACTAGGTTGATTTCTTTGATAAGAATAATAGTATTGTATAAAATAATTTTGATAAGAATAATAGCACTGTCAAATATGTGTGGACAAGAAAAATGGTGCGTCATATGCATTATATTGTTGAGGTCAGAAGGCGTTTTTCAGGCGTACAATATACTTTAGTCACGCCACCTGTTGTGTAGATTGTTAACTGTCTCTTATTAATAATTCTAGTAGTTGATTGACAGAGCTCTAAACCTTACATTGTTGTTAAAGGAATGAATATTAGTAGAAAAGTTATCTTATTCTTAAAAAAATACAGGTACTATACTATTGTACTAACGTGTTTCATAACTGTTTGTAGTTAGTTGTTATTGTTCCACCGCGTCCTACCTCCCACCGAGGATATCCACATTAAAAACCATTGACCTAGGGATGAATATTATAAAATCCATACAAAATATAGACACATTCGGGAAGGGAGAAGAGGAAAGCATCTAAGTAAAAAAACTCCTTTGGATTGTGTTCGAGCCTGAGAACACTTGCCCAATGACATGGTTACATTGTTTAGTCTTTTATTCACCTATGTAAAGCTATTACTAGATCAAAGATATAATCAATCTTATCTATGATAGTTATTTATAATACAAACAGATAAACAAAAATGTTAGTGTAAAATATTGTATACAACCTGTATCATTATTTAGTCTAAAAATAAACAAATTTATCTTGAATCTATGTGTATTGAATGAGGTGTGAACGCTATTATGAGAGCAGTGAGGTAATTAAAACATTGACATGAAAATTATTAGCTTAAACGAATCAATAGGATCTTCAAATATATTTAAATCAGCGTCAAAGTACCCATTTTCTGATTCATCTGTTTGACTATAGGTGGAATTTCTTTGGAAGTGGTCACATGCATTGCAGCACCCTGGCCCGTTTTCATACTCGTGTCACAATATAACGCACAATATTTCCTCCAAGGAAGGTGATGAGGGAACACTTTACATCTTCAAGCTTGTGGAAGTTTATAATGGTGCTAGGTAGCTTAATACGTTCCCGTCAGTAAAATCACATCTCAAACAGAAAAAATAAATGTTTAATAATATCCAACGCGGGCCTCTTCCGTGGCTCCACTCGCCAATTCAGGTCGGCAATCACCGTTTAGCTTAGCTGGCAAGGCTGACGTTGTCTTTGCCAATTTGCAGGGTTCTATGTTGACTGTAAATACCCGTTAATATTTGAGGGTCAGTGAATGAGTACTAATATAAGTGTTTATAAGTACTATCTCTCACAAATTACTACATTGGCAAGATAATTAATGTAATTTGTCTTAACAGTGTTCTAAATTATCATGTTCCTACCATTCTTTGGAACCCAATTAGACGGGAGTGGGGATAGGGATATGTAACCTAGTAGTGACGTATTCAAAGTGCCCGATAGTGTCGACGCCATGTTGCTGGAGGACTTGGCTGGTTAGATAGCGTGTATCTATATACTTTACCAGGAAACCAAGTCAATGTTGTCATGCAACCTGTTGTGTAGATAGTAAATTTCCTCTCGTCAATTATTTAACATTTGCATGACCGAGTCCTGACATCAAATATTCCTTGAATAAATTCAATATGATAATAAAGCTTAGTTCTTATAAAGAGACATAACTGCACTGACTTGTTTCTACTTGTGCTGTGTTCATTCTGGCTCAATTTTAAGCTAAATAAGAATGAATCTTTTAAAATAATCTATGCGATCTAATTAATTACCATTGAAACTGTGGGAAAAAAATACAAAAAAGATTTTAATATAAAATTAAGTTTATTGTTATTAAAATTTAAAAATGAAGATAAAATACTTAGTGACATATATTTATATTTTAATATATCATACATGTGCTGGAAAAAATCATCTATATAACTTTATGTCACACAACGTCTTTACTGACAGTTCGGTAGAAATTGTTCAGCTCATATTTGAAATGAATCAGAATAATGTTGCATGTCCAATGGCTGTTGTCCTCATACAAGATAGCTGCTTTCATTTCTCAAACGATCTTTTAGTAAAACTTCACGTCACATCTAACTTATCTATATTACAAATTCATATGTATGAACAAGAACTTATGAATTTTGAAGATATGTTTCCACAACAAGTTATTCTAGATGGCATCATAGGGGTGCCAATAATGATAATTTGGTTTGTTGAAAAAATTGATACATATTTTTGGAAGCTTTTAGCTAGTTTCACGTCTACTTTTCTAGGTAATCCAAGAACACCATTTTTTTTTGTATTTGCTACACAAGATTTTAAGGAAATAAACATTTTTAAGAAAGAATGTCACAAGACATGGGATGAATACCATCTTTTGAATGTTGCGGCTATTTTTCTCCACGAACCTCAGGTATCAAATAATAAAATTGCATCATATATTTCACAACAAAATACTGCAATTGCATTGCTTTACAACCAATTTAAAAACGACTCTTTCATGGAACTTTCAAAAACTTCAACCAGTGAATATTTCAATGTTTTTTCAAAAAAACTTGTTAATATACATGGATACGAAGTAAAACTTACAGAAGGAAGACCAATTTACGGTTTAAGGTTAGGAATACTCAAGGCTGAATTGAACAATTTGAAAACTTTCATAGAAAGCATAAATGGAAATGTTAAAATTCTTGCTTTGAACAAAACTGACGAAATTAATATTTCAGATGGTGAGAGTATAAAAACTACCATAATTGAAAAACCAGACATTCATGGAGTTGTATTATTTAAACATTCAAGAAATCTATTCACATCATCTTTTTCTTTTAAACAGAGCTGTATGGCATTTTTAGTGCCAAAAGCTCTGCTTGTTCCAAGATACATGAATGTAATTTTACCCTTCACATCAAATTCTTGGGCACTTGTGTTTGGAAGTATACCAATTTTGACTATATTTTGGAAAATATTTAGGCGAGATTCAATATTTGAATTAAAAACCACCCTGGAAACTGTTAGAATTTTTTTGAGTGGAAGCACCAATTTTACAGTGGTTTCGTCGATCCAGAAATTCTACCTGGGTATGTGTTTGTTATTAAGTCTAGTGGTTATGAATGCATATCAAGGTTCTTTGACTAGTTACTTAACAATCCCTCATTACTATCATGATATAGATACATATGATGAATTAGTTGAATCTAATTTGATCTTGTCTACACAAGCTATGGATGGTTCAAATAATGAGATTTTAGAAATATTACTTGAGGGTGATACTAGCAATCCTGTACTCAAAGTTTTGATTTCAAGGGCTGTGATTATAGAAAATATAAAAGAAACACTAGACAAAGTTGCCTTCGATAGAACCATGATCTACGTTGATGCTGTAGAAATAATCAGATTGTATTATCTACTAGGGGACTACTATGAAGATGGTTATCCTCTTCTACATATCTCGAAGGACTGTGGTCAATTTATGAGGCTAGCTTTTCAATTTCCTTTCGTTTCACCCTTTCAAGCCAATTTTGATATTCATTTGGGAAGGCTAAGTGAATCAGGAATTACTGATCAATGGCTTCGTGAGGACGAATATGAATTGTTAATCACAACCATTAGTAAGAGAATACTAACCGGATTGAAGCCTTTAGGTCTAGCTCATGTTCAGACATCCTTCTTTATTCTTATTGGTGGGTTATCTTTGAGCACCATTTCTTTAATAATTGAGATTCTAGTTGATACTCGTGGACATAATTTATATTTAGATCAAGTAATTAAATATATATTAGCTACAATTATGGTTATGTATCGTCATGTATTTAACTGAATAATTTCTTTAATAAACTGTTATATCTCATTTAACACAAATTTGGATAATCTATTTAACATTCTATCCACTTAACAATAAAACCAATATTTGATTAACTCTCGTAATTTTTTTTGTAGGCTACTAATAAACGGCTGCTCCGTGACGAGGAGTTTGACTTGGAATTAATTTTTAGAAAGCATGGATGAATTTCATCACCGTGTTTGTTTACTTATTTGTTATAGCTCAATCTAATCACGAGTGATAGAGTTAATGAAAGGTTTTAGTCTGTTGCTATTACAAGGGCATTAATAATGTATGCAACCGAAATGTTTAGTGAGAAAAGCAACCGATTGTATACCGCTAAAATGGATTTAATTATCCTGCGGTTTATATTTCCCAAAAATATTGATATAACAAAAGGCAGTGTAAGGAAAATTGTTTTTTAAATCTTTGGTGATGCACTGTTATTTTTAACCTGGACGCGAGTGGAGAGAAGTGATAATGGTGCACTTAGATCATATTTAAGATTTTGATGACATTAAGATATATAAAAGTCTGTAACAATGGTCCGCTAAAAGGAATTCGAAACATGAGCTCCCTAGTTCCTACACAGCTGCCTCGAACTAAACAAGAGGGCATGGTATTCTGAAGGACAGCATCATGATTTAACGGTGAAGAACAGTAGTATTTACAAAGTGAGGTAATCTTGTGATGATAGTTGAAAATTGTCCTTTGTACCCTTTCTTTTGTATTTATCTGTTGTGTAGTCAAGAAAGGAAATATTTCCATCATGCGACATTTCCTCGTTCTCTCCATCCCTGCCGTAATTTCTGTAAGGTAACGTTCCTTTTTTTTCTTTTTAAATTTAAATACCGCGGGGGTTACAACTCTTTTGGATTTATAATGTAACTGATTGGTTTATATCCCTAATTTTGGACTAGGACTTGTTTACAAATTATTATTTTGTATCAATCAGGGTAATGTAATTTAGAATATCTAAACTATTTTTTATTTTAGCTTTCTTTTGTGTAGATCTAAATTCACAGTTTTAGACAGAGATGGTAAAAATCCTTCAATGAATGGGGGGATTGTGTGGATTTATTTTCTCAGGTGACTGACCATATTTTATGGAACTGATATTTTATTTTCGGATTTGCTAGGTCATAGTTTTTATCTAATTTTTAATTCTCTAAGATGTCATTATTGGGTGAAGTTATTTATAAATTGGTTCTAAAATATATCTGTTTGAGGCTTACCAGCTGTCCAAGTCTGTTGAAAAATAGGTAAACTACCTTGAAGTATGAATATATGAAATTATATCTAGTAACTTTTATAACTTAGTGACAAATATTGGGAACAAGATAAAACTTATTGTTTAAATTTATTTATGTGACTGAACGCAGAGTGTTAGAGATTTTTCACTCTTAATGATACATATATTAGGTCGTTTGTAATTAAGTATCAGTCTGAAGTAATTATTAATCAATCCTCTCAATTTATTTACTAACAATAGTAAAAGTAAAAATTGTTCTAATTTGAATTTATTTGTGTGTTTGCTTGAACAAATTTTGCATTTGATTTTTCTCACGCTATTCCTAAATTTATATAAATTCACACAATGCTTATGACATCTAACAGTTAAGATTGACAAGTGCCTTCATCTAGTATAGAGATGTATTACTTAGTTTTATTTGTTCTTATAGTGATTGTGCTTTCAACATGTTATGTGTTAAAATAAGGCATGGGTTCAGAGACATCCACTTCTCGTTGGTTAGTGCCTGAAGGAAACTCTCAATTGAGATTCTTCTTGAAATGCCAAAGGTGCTGTCTATTTTATTTGTTTTTTTGTTTTTTATAGTGAACAGCTATTGACATGCCCAAGATGAAACGGATTAAGTTTGAGTTACAACTTACATGGTGGGGGGTCAACCGCCTTAGAGACAAATGAAGGGCATACGGCACTGGTGACGAGTTTGGCTGTGACATTTGATGAGCCACCCTCGGGACCTGTGTAAGGGACAGGTAGGGGAAAGGATGGCGGTGACAAAATCCTATACTCAGCTTTCAACCTATGCCTAGCTTTAGTTGAGAGAGGAATATGACCTCTCCTCGACCAACGTACATATGGGATTCTAATCAAAACCAAAATGGATCAACGCCCAAAACAACCAAAATCAAAAGGGAGCAATGCCCGCAATTAAAACAACAGTTGGATTACGTACTAGGTGAAGTAGAAAACAAAGTCTCTTGACGTATGACATCAGTGTACTGCCAGCACCACGTAAAAAATAGACAAAAAAAAAATTTCTCTGCACACGACTTCAGTATACTGCCATGGCCGAGCACTACTGATACCATTAAATTAAATTGATGGTTGAATTCAGCCCATATTTTCCATCGGGGAACTTGTCGATATGATTGATCATGATTGTGAAGAAATATAACTAGGGCAGGGACATATCTCCACTCTGCCCTTTTCACCCTTTCTTTCTCATGGCAGAACTCATACTTTCCCTAATAAAAAAAGGCTTTATATATATAGCGCTATCTATATTTCGAGAATTCATAGAACTTTGGGAGGGATGAATATACTAAAATAAATAATCTACAGAATTTTTATATTGAACAGAATTTATTATTATTTTCTTATTATTTGGTTGGAAGTTTGTTTAAAATAATCGTTTGAAAAGTATCCTCGTAAAACCTAGAAATAAGTGGAAAGATTATAACAGATCCTTTATTAATTGCAAATAAATTTGTGACCTTTTTTCATTCCATGTATAATTCCACCCTACTTATCTTGCCCCACCCCGTTATTTAAATTAGCGTGTCCTAGTATTCATAACACATTACACCCTTGAATGTTTCTAATGCTATCAAAAAGTTGAGTTCTTCTAGATTTGCCAGGACAGATGGAATTACAAGCTTTATTTAAAATGATGGTCATCATTCTCAATCCATTGTTAGCCCATGGCATATAACATTAACATGTCAAACGTAACTTCCACCCCCCCTCCCCTAATATGAAAACAATTTGTTGTCATGACTATTTATATAAAAAAATGAGGGTCAACACTAATTGTTTGTAATTTATAGACCTACATCTCTCTTAAATAATAATCCTAGAATATTCGAGTAAATAATACTTGAGAATACTTTTCACCGACTAAAGAATAAACTCACATAAAATCAATATTGCTTAGAAAAACTAAATTTACATTTAAGTATTTACAAGAATTTTTGGAAAATGTTGCCCTTCAATTCTCTACTTAACACCAGGTTGATTCTATTTATTTTGAGCACATTAAGGCTTTTGACTCAGGTCATATTAATATTCTCTCGAAACTATGCAATATTGGCCTATCTCACTCATATGCAAAATGGTTGAACAGCTATTTGCATAGTAGATTATTTGCTATTAAAGTAGATTCGAATACCTTCAACATATTTTTAGCTCCTTGTTGTAGACCATAAGGTTTGGATTTAGGTACTTTGATATGTTTATTGATGACATTTGTTAGTATTTCAACTCATATAGTTATTTACTGTTTGCGGATGATGTAAAAGTATTAACCCACTTCCATGGTCACATGGTCTGAAGGGCTACTCTCATAGTAGACTAGACTATTAATGTTGGGGATATCAAGATTATAATCCTGGTCGGATGTTATTACAGTGTTTGTTAATAAATGTTTTTCCACTCTCCTTCCACGCAAATGTGAGTACACTTCCTATCAACATAACCTTCCTAATACCTAAAACTACTAGTGGAATTAGTACATAAGTTTATAACCCGAACAGAAAGTAAGATGCAGTGCTAAACAATCAATATAAACTATCAAATCAATTGCAGATTGTATAGCGTTACAAAACGACATAAATTATATTTTACAGTGATAACTTGAAAATGGAGTATCTATTAATAAATCTAAGACCAAATCAATATATTTTACTAGGTGAACTAATCTTGTCTTTTTTTGCTTATAAAATGGTTATATAAATAATCTAGGTGTTCTGGACTGTGTAATTTTCAATGCTGGCTTGTTATAGGCCTTGTGACTGTTAGCCAGCATTTATAATAAAGGAAATTGAAATTAAATGAAGAATGTATATGACAGTTTTATTTGCCTAGTGTGTAAAAAAATATAAACTTCAACTAAACATACATCAGAAACTATTGGCAGGAGTGTAAGTATCTTATAAAATGTGATCAACTATTATTTGATAATCTTTCATCTGTGGACCACCCGCTTCGGTAGCCGCATAGTCTAACGCACTACTCACGTGATAGACTAGACTGCTTAAAACGGGGAGATCCCTGTTAGGTGCACTGAGTTTGGTTTTCTAAATAATTCACCACTCTCCCTCCATGCAAATACAAGCGCATTTACTGTAAAAGATTCATTACTAATCCTTAACCCATTACTGTAATTAGTACAGAGGCGTATAACTAGAAAGTGGTGTAAAAAAAATCTTGCAACAATTAAATTAGTCATTATTTTTTGTTGGCATAAAAACTTATGTTCATTATTTAGTAATTGAGTCCTTAATTTCCTTACTTAGAGCCACACTTCTGATAATCTTAATATGTTGGCATAATTATTGAAATGTCTTTAGTCAAGTTTGCAAATAAAAATAACCTACTTATTTGGTACGAGCATTGATTCATATTGATTGTTGTACTCTGATAATACTATACTGTTGCTCACTGTATTTAAATATTTAGATTTAAAAGACTTTTCTTGAAATATTCAAACCCTTTATTTTGTAAATTATTTAGAACACATTTTTTTATAGATTTTTTATTATTTCCAAATTACCTATTTGAAGGTTCCCCTCTTTAAGAAATTCAATTTTTTATTTTTTTATTTATACTTCCTTTTCTTTTTTATATGTTTTGCACTTTTTTTAATAAAATGTTTTCTTTCTCACATAAATCCTTGATAATTCCGGTGGTTAATATTCGTAAGATTCGAGAGGATAGTCAATCTCTACAAGTAGTACCTCATTTGCTGTCATCAATGTGATTAAAAATGTTCGGAAGCTTTAAATATGTGATTAGTACTATATAAAGGAATTTTTCAATTTACCTCTTATTTTGATTTTTCATATGACGCCACTGGAATGTATGTTTTCTATTTCCAGTAAATCAGTACTCAGCAAATTTTAAATGAATGTTATTTTTTAAATGGCACATATAGCTATTATTTTAAAGTACCCAATTGTTTGTGCGTGATAAACTACCAATTTTTCAATTTTATAATTGATATATTCTATATCATAATATATATTATATCGTTAGTCTAAATTTTGAAATTACCATCACTTATTGAAATTTGATATTTAGTTATGAAATATCTTAAAAATCATTTAAAGTTGTTAATGTTGTTTCATATAATCTTATATATTCTTTTACATATTGTAATTAGTTAAAATTATTAAATGCATCATATTATGGTATAATCGTCTTTCTAAAATATAAATGGAATTTTGCGTCAACTTGGTTGAAATTGATAAACCCTGTTCAAAGTATTTGTGAAAGCTTGAATAATCCCTTTCCTTCATACAGTGCAACTTTTCCAGTACCGGCAGATAAAAACTAATTAATCAATAAATATGATTCGAAGTAGTTTTGAAATATTTTAAAGCTGTCAATTTTTTTTTGTGGTGGAAATAGAACTCACATGGTGTACATACGACATCACGAAGCTTGAAAACATGCTTTATACTATCTATGCTCGAGGAATATATTATATTTTTAATAGATAATGACCCACTTCGTGGACGCATGACTCACGGCACTACACTTGCAATAGACTATACTGCAGAGGAGGTCAGGGCTCGATCCTGGTTGGTTGTAATAAGGGTGTTTTATTATTCCTTTTAAATTGTTTTCCACTCATCCTCCACACAAATACGGGTATATTTACTTTCATTTTAACCTTCATAATCCTTAACACATTAGTGTGATTATTATATTGGTGTATAAACCGAACAGGTAGTAAGACGCGATAATACATTATTTTTAAAAACATTAGTGTAAAATTAATTGTTTCAACCTATCCAGTTATTGCTAAATATAAAATATACTAAAAGAACATACTTGCAAGTAGACTTAGGTGTGTAGGCCTAAGCTAGCAGACATTCGAAAATTAGTTCAATATCTCACCACTAGAAAGCATTAATACGATTATTTGACCGAGAATCACAATATCTACTATTAATGGTGACTTATAGAGGAAATCTTACCAGGGTTAAAAATCACACGCGACCTTGGTGAAGAGATAATCGTCATTAAAATAAGGCCCGTAGGCGATGATATGGGTCGGGTTGCCTAGCCTTGAGCATGCAATCATGGATAGTGTCGGGGGACCTAATGTCCTCTCGCTCACCCAAGTTTATTGAATTGAATTAATGCCTTGTTTTTGCATGGACTAAAAAGAATTTTTTTATTTAATTTTCTATGATATTTTTCATTCTAGTGCATTCTGATTTGTGTTAAGATTTTCTTTGTGTTTACAGACCTTTGTCCAATTCAATGTATTGTGTTGTCATTATTAAATTTACTATTAGAAGAAAGAAGATTCTACCATCATACTACCTATACCTTTATTATGATTATTTTAACATGCGTGTATTCCAGATGGATAGTGTACTTCACTAAAATACTAGCCTAAGCTTTGATAAGAAGATTATATAAAAAATTATTACTAATAATATTTTTGGAAGGGAAGTTTTTTAGTATCCTCCTTTGTTCGGCATTAAATTGGTCTAGTTACTATATAGTCTCACTCAGATAGATTATTCTGAAAATGGAGTATATTACAAACGATCAAGCAAATAACGATATCGAGAGGTTATCCATCGTGTTTAAAAAGAAATATTTTTCAACAAAGAAAAATGATATTGTATAGTATTTCATGTTATACGAATCTTTTAAAGCTCTTCTGCGGTTGAAATGTAGGTAAGTGAAAGCTAGCAGAGAAATGTTCATTGCAAACATTGACTGGAGGTATTATTGAGAACGTTTAATAACACTTTATTTTTTAAAGTGTGTGGCATTGTTACCTGGCACATGCATTTCGGTCCTCTGAGTGTTAACTATTCACTGCTCTGATGGCAGAGATCGTTACCCAGGTACACCTTTGGAGATTGTTCACACTTCATCGTACCCGTGAAGGTGAAGATGAAGGTGTGGGCCAATGAGAGTCTTAAACCTATCTTAAGCCAAATTTACTAATTCCTGGTGATCATTGGTGTAATTATCTTCGAAAAAAACCCAAGGCACAAGCCGGGAATCGGGCTTGGAACCCTTAGGTTTGTAATGAGGTGCACCGACGACTACACCTAAAGAAAGGATACGCTATTAATGTTCATACAGTAATACAATGCAAATACAATTTACTTCCGGATTGGTTGACATTAGTGACTTTCAGCTAAAGTTTGCAATAAATAGCCTCCTACTAGCTGTCACCTACACTTATAATGTAGATGGGATATATGTGTGTGTGTATATATATATACAAATAAAGAGAGAGAGAGAGAGGTTGATTTTATCACTTTCCACACATGCACATGGCTTGATTCGTAACAGTTTGCGCCATATTTGAATGTTACTTGTCACGCAAAGCTATGACTATCCATGAAAGATCAACCTTTTCAATATAACATTTTAATGCTGTCTTTATTGCATGTTTTTCCTAGCTGGTGGTGTCCTGATGCTTATCTAATTTTCATAATTTATTCACGTATTTTTCATGAGCTTCACGTTATACAATTCATCGAATGTATATTACTATTAATCATTTTTAGAGTATAAATAAATATATCAATAATGTTGCAGCCACTTCTGTGGCCGCATGGTCTAAGGTGCTATTCTCGCATTTGACAAAACTGACGATTATGTTGGGATCAAGGTTCGTATCTCGATTGGGTGTGGGCCACTGAGGGTGGTTTTCCCAAAATGGTTTTTACACTCCCTTCACGCAACACAATAAAATAATTAAATGACTGCTCTATCATATATTTATTGTTGGTGATCATTATGGGTGTCACTATTTAAAACTTGCAAGAAACTTTATTCCTAGGGAGGAAGAAGTCGGGGATTGAATCTCGTTAGTAGCAAGGCGTGACCATTTTAAAAGTGTTACTAGATACCTATCTCTTTATATAGACGACACGAGACGACGAGACGACACAGTTAGAAGGTTGACTTCACTGTACGAGGATCAATTTGGCCCCCTTAGAGCTTAAGCAGGGAGCGCGCCAACAGGGATAATTGAATTCAAGGCCCCAGTGAGGGTAGTAGGGAAGTTTTTGCTCCCAGTGCTACGGGGCTCAAAGCCCGACATTGTACTCATACTGTTAGAACTTAGACACTTATAGAGACAAAGAGACATAACAAAAAATCACAAATTTAACAAAAATTACGCAAATTGTTGTCGGCCCATTTCAGGGCCAACAACTAAGACAATGGACAATTTTAAAAAAAGACAACAATCACAAGACTGGTCAAGGAACCTTGATGAAGAAGAGGACGTAGACATTGATACCACTGACAACGACTCTGAAGATGCGGAATTTACTAAAGCAACGATTATGAAGAGGAAGCTACTTTTTAAGTCAAAAGAGGACGTACCGGCAAAAGCCATAAAAGTGACCAATAAATTTGAGCCGCTCTCAAACAATGACCAAACTATGGAAATCTCAGACTCACCACATACAATTACCACAGGAACAGTAAAAACCAAACAAAATATTCCACCGATTGTACTTAGAGGGACAGCGAACTACTCCAAAATAGCCAAAAAGATGAAGGAAAGTATGACTGGAACTTACAAAATACTGTACATCCAAGACGGACTAAAACTACATGTAGCATCCCTGGAGGACTTCAAAACCCTCCAAACATACCTGAAACAGACGGAACAAGAATATCACACCTTCACTCTCCCAAGGGATAAACCCTTGAAAATAGTTGTGAAAGGTCTTCCACCCAATGTGTCTACGGACGAAATCAAAGACGAACTACAGGAGATGGGATACACAGCGACAGATGTAAGACAGTTCAAATCAAGGGCACAAACAGAAACCGACTCACAAGACACGATCAAACTGTTGCCAATATTTATATGTACATTCACAAGGACTGATAATAACTTCAAAATTTTCCAAGAAAATTACATCAACCACACTAGAGTAAAAATAGAGCATTACATTCAATCCCAAAATTACATACTCCAATGCCACAGGTGCCAGAGATTTGGCCACTCTAAGAACAATTGTGCCAATAATCCAAGGTGCGTTAAATGCCTGGCCTCTCATTTGACCACAGACTGCCCGAGGAAAGAAACCACAACCCCTGCTAAATGCACAAATTGCCGAGGAAACCACACTGCCAACTACTCGAAATGCCCCGAGTACCTGAAAGTAATGGAAAAAAAAATTGAACAAAGACAGAAAATAGTGAACAAACCAGCCACCACACCTCCAAAAAATGACTTTCCCCTACTAGCAACCAAGACTACGCCAACCACACACAACATCAATCCTGCACGCTCATATAGAGATATCTTGGTGAACAAACAGGACGGCCTGCAACAACCTAAAGGAAAAGAACCGGAACAAAATGCTTCATTTGACCTTAAAGAAATTATTATGATACTTAAAGAACTAAACTTATGTGGATTTCTAAGACACCTCAAAACATACATAACAAAAATCAGCCAGGCACCGGATAAATTGACAAAACTCATGGTCATCATTGAAGCAGCGACTGACTTTTACTTTAGCTCCAATGATGACTAACCCACGAATTGTAGAAGAAAACACTCTCAGAATACTAATATGGAACGCGAACGGAATCCTCCTACAAAAACAGGAATTCGAAGACCTACTTCGAACATATGGAATAGACCTGGCACTTGTATGCGAGACCCACCTAAAACCTGACAAACGGCTTACCATAACAGGATATAATATATTCAGGACAGACAGGTTACACCGGAGAGGGGGGGGTACAGCAGTCCTCATAAAGAGCTACCTACCACACTATAGAAACGACATCGAGGACACAGAAAACCTGGAGGCCACATCGGTAACTGTCAACACCAAAAACGGACACATAAACTTTGTGGCCACCTACAACCCTCCAACCAAGATGTTACTCAAAACCGACCTGGATATCATCACTGCAGATAACAATTTCCTAATAGGGGGGGATCTTAACAGCAAAAATACACTATGGAATAGCAGGCTGACAAATAGAAATGGGCGAATACTAGAAGAGCACGCAACGGATGCAGACTACAACATAATAGCTCCAGAATCACCGACATTTTATCCTGGCAATCACCTTCATAGACCGGACGTCCTGGACTTATTACTAACTAACTTAAAAATAACATCGGAAACCTTAACGGTATTACAAGAACTCGATTCCGACCATAACCCGGTACTCTGCGAATGGGACATCGACACTGAACATCAGACCAACTGGCACAGGCCGAGTACTAAGACAACAGACTGGAAGAAGTTCAAAGAAGAACTTCAGGAAACCGTACCAGGAAACCTAGAAATAGAAACAGAAGAGGACGTTGACGCCGCCATTGATATACTAACAAATACAATACAAGAAGCTTACAAACAAAACACAGTGACCTCCCGAAAACAGCAAAACGTAAGGATTGACCAGCCCAACCTCAACCTACTGATAGCGCAAAAAAGAGAAGCACGTAGGGATTGGCAGAGGCTACGGACTCCACAAGAAAGAACTAGGTACAACAGACTAAAGGCTCAGGTTAGAAGGACGGTCAACAACATTAGAAGAACCAGATGGAACGACTTTGTCATAGACACTACAGCCAACCATCAGAAACCGTGGACTTTGACAAAAATTTTAAAAGGAACTGCGAGAAAGGCGGGAACTCCAGCCATACATGGGCAGCAAGGAATGGCATATACTAACATCGACAAGGCTAACGCGATAGCGGCAACACTAGAACAACAGTTCAGACCCAATCCAGTGCAGGATGAAGACTTAAACAGAGACATTATCAGGGGAGTAAACGCCTACTTTGACAGACAAATAGCCGACATACCAGCCCCTCTCACAGTAGAGGACCTTCAACAAGCTATCGAAGATCTTCGGTCAAATAAGGCACCGGTATAGATGGCATCAAGAATGAAGAGTTAAAAAATCTACCTCACAATGCAACAGCACTGCTTACCCAAATATTCAACACGACCCTTAAATTACACTACTTCCCAAAATTTTGGAAAAGGGCCAAAGTCATCAGCATCCCAAAACCAGGCAAAAATAGCATCTTCCCTCAGAACAGACGACCAATCAGCCTGCTCAATACAATCAGTAAACTTTATGAATCCCTGATACTAAATAGACTGCAACAACACACAGAGATGAACGAAATAATCCCCGATCTACAGTTTGGATTCAAGAAACTTCACTCCACAATCCATCCTGTACTAAATTTCATAGAGGATGCCACCGATAGCTTCAATAAACGCGAATACATGCTCGCCATATTCTTGGACGTCGAGAAGGCCTTCGACAAGGTGTGGCACTATGGACTGCTATACAAACTGATACAATACGACTTCCCACCAAGAGACATAATGCTCATTAAAAGCTTCTTAGAAGACAGAGAGTTTCAGGTCGCTATTGGGGCTCACTTTCCGAGAGGGTGAAAGTAAAATCAGGGGTACCGCAAGGGTCGGTCTTGGCTCCCTACCTTTTCAATCTTTATGTTTCTGATATACCAACACACCCCAAAATGACAGTGAGATTATTCGCGGACGATACACTAATTTATACAAGAGACCGGAATATATACTACGCGACACTAGCACTACAACGATACCTAACAACACTCGAGACCTGGCTCACAAAATGGCGAGTGAAAGTCAACACTGCGAAGTCCACGGCTATGGTGGTGGCTAAAAGGAGACAATTACCACCAGAGAACTTCACTATTTTTCAAGAGGACATACCGTTCGAAAACGAGGCAAAATATCTTGGAATAACCATAGATAGGAAGCTCACCTGGGCGAAACATATTGACAGAACGAAGAAAACTGCAACCGCGCTTTTCATACAGCTCTATCCTCTCTTCAAAGGGCGCCAACTGAGTCAGCAATCCAAGATAACCATTTACAAATGTATTATCCAGCCCATCATCCTCTACGGCTGCGTAGGTTGGGGATACGCAGCCAAAACACACATCAAGAAGCTACAAACAGTGCAGAACAAGATACTAAGGCTCATAACCGGAACAGACATTAGAACAAGAATAGACCACCTCCATGATATAGCCAAGTGCAAACCACTCGATGTGTTATTCAAAGAAAGAAGGGAAAAGTTCTACACACAAAGTGTAGCACACAAAAATCCATTGATACGTGCACTTGGTAACTACAATCCTCACGACCAAAGACCATACAAACGCCCAAGGCTGGAATAGAGAGGGATAAGAGAAAGGAGCAATATCATCCACACCTTCACATTCAAATTTTCATCCTTCATCAAGTGTATATTTTGACTAATCAAACATGTGTTTCCTTTTCAGATAATCATCACAAACTCACAATCAATCAACCCATCTTTCACTAGATATATATTTTCACAAATTCATATTTTTCACCCTCATTCCATGAGGATAAGGGCTAGCGTATGCTGCCTGTAACTCACAAAGCAATACAGCCCTTTCACAGGTGACCTAGCTTGGCGCTTCTGCCAAGGTGGATATCTTGTGTCGGGCTACAAACCAACTCAAACCGTGTACTTTGTACAATTAAATCATAGGTACCAAGTCATTTAATATTAAGTTCATGCAACGAGGATAAGGGTCTGTGAAAACAACCTGTAACTCGCATATCAAATCAGCCAAAACTTCCCAATGCTTGTCAATGTCTATATTGGCAAGTGGGGAGGTTGGGGCAACAGGGGCAACCCCCCAACCCCAATATCTCTTTATAGATGTATCAACACCATGTTATAAGAATATATCAATGTTTTCATTCATATTTTCTTCTTTAGTTAGAAGTTTAAATCTGAATTTTTTGTTTTATTTATAAATGTTCTCCATTTAAATTGATTCCAGAATAGATTTTCCTCCTTTTTCATTTTTGAATTTGATAATCCTAACCTAAGGTGTTTGGTTGATTTACATGAACGAAACTGTGTAGGCCATTAGTGTGGTTGGATCGTAAGTGGCGTTGATTTATATGCTAAGCACAGTGATTTGTACAAGAAGTTACGTCAAAACGGGAGTGGCACGGAAGTGCAGTCCCAAACACATTACTGCAGCACTACTGGCCCACTCATATTATTTTTCCACTAGACTACTAATTCATTAATACTATTGTGACACTTAAGAACTCATCCATACGCTTCGGTGGCCGTGTGTTCTAACGCGCTACTCTGGTGTTGGACTACACTACCGAAGACGGGCAGATCGGGTTCCGATCCCAGCCGAGTGCCCTAAGGATAGGTTACCTAAATGGTTTTTCAATCTTCTTTCATGTGGGTGCACTTCCTCCCAATTAAACCTTCCCAAACTCTGACGCATTAATTTGTTTAATAGATAGACGTATAAACCAAACGGGTAGTAGTACGCGGTGCTAAAAATAGACCTTACATTACCGATACACGTAGACACGTTCTTTCATACCAACCTTTTTCTTTTTAATGGTGTTCCACTTTCTCTTACAGCAGATTGGGGAACATTTTTTTAAAATTATATTTTCCTAATTGTTTATTTTTCTTTATTTGACATATGGCCAACCTTTTGGTTATACGCTTGTGTACTAATCACGCTAATGGATTAGGAATTGGGAAGGTTGCATTTAGAGGAAATGAGTCTGCATTTTCGTGGAGGAAGAGTGGAAAACCATTAAGAAAAAACCACACCATTTCACCTGACCCAGATTACAACGTCGATCTCCTCGTCCTCGGCAGTCTAGCTCAACATGAATCTAGCGTGTTAGCCAACTACTCCACCTAGGCGGTTTCCTAATAGCTACCACATTAGAGTCAATATACGGCTAGCCCAGATAGCAAGTAAAACGCGGTGCACAAGAAATACAATTGAATATTTATAACTTTTAGAATTGAACGCGATGTTCTTTGGAAATAATACACTTTGTTTGAAGGTTAGCATTTTGTTTACTTTACGCACTGCTTTTCTTTGATTAAAGATATATAATAATTTTATTTAATGATTGTAAAATATTTTCCTAATAATACTCTCTAAATGTAATTCAAGCCTCAGTGGGTTTGAAAATAAACATCCCAAACATGACAGTGACCGTAACATGCATGCAAGACGTGCACTATTCGATATAATCGTGGTTGAAAGTCGGTATTTGTTTGAATTTCATCCAATTGCTTTAACTAGTGTAGTTCTTATTTGAGGCGCCATTGATTATTTTTTGTGTGTGGGGGGGGGGGGGGGGATTAAGGGGAAGAGCTGCAGTTGTCAGATAAAAATGCAAGCAGCCAATCAACAACTTCTCTTGCCCGAAATATGACGACTAGAACTGAAATTACTACCTCTGTCTACCGCTTTAAAAACATAGTGGGTTGGTATGGCATGGAAGGGGAATTTAATATTGTAAAAATACTGACCCCATACCTACACAAATTTTAGCCCAGTACACACTACACAACTTCTTGTACATAAAGTTTGACAAGAAGTTGTAACCTGAAGACGGCTTCGTGGGAACACCAAAACATGTACAAGATCTGCTTTTCACAACATATTGTATACTTTTTGAGCAAATAGGACTCGTCCTGCATCAGTCAATTTTCTAATACAAATTTTGAGTTGTAAACACGAAAATTTTGTCTGCTAGACAATTGTTAAAATAAAGTGATAAGAAAACTGAATGCCTGAAAACAAACAAATAACTTTCTCGAAGGAGGTGAAACCCAAAATATAAAGGTTTTCTATTGTTTTAGTAAATATATTGAAAAATGAAAAAAAATTGACATAATATTTAGGAATGATTAAGAAATTATTTACATTAAATACCAATATTTACCAATGTATTCAATCATTAATTTTCCATAAAATGTGCAAAAACACATTTTTTTTTTCAAATCATTTATGTAATCATAAATCGCGTGTGAACAGTCACTGGTTAAAATTTGTATGGAATCCACGTGACCAAGATATTGTAAATTTCTTGCGCAACCTTTTGTACAAGAAGCTGTGTCGTGTGTACCGGGATTTAGAGTTTTGTGGAGTGTATTGTAGCAGGTGCTTTTATTTGATGTGTGTATCAGTGAAAGCTAACAAACGAAAGTTTATAAGTATATGTCTATAATAAGTAATAACACAATAATGTAAGTCACAGAACAGAAGGACAACCAAACCCACAACTATCATAAAAAAAAACACATCCAAATAAATCAAACCTATTTGGACCTAATAGATTTCTAAAACAGTATAAAGCTTAATAAGCCGAGTTTGCTTTAATCAATCTGGTGCAGAAGCGACAGATTTAAATGGCCTTTGGCGTAGGAATAAATTCTAGAAATCTAGTAACTTTCACAGAAATCCTTAAAGTTTGCTCCTATAAAAAACAAACTGTGTAATCTGACGACAATATTTATTCGGTATGGACACCTTGAAGACAAATGTCAACATTCATACGATTAATTGTGCCAACTTACGTTGCCAACCATGTTGCTGTGGTATACACGCACCTTAAAAGTTGAGAATGAATTATATTTATTTTAAACAAAAGAAATATTTTATTTATAGATATACAACCATGAATTAATCAAGATTTACATGATGATGTAAACAAATAATGAAAATCTAGATATTTGTGGTAAAGATGAGTTTTAGTTGGACTATGTACTATTTTTTCCGACATCATTAATCCTTATCTAACATTTAAATTGAGTGTTCATTTGTCAAAATCTGTTTAGTAATTTCATCAGAATTTCTATTACTGTAAATAGAATTATCAAATTATATGTAAGGAATTATTCATATTTGTTAATATTCCAAATCACTCGTTGCCAAGGAGATGTATAACTCATTTCATGTTCTTTCCAAACTCATTGTTGCCAAAGGATCTAATAAAGAAGATTTATTCTTTAAAAGTAAATCCATTTGAATTGATACAAATTTAAGATGCAAACAACAAAACCTACAGTCGGTATTTTAGACACTGTTGTCAAGGCTTAGCTCGCTGATGAGATCACATATTGATTATATGAAAAAACCTTCTTGTATAAATATTCTAAACATTAAAAAAAACCATCGAAATAAGTTCAGCAATTCTAGAGATCCTAGGCAATAGACAGACATACATACAGAGCAGTAGCGTCTCGTGAGCCAAATTCTTAATAAAGCTTGGAAGGGGTAGCCCAAGCTTAAAAGGAGTTGTCCCGGCAATGCCATGCTTTTAAGATTCTTCACAAATTTTGAAATCGAGGTGTGCCTTGGCTCCGTCAAAAATCAGAAAGCATGGCCGATTGGGTTTAAATCTGTTAAAATGTTGCAGAGAATCAATAAAGTTTGAGTTGTCATGCTCACTTCAGGGGTCATTTGATTCGATGATACAGCAGGCAGAACTTTCTCCCAGGCTTTATTCTTTTTCGCTATTGAGTATAAAATTATTGTACAGATCATCAAGCTCCAGCGTTCCCACAAGCCACACCTGTAACGCCTTCCCCCTATTCTTTGCTCACAAAACGATCTCGTGAATCCCTCTTATGGGCTAAAGATCTTGGATCCTTATGGAAGTCGAAACAGCATCCTTTTCATCCATATTGAAAACTCATTCTGGGAATTTGAAGAAATCGTATTTGTTGAAGATTTCTCTTAATTTCGAAAAATGATCAGAAACTATGAAATGGTTTAATTTCTGAGCTTGGGCTGGGTTCAATCTTTGAGCTATTTGTCGTAATTGTGCAACGTCAGGATTCCCATTCAAAAAAATGTTGGACCACTTACGACCATCAGCCTCTTTAAAACGTTTTGGGATGTGGTTTTCTTGACAAAAACGAAAAACGTCGAGCTTAAGGATGTTAGGAGTCAATGGATAAGCTAAAGGAGACAAACGAAAAATTCAATTCATAGTTGTTTTTGTTTTTCAGGTGTCAATGTGGGCTTTCCAACCAATATTGACATCTTTAAGGGGCCATTTTTCTCCAGATAACAGCGTAAATTACGTCTAAGTACACAACACTTGGTACTTGCCCCTTGAGCTGAGAACTTCCCACTCTTCTCACCACTTACTGCCTTGGACATGTTTTCTTCAGTCAATAATCACCTCTTCTTAACGTTGTCAGACATTATTTTATATCTAAAAACAAAATATTTAATTGAATAATTTTGTAATGAGAGAAAGTAAATATGAACTGAGATCTATATGGCTAAGGTGCACTTGATATAACTATCCGTGTGGCCATATCAGGAGCAGGTCATCTTTCAAGAAAATAGTTTAATGATGAACAACTTGTAAAAGATACGCGCTCAACGGAACAGCAATCGAAAGAGCATTCATAACGGAATAGAGTACGATGGTTTTTCAAGAAAAAATTATTTAAATATCATGCACAAAACAAAGGAGAACTTCCATAGAAATACAAGTAGAGGTTCCACGAGAAACACAAACCATGCAACTGACGACATATTGCTCAACCTGTCTGGATGGGAAATGATCACTTGACACACTAGGAGGTCCCCTCAGTGGATGCTGATTACATCTAGCGTATTTTTTGTTATCTAACTCACAATGAGGGGGTGGCTCTATCAAAAACATGGCCATAAAACGAGCAGCCACCTAGTTACAATAGTAAAGACAAGATCCGCCGGTTTAATTTTTTGGGTCTGGGTTAGTTTTCTAAGAGGGTTATTCCTATTTCCCATTGAATTCATATTAAAGATATTAATTCACAATTATTGTGAATGTCCTCTATATAACTAGTATAGTTTAGAAGAGATTTCCAAACTTAAACACACTATGCCCAACTTACTTTTATGTAACTCGCATCACTCCATATTTCTAAAAATAAAAAGCCATACATAGCCATGCCAAAATTTAACTACAGTCACGCATTCATCTATTCTCTTATATATTTGGAAACTTTTAGTTCAAGAAGTAGACGATACAATAAAAATAAAGGAGGTCCTAGGATTTCCCCCCCAATATTTACACTCAGTTTATCTTGAATTATAGCAACATTACCTTGACGGATCACACTATAGCCCTTTCTTAAAAGCTATACCATAGTGGAATTATTCACGGTAAGTGTAAATGCGGGATACCAAAGTTAAGTGTAAATATTTCAATAAGATAAATATTAATAAGAGGGATAAGATAGGTACGTGGCAAAGTTTAGATCTTTGTAACTCTGGTCTAAGGCTTCACTCTCACCTTAGACTAGAATGTCGAAGACGGAGATATCAAGTTTCGAATCTCGGTTAGGTGCACTGAGGGTTTTTTTCATTATGGTTTTCCATTCCCCCTCCACGTAAATGCAGGTACACGTCCTCTAAATTCAACCTACCTCATCCTTAACTTTAGTGTAATTAATACATATTCGTATTACCTGAACAAGTAGTAATACACGGTGATTAAAAAACATTCCTATTGAGTAAAATCTAAGTTGAATTATGCGAATACTGTTTTGAGAAACCTTATAACCATTTATTCATTATAATTTTACTTTTTATTTTCACAAATAGAACGCATATCATTTAGGCAAATTTAAATCAATCTGGCATAACTTATAACAGTTCATTAAAAACTTACTCCATTAAATTAATATTAAGCAGTAACCAATATTAACAATAATCAATATCTAAAAATAGCTATATAAATGAAATATTTATAAAAAATCTTGAATAATTTATGTTCCCGAATTATACATAGAAATGATTAAGAATCTTTTGGTATTGAAAGCTAGTTTATCTCCATTAAATATTTATTTTCTAGAAGAATTTCTAAATTATCGCACGAAATTAGCTCTGAAGAAAATTAGTTAAATGTATTAAATATATAAAAATATCAATTAATGTAATAATATAGTAAATAATTAAAAAATTGGGTACAGAAAATATTATTTATATAATTACTAACATCATTAAAACCCGGAGAGCGAATTGTCTAACTTGTCCTTGTCTCATTAGCCTCGGATGCCGGTGACTGGGAAATTTATGTCGGTATTCCAGTGGGTTGTACTGAGGTGGCTTTTCTTTTCTCTTCTACCTTAGCGCAAATGTGTGTACATTTCCTCTGATTTCAACCTACAACATCCAACTCGTTAGCGTAATTATTACATATGTGTATAACATAATCAGGTAGTAAGACACGATGCTAAATCACCAATAATAATAAATAATAATTATTATGTAGTAATACTATAACAATTAAATTATTTTATAGTTAAAGTATGACTTATTAATACAATAATACATAATTTGATTAGTAAGTAGGGTTACTATTAGTCCAATACTTTTTAATTTAATTTAAAATACTTTCATTTTACAACGTTTATTAGAATATAATTTCGGTAAATTAATATTAAGACAAACATTACAATTACATATTTTAAGTGGGTAATTATTACATATTTTATAAAAGATAAGGTTTGATTTAAATATAAAGAGTTTGAGGGGATGATGCATACACACTTATTGGATCAAAAAAATTTAATTGGCTGTCTGAAGTAGGTTGATTGCTTTGATAAGAATAATAGTATTGTATAAATATGTGTTGACAAGAATATTGGTACATCATATGCATTATATTGTTGAGGTCAGAAGGCGTTTTTCAAGCCTACATTATAGTTTTGTCACGCTACATGTTGTGTAGATTTTTAAGGGTCTCTTATTAATAATTTTACTAGATATTGACACCACTCTGAACCCTACATTGTTGTTAAAGGAATGAATAATAGTAGAAAAGTGATCTTATTCTTAAAAAAAAACAGGTACTATACTATTGTACTAACGTGTTTCATAACTGTTTGTAGTTAGTTGTTATTGTTCCACCGCGTCCTACTTCCCACCGAGGATATCCACATTAAAAACCATTGACCTAGGGATGAATATTATAGAATCCATACAAAATATAGACACATTCGGGAAGGGAGAAGAGGAAAGCATCTAAGTAAAAAAACTCCTTTGGATTGTGTTCGAGCCTGAGAACACTTGCCCAATGACATGGTTACATTGTTTAGTCTTTTATTCACCTATGTAAAGCTATTACGAGATCAAAGATATAATCAATCTTATTTCTGATGGTTATTTATAATAAAAACAGATAAACCAAAATATTAGTGTAAAATATTGTATATAACCTGTATTATTGTTTAGCCTAAAATTTAACAAAATTATCATGAAGCTCTGTGACTATATTGAGGTGTGGAACGCTATTATGAGAGCAGTGAGGTAATTAAAAATGTACATGAAAATTATTAGCTTAAACGAATCAATAGGTTATTCAAATTTATTTAAATCAGCGTCAATATACCCAGTTCAGATTCATCTCTTTGACTATTGGTGGAATTTCTTTGGAAGTGGTCACATGCATTGCAGCACTCTGGCACCTTTTCGTACTCGTGTCACAATGTAACGGACAACATTTCCTCCAAGGAAGGTGATGAGGGAACACTTTACATCTTCAAGCTTGTGGGAGTTTATAATGGTGCTAGGTAGCTTATTACGTTCCCGTCAATAATATCACATCTCAAACAGAAAAAATAAATGTTTAATTCATCAAACGCGGCCTCTCCCGGGGAGCCAATCACTCAATAAAGTCAGAAAAAACCGAAAAGACTAACTCGCCAGGCTGACGCTGTCTTTGCCAATCTGAAAGTTCTATGTTTTACTAGAAATAGTATTAAAGCTGTGAGCATCAGTGAGTGAATACTAATAAAAGTGTTTATAAGTCCTATCTTTCAAAAACTACTTCATTGGCAAGATAAATATAGTAATTTGTCTTAATAGTGTTCTAAATTGCCATGGTCCTACCATTCTTTGGAACCTAATTAGGTAGAAGTGGAGGTAGGGATATGTAACATATAGTATGATTTAGATTGGATGAACAATAAAAGTTAGTTACTAAAGTTTTTTAAATGGTTTTAATATATCCATACATCAAGTCACGTTATCTGCAGCCATTCCTTTTGATAGATATTATCAATAACTTTAGAACAACATAAACAATATGGGAAAACGCAATCAATGTTGGCCGCAAAAAAAAGTTAATATTATAAGTACCGTTCTTCCAACCAATATCGGGGTATAATAGTGACGTGTTAAAGGTGTCCGATAGTGTCGACGCCGTGTTGCTGGAGGACTTGGCTGGTTAGCTAGCGTGTATCTATCTATATACTTTACCAGGAAACCAAGTCAATATTGTCATGCAACCTGTTGTGTAGATAGTAAATTTCCTCTCGTCAATTATTTAACATTTGCATGACCAAGTTCTGACACCAAATATTCCTAGGATAAATTCAATTTGATAATAAAGCTTAGTTATTATAAAGAGATATAACTGCACTGACTTGTTTCTACTTGTGCTCTGTTCATTCTAGCTCAATTTTAAGCTAAATGAGTGTAAACATTTTAAAATACTATATGCGATCTGATTAATTACTCTTCAAACAGGGAGGAAAAAACAACAAGTTCTAGTGTAAAATTTAGTATATTGTTATTAAAACTTAAATATGAAAATAAAATCCTTAGTGACATATATTTATATTTTAATATATCATATGTGTGCTGGAAAAAATCACTTAGATAACTTTATGTCACACAAAACATATACTGACAGTTCGGAAGATATTGTTCAACTCTTATTTGAAATTAATCAGAATAACGTTGCATGTCCAATGGCTGTTGTACTCTTACAAGATAGCTGCTTTCATTTCTCAAACGAGCTATTAATAAAAATTCACGTCACATCTAAATTATCTTTACTACAAATTCATATGTATGAACAAGAACTTATCAATTTTGAAGATATGTTTCCACAACAAGTTATTCTCGATGGCATTATAGGGGTGCCAATAATGATAATTTGGTTTGTTGAAAAAATTGATACATATTTTTGGAAGCTTTTAGCTAGTTTCACGTCTACTTTTCTAGGTAATCCAAGAACACCATTTATTTTTGTATTTGCTACACAAGATTTTAAGGAAATAAACATTTTTAAGAAAGAATGTCATAAGACATGGGATGAATATCATCTTTTGAATGTTGTGGCTATTTTTGTCTACGCACCTCAGGTATCAAATAATAAATTTTCATCACATATTTTACAACAAAATACTGCCATTGCATTGCTTTACAATCAATTTAAAAATGACTCTTTCATGGATCTGTCACAAATTTCAGCCAGAGAATATTTCAATGTTTTTTCAAACAAACTTGTCAATATAGATGGATACGAAGTAAAACTTACAGAAGGAAGAAAGATATACGGTTTAAGGTCAGGAAGGCTCAAGGCTGAATTCAACGCTTTGCAAACTATCATAGAAAGTATGAATGGAAAAGTTAAAATTCTTGCTTTGAACAAAACTGACAAAATTAATGCTTCAGGTGAGGAAATTATAAAAACTACCATAAATGAACAAGCAGACATTTATGGAAATGTATTCTTTAAACATAAAAGAAATCTATTCACATCAACGTTTTCTTATAAACAGAGCTGTATGGCATTTTTAGTGCCAAAAGCTCTGCGTGTTCCACGATACATGAATATAATTTTACCTTTCACATCTAGTTCTTGGGCACTTGTGTTTGGAAGTATACCAATTTTGACTATATTTTGGAAAATATTTAGGCGAGATTCAATATTTGAATTAAAAACCACCCTGGAAACTGTTAGAATTTTTTTGAGTGGAAGCACCAATTTTACAATTGTTTCGTCGATCCAGAAATTCTACCTGGGTATGGTTTTTTTGTTAAGTCTAGTGGTTATGAATGCATATCAAGGTTCTTTGACTAGTTACTTAACAATCCCTCATTACTATCATGATATAGATACATATGATGAATTAATTGAATCAAATTTGATATTGTCTACACAACATTTGGATGTTTCAAATGAAATTTTAGAAATATTACTTGAGGCTGATACTAGCAATAATGTACTCAAAGTTTTGATTTCAAGGTCTGTGCTTATAGAAAATATAAAAGAAACACTAGACAAAGTTGCCTTCGATAGAACCATGATCTACGTTGATGCTGTAGAAATAATCAGATTGTATTATCTACTAGGCGACTACTATGAAGATGGTTATCCTCTTCAACATATCTCGAAAGACTGTGGACAATTAATGAGGCTAGCTTATCAATTTCCTATCGTTTCACCCTTTAATGCCAAGTTTGATATTAATTTGGGAAGGCTATTTGAATCAGGAATTTCAGACCAATGGCTTCGCGAGGACGAATATGAATTGTTAATCACAACCATTAGTAAGAGAATACTTACCGGATTGAAGCCTCTGGGACTAGCTCATGTTCAGACCTCCTTCTTCATTCTTATTGGTGGGTTATCTTTGAGCACCATTTCTTTAATAGTTGAGATTCTAGTGGACACTCGTGGACATAATTTATATTTAGATCAAGTAATGAAATATATATTAGCTACTGTTATGGTTATGTATCGTCATGTATTTAATTGAATATTCTCTTAAATAAATATTTATTTCTCATTCAACACATATTTGAACATTATATATAACATTCTATACACTTAACAATAAAACCTATATTTATTAACTCACGTTATTTATTTTGTAGCTACTAAAAAACGGGTGCTCCATGACGAGGAGTTTGGACAGTAATTAATTATTTGAAAGCATGGATGAATTACATCACCGTGTTTGTTTACTTATTTGTTATGGCTCAATCTATTCACGAGAAATAAATAGAATGAAAAATTTGAGTCAGTTGATATTACAAGAATTAATAATGTATGCAACGAAATGTTTAGTAAAGGCAACAGATTGTATACCGCTAAAATGGATTTAATTATCCTGCGGTTTATATTTCCCAAAATATTGATGTAACAATAAGCAGTGTAGAAAAGTGTTTTGTTAACTCTTGGGATGCACTGGTTATTTTAATCAGGACGTGAGTGGAGAGAAGTGTACGGTGCACTTAGATCATTTTAAGATTTTGATGACATTAAGATTATATAAAAGTCTGTAACAATGTTCGCTAAAAGATCGACACATGAGTCCTGATTACTACACAGCTGCTCAAAACTAAACAAGAGGGCATGGTATACTGAAGGACAGCATCATGCTTTACGTGAAGAACAGTAGTATTTACAAAGTGAAGTAATCTGTGATGATAGTTGAAAATTGCCCCTTTGTACCCTTCTTTTGTATTTATCTGTTGTGTAGTCAAGAAAGGAAGATTTCCATCATGCGACTTTTCCTCGTTCTCTCCATCTCTGCCGTAATTTCTGTAGGTAACGTTCCTTTTGTCTCTTAAATTTAAACACCGCGGAGTGCTTATCTTTGGATTTATAATATAGTGTGTAACTGATTGGTTTATTCCTATTTGGCTAAGATTGTTTACTAATTAATATTTCTTTCAATCATGGTAATGTAATTATAATATGTAACAATTTTTTATTTAGCTTGCTTTCGTGTAGATCTAAATCCAGTTCTAGACAGAGATGGGAAAATTCCTTCAATAGTGGGAGTGTGGTTTTATTTTCTCAGGTGACTGACCATATTTTATGAAATTTAGATTTCATTTGCGGATTTGATAGGTCATAGTTTTATCTAATTTTTAATTCTCTAAGACGTCATTATTGTGTGAAGTTAATTGTAAATTTGGTCAAATATATCTGGTTGGTTTATCTGCTGTCCAAGTATGTTGGAAAATTGGTAAACTACCTTGAAGTATGAATAATGAAAGTGATTTAGTAACTTTTATAAATTAGGGACAAGTTGGAAAAAAAAAAAAATAATAGTTTAAATTATTTATGTGACTGAAAGCATAGTCCAAGAGTTGTTCACTCTTAATGTTATATATTTTAGGTCGTTTGTAATTAACTATCGTTGAAGTAATTATTAATCAATCTTCTCAATTTATTATTATCAATGATAAAGGTATTAATTGTTTTAATTTGAATCTATTGTGTGTCTGCGCGAACAGAGTTTTACATTTTTTTCTCACTCTTTCTAATTTATATCAATTCACACAATGCTTATAACATCTAACAGTTAAGATTGACAAGTGCCTTCATCTAGTATAGAGATGTATTACTTAGTTTTCTTTGTTCTTAGAGTGATTGTGCTTTTAAAATGTCATGTGTTAGAATAAGGCATGGGGTCAAAGACATCAACTTCCCGTTGGTTAGTGCCTGAAGGAAACTCTAAATTGATAATCGTCTTGAAATGTGAAAGGTGCCGGCTATTTTTTATCTTATAGTGAAATGACATTGAACATCCCAAGATAGAACGGATCAAGTTTGAGTTACAACTTGCACAGTGGAGTGTCAACCACCTTAGAGACAAATGAAGGTCCTATGACACTGATGACGAGTTTGGCTGCGACATTTGGTGAGCCACCCTCGGGACCTGTGTAAGGGACAGGTAGGGGAAAGGATAAAAATAAAAATTGATCAACGCCCAAAACAACCAAAATCAAAAGGGAGCGACGCCCGCAATTAAAACAACATTTGGATTACGTACTTGGCGAGGTAAAATATCAAGGAGTCTCGATGTATGACATAGGTGTACTGCCAACACCACGTAAACAAAAAAATACACAAAAAAACAAAACTTCTCGACGCATGACTTCAGTGTACTGCCATGTCCTGAGCAGTACTGAAACCATTAAGTTAAATTGATGGAAGGATTCAGCCCATATTTTCCATCAGGGAATTTACCTGTATGATATATTATGATGGTGATGAAATTTAACTAGGGCCGGGACAATGTGCACTTTTCACCTTTTATTTCTCATGGCAGAACTCAGACTTTCCCTAATAAAATAAGGTTTTTTATATATAGCACTATCTATATTTCGAGAATTCCTAGCACTTTGGGAGGGATGAATATACTAAAATAAAAAAATTTACAGTGTTTAATATTGAACAGTGTTTATTACTATTATATTATTATTATTATTATTATAATTATTATTATCAACATTATTTGGTTGTAAATTTGTTAAAAATAATCGTTTGAATAAATTATTCTCTTAAAATCTAGAAATAGCGCCAAGATTATAACAGATCCTTTATTAATTGCAAATAAGTTTGTGATCTGTTTTCATCCACATCACACACTTGAATGTTTATAATGCTATCAAAAAGTTGAGTTCTTCTAGATTTGCCAGGGCAGATGGAATTCCAAGCTTTATTTTAAATAATGGCCATCATTCTCAATCCATTGTTTGCCCATGGCATATAACATTTGCCTGTCAAACGTAACACTCCCACTCCCCCCTTAATGGAAACAATTTGTTGTCATGACTATTTATATGAAAAAAGGGGCAAAACTAATTGTTTGTAATGTATAAACATAAATCTCTCTTAAATACTTTTCCTAGAATATTCGAGAAGATAATATTGGAGAAAACTTTTCACCGACTAAAGAATAAACCTATATAAAATCAATATTGCTTAGAAAAACTAAATTTACAATTAAATATTTACAAGAATTTCTGGAAAATGTTGCCCCTCGATTCTCTCCTTAACACCCGGATAATTCTATTTAATTTGACCAAAGTAAGGCTTTTAACTCAGGTCATATTACTATTCTCTCGTAACTATGCAAGCTTGGCCTATCCCACTTATATACAAATTGATTGAACAGCTTCTTGCATAGTAGATCATTTGATATAGAAGTAGATTCGGATATCTACAAAATAGTTTTTGCCTCTTGTTGTTGTAGACCCTAAGGTTTTTATCTAGGCACTTTTCTCTTTGATGTGTTTATTGATGACATTGATTAGTATTTAAAGTCATTTAGTTATTTACTCTTTGCGGATGATGTAACACTATTAACCCACTTCCATGGTCACACGGTCTAAAGGGCTACTCTAACAGAAGACTAGGCTATTAATAATGGGGAGATCAATATTATAATCCTGGTCGGGTGTTATTACAGTGATTGTTCCTAAATGTGTTTCCACTCTCCTTCCACGCAAATGTGAGTACACTTTCTATCAATATAACTTTCCTAATACATAAAATTACTAGTGGATTTAGTACATAAGTTTATAACCCGAACAGATATTAAGATGCAGTGCTAAAATATCAATTTAAAACTATCAAATAAAATGCAGATTGGTGACCTGGTGGTCTAGGGGTAAGGTGTCAGACTTCTATGCTGGCGGCCGGGGTTCAATCCTCGGTCCCGGCACAGATTTATCTGATATCCAAACCCTTCCTTCACCTCTGACAAGACTTCTTGTGAATGTGGGGAATGCCAGGCTACCACCGTGGTTCGGATTCCACGTTAAACTGTAGGTCCTTCATTTCATCTTACAATCACCCTACCATTACACATTAGCGTAAGTGCGTATAACCCGAACGGGTAGTAAGTCGCGGTGCTAATAATAATAATAAAATGCAGATTGTATATCGTTACAAAACGACATAAATTGTATTTTACAGTGATCGCCTGAAAATAGAATGTCTATTAATAAATCTAAGACCAAATCAATATATATTTACTAGGAGAACTAATCTTGTATTTTTTTTTGCTTATAAATTGGTTATATAAATAATCTAGGTGTTCTGGACAGTAAACTCTAGTTAAACTATCATGTTGGCCAAATACTATCTCTATCATTGAAATTAATTGGACATTTACAATCTATTACCTCTCATTTAAGAAATTAGTCTGTATTTTATGATTGTTTTGTACCTTGGATTGTTCTAAATTAGTATATTCAAGATTTGAATGGAATTTCATTACCTCTGACAATCATATTGGAAAATGTTCAACATTAATTTACTGCTGTTTGCTATAAATTCTTCCCTAATTAGATTTATTAAACATGTTGTACATCTAAAATATTTAAATTTGAATTATTCTGGTATGTGCCATGCATCATAACTTAGCTATTCTAAGATTGTTTATTCAATCATCTAACATATTTGTGTTCATTTACTGTGTATTGTTTAGTGCTGGCCTTTTATAGTTCTGTGACTTTTGGCCAGCATTTATAATAAAGGAAATTGAAATTAATTAAATTAAATGAAGAATGTAAATTACAGTTTTATTTGCCTAGTGTGTAAAAAAAGTAAACTTCAACTACACATATATCAGATTATATTGACAGGAGTGTAAGTATTTTATAAAATGTGATCAACTATTATTTAATACTCTTTCATCTGTGGACCACCCGCTTCGGTAGCCGTATCTTCTAACGCAATATTCACATGATAGACTAGGCTGCTTAAAACGGAGATATCCCTGTTAGGTGTACGGAGGTTGGTTTTAATAAATGGATTACCACTCTCCCTCCATGCAAATACAAGCGCATTTACTGTAAAAGAATAATTACTAATCCTTAACCCATTACTGTAATTTGTACAGAGGCGTATAACTTGAAAGTGGTATAAAAAAATTCTTTCACCAATTAAATTAGTCATTATTCTTTGTTGGCATAAAAAATAATATTCATTATTTAGTATTTGTGTCTTTAATTCTCTTACTTAGAGCCACACTTCTGATAATCTTAATATGTTTGCATAATTATTGAAATGTTTCTAGTCAAGCTTGAAAAGAAAAATAACCTACTTATTTGGTACGAGAATTGATTCATATTGATTGTTGTACTCTGATAATATTATACTGTAGATCACTGTATTTAAATATTTAAATTTAAAAGACTATTCTTAAAATATTAAAGTCCTTTATTTTATAAATCATTTAGAAACCGTTAATTTCAGTTTTTTTTAAAGATTTACAAATTATCTATTTGAAGGTTTGACCATTATCTTTACCCCTCTTTAAGAAATTCAATTTTTTATTTTTTTATTTATACTTTCTTTTCTTTATTTATATGTTTCGCACTTAGTTTTTAATAATATGTTCTCTTTCTCACATAAATCCTTGATAACTCCGGTGGGTGGACTCACTCGTATGATTCGATAGGATTGTCAACCTCTACAAGTAGTACCTCATTTGGTGTCATCAGTGTGATTAAATATGTCCGGTAGCTTTAAATATCGGATTAGGACTATATTAAGGAATTTTTCGATTTACTTATTATTTTGACTTTTCATATGACGTAACTGGAATGTATGTTTCTATTTGCAGTAAATCAGTAATCAGCAAATTTTAAATGAATGTTATATTTTAAATGGCACCTATAGCTATTATTTTAAAGTGCCCAATTGGTTGTGCGTGGTAAATTACTAATTTTTCAATCTTATAAATTATCTAATCTATAAAATAATATATATTATTTCGTTAGTCTAAAATTTGAAATTACCATCACTTATTGAAATTTGATATTTAGTTAGGAGATATCTTAAAAATCATTTAAAGTTGTTAATGTTGTTAATGTTGTTTCATATAATCTTATATTTTCTTTTACATATTGTAATTAGTTAAAATTATTAAATGCTTCATATTCTAGATTAATTGTCTTTCTAAAATTTTATTGGAATTTTGCGTCAACTTGGTTTAAATTCCTAAACCATGTCAAAGTATTTGTGAAAACTTGAATATTCCCTTTCATTCATACAGTGCAACTTTTCCAATACCAGCAGATAAGAACTAATTAATCAATAAATCTGATTCGAAGTGCTTTTGAAATATTCTAAAACTGACATTTTTTATTTTTGGGAGGAAATAGGTCACACATGTTGTGCATACGACATCACGAAGCTTGAAACCATGCTTTATACTATCTGTGCTTGGGGAAAATATTATATTTTAATAGATAATTACCCACTTCGTGGACGCGTATCTCAAGGCGGTACTTTTTCAATAGACTTTACTGCATAGGAGATCAGGGTTTGATCCTGGTTGGTTGTACTAAGGCTGTTTTATTATTCCTTTTAAATTGTTTTCCACTCATCCTCCACTCAAATACGGTTATATTTACTTTCATTTTAACCTTCCCAATCCTTAACACATAAGTGTGATTATTATTTTTGTGTATAAACCGAACTGGTAGTAGGACGCGATGTTAAATTATTTTAAAAAACATTAGTGTAAAATTAGTTGTTTCAACCTGTTCAGTTATTTTCTGAATATAAAATATACTAAAAGAACATACTTGCAAGTAGACACAGTCATGTAGGCCCAAGTTTAGCGGACATTCGAAAATTAGTTAATTATCTTAACACTAGAAAGCATTAATACGATAATATGACTGAGAATCATAATATATGCTATTAATTCGTTCTTTCAAGGTCAAATGATTATTTGTAAGTGGTAAGTGTAATAAAAGAAAATAATCTTGATTACTTATATAGGAACACTTACCAAGGTTGAAAATCACACGCGACCTTGTTGAATTGATAATCGTCATTAAAATAAGACCCGTAGGCGATGATAGTGAGCGGGTTGCCTAGGCTTGAGCATGCAATGGTGGATGGTGTTGCGGAACCCAGTACCCTTCCGCTCCCCATCGGTCAACATAATTGAATTAGTGCCTTGTTTTTGGATGGACTAAAAAAACAAACTTTTTAGCTAATTTTCTATACTATTTTGCATTCAAGTGCATTCTGGTTTGTGCTAGGATTTTCTGTGTGTTTAGAGTCCTTTGTCCAATCCAATGTATTTTGTTTTCATTAATAAATTTACTATTAAAAGAAAGAAGATTCAAGCATCATCCTACCTATACCATTATTATGATGATTTTAACATTCGTGTAATCCAGATGGATAGTAAGGTGTGGTGAAAAAAATTACTCTTCTATATCCAAGCAATACTATATGAGCTAATATCATTGACGTTTGACGCTATTATGAATTCTCCTATTATTTTTAACTTTTTTTAACATTAAAATTTTCTTCGAGTATTTTAAAGTACGTACTTCACTAAAAAAATAGCCTAAGCTTTGTTAATATGATTATATAAATATTTATTACTAATAATAATTTTGGAGGGGAAGTTTTTTAGTATCCAACTTTATACGGCATTAAATTGGTCTAGTTACTATATAGTCCACACAGATAAATTATTCTGAAATGGGGTAGATTTACAGAGATCAAGAATATTACGATATCAAGAGGACATCCATCGTGTTTAAAAAGAAATAATTTTCAACACAGAAAAATGATCTTGTAGTATTTCATGTTTTACGAATCTTTTAAAGCTCTTCTGAGGTTGAAGTGTAGGTAAGTGACAGCTAGCAGAGAAATGTTCATTGCAAACATTGTTTGGAGGTATTATTGTAGAACGTTTAATAACACTTTATTTTTAAATATGTGTGGCATTGTTACCTGGCACATGTATTCGGCCCGACAAGACAAGAATAGATATCGAGGTCATTGCCCGGGGCAACAGGGTTTTTCCCCTGGCGCCAGTATGTCGGGCAGATAAGACAAGAATAGATATTTAGGTCATTGCCCCGGGACCGGGGTTTTTCCCTGGCGTCATTTTGACGGAGGGCTCAGCACGAAGCTTGCGCTATGGCTGACAAGCCTAGAATGAACATCGGCCCTTCTGTCACAAGGCTCTGTCCCGGAACAAGCAGCATGAACCTTGCGCTATGGTGCTTTGTGGTAGAGTGTGGTAATTTGTTCCAGAGACCCCCCTCCTCCTTTGCCACCCTGACGCCAGACTGCCGGGGCGACAAGTGACCTCGATAACCTTGGGTTTTCCCAATGACGAAATCATCGCAACCCTGGCGCCAGGTTGGCAGGCAGACAAGTTGGGACAAGAATAGATCGTGACCTCTGCAACCTGGGTTTTTCCTATGACGTAATCATTGCGTGTTATGTCGCAACTCTAGCATCTCTAATTAAGCACTGTCAGGGGCCTCGGAATCCACAGTTAGAGGCCACTACCTCCGTCACAAGTCTACTAAAATTGGTTGTTTGGAAGCGTCTGTCGAAATGCCTGGATGTAGAAATGTACGTCCACCCGCAGCTCTCGGACCGGACAACCTGGGTTTTTTCCTATGCCATAATCATTGCGTGTTATGTCGCAACTCTAGCTGACACATGCACAATCAGGGGCCTCGGAATCCACTGACAAGAATAGATATTGAGGTCATTGCCTTGGGCATCGGGTTTTCCCTGGTGCCAATATGTCGGCCCGACAAGACAAGAATAGATATCGAGGTCATTGCCCGGGGCAACAGGGTTTTTCCCTGGCGCCAGTATGTCGGGCAGACAAGACAAGAATAGATATTGAGGTCATTGCCCCGGGCAACAGGGGTTTTCCCTGGCGTCAGCTTGACGGCTCACGAGACAAGAATAGATCTTGACCTCAACAACCTTGGGTTTTCCCAATGACGTAATCATTGCGTGTTATGTCGCAACCCTGGCGCCAGGCTGGTGGGCAGACAAGACAAGTTGGGACAAGAATAGATATTGACCCGGGCAGCGGGTTTTCACTTGCGCCAGGTTGTCGGGCAGACAAGACAAGTTGAAACAAGAATAGATATTAAGATCATTGACCCCGGCAGTGGGTTTTCCCTGGCGCCAGGTTGGCGGGCAGACAAGACATGTTGATACAAGAATAGATAATGACCCGGGGCATCGGGTTGTCGGGCAGACAAGACAAGTTGGGACAAGTCTAGATCGTTTGACTGGGTATAAATAGAACCCCGATCATTACATTCGGTCATTTCAATTTGTAATTGGATAACATAAACATCGAGATGAGTTTTAACGCTATGGAAAACGGGATAAATTTGGGTAAGTTTAATTCGTTTTGTATATTTTAATGGTTTCTAATTTGATTATCATGTCAGTGTGTACAGTGGTATTCTATTCTTCTTTGTTAGATGAGGAGCCCTTGACGCTTGGCGTGGCGGCGCAACCTGTGGATCCCACTAACCTGGACCAGTTGATGCAATTTACACAAGAGGGGATTTGTAGAGCGGATGGTGACTGGTCCATGGGTAATTAGCTGCCGACGATAGACTTTCCTGTGTATTTTTTATTTTCTGTAAATGGTAATTAATATGTATTTATTTAATTTCAGACTACTGGGATCCCTATGGGCTAGATGAGGGCCTTCTGGGCAGTATAGCGACGGCCGTTCCGATATCTACCCATCCGGAGGCGTCCCCACCGGTCTGTGTCAGGCACGACGTCGCTGACGTCTTCAGGCCCGTCCCAGGCATCCTCTCTCCTGCGCCCCTATCGCCCGCGTCCCCCTCTGTTTGGACAGATTTGGACACCATCGACAGGCTGATATGTAAGTATCCACTAGTTTGAAAATATACTATATGTGTAGCTCATGCTCTCTCTCGCTCACGCAAACACCGTTATATTGGCACTAGTTCGAAACCTCTTGTCAGCTGCTCATTTCAAGTCAATTGTACTAGTTCGTTTAGTGGACAAGAGAACGCAGGAAAATTATATATTGTTCAGGTGGTCTAGGAATTTATGTGGGAGGTTTATTCTAATAGATTTTCCACTCTACCTCCTTTAAAAATGTGAGTGCACTTCCTCTAATTCAGGGTTACAGTATTTATTATGTCAACAAAATATATTCTCTAACATTAAACGATATTTAAAATTGTATTTAATATTACATAGGAATTTATGTTGGAAGTTTTTCTAATATTTTTTCCATTCTCCCTCCTTGCAAAATGCGGGTGCACTTCCTTTAATTTCGGCTTACAGTTTAAGTGACTAATTTGCTTTGTGTAAATGATATTTTTATGTCAACAAAATATATAGTTTCAAGCACTAAAATTTACCCCTGCGCTGTGTTGGTTACAGCGTTTGTTTCGTGTAGAGCCAGACGGTCAAGGCCGGAAAAGCTTAAGGTTCGAATCTTGCCATAGTAAACTTGGGGCGTTTTTCACTCATTTCGCGGAATGGTGGTTTCAGTTAAAGCAATTATGTAACATATCATATGAAAAATACGCGCATGTTTGTAACAGTGCTTACTTTGACATGTGTTATAGTTGAATTAGAGACCGTAAATGGAGGGACGGTCTTCCCACCGCCGCCGGCTACTAGTCCCCTCCACGCACTGCAGGAGCGCTGACTGCGAGCCAGGGAGACGGTGAGCGAGTCCCAGCAGCAGTGCGGGAGATGGGGATCGTGGAGCTGGCTACAGCTGGACCATCTTCGGCCCTTCAACAGGGATTTAGTGGCCCGGTATGTCAGAGAGGTGGGGCATTGCAAAATGGCGTCCCTCTTCGTATCGTTGAAGAGAGGATTAAACTGAGGCGTTTCTTTTATACTGGTAAAGAAATTACCGTACAGCTTGGTGCTCCAGCAAGAGATCGTGACGCATTAAGCTGGCTTGAAGAACAAATTACTAATTTGCTCCTTCGGCTGCAGGACCATGGCGTTAGCGCCGATGACCATGTCGGCTTACTTTTGAACAGCACTGACTCTACGTTGAGCCCTGTGTACGTCTCATTTAGGTGAGCAGACCAGTTAGACGCTCGAGCAGTGCTTGATAACGTAAGTCGCGTGTTGCAAAGTAATACTTTGTTTTTGTGTACAGCACCCCTGTACGTTAAACTCTGCCATTTTAAGGAGCCTCGCTGGCGGGGTAATCATAAATGTGATAAACTCGCTCCCGCTAGCACATATAGCCGTAAAAACCAAGGGATCATTACGATTCAAAATGACGACACACTTTGCCTAGCCCGTGCATTGGTTGTCGCCAAAGCTATATGTGACAATAAAAGAGAACCAGGATGCATGGATGTGAACACCTTTAAACATATCAAAGAGGGTCGTTATATTCAAAAATACAAAGCAGAAGATTTATGCCATGATGCCCGTGTGAATCTTTTGAAAGGTGGTGGGCTAACCGAGCTGAAACAATTTCAAACATACCTCTCCGAATACAAAATCACCGTGTTCAGGAAACATCGGGGGAGACAGGTCCTATATGAGGGGCCTACTCCCTCCGAACATTCCTTTAAGGGGCCCCTTGATTTGTATTTTCACGACGATAAGCAAAACCATTTTGATGTCATAACATCCTTGACAGCCGCATTTAAGTGTGGGTACTTTTGCCGTGAGTGCCATGATCCGTTCAACACAAAGAACGAGCACAAATGTTTATTCGCGTACAAAAAGTGCTACGCTATATCGGTTTGTAGTGGAGGCCGATCTGTGGTCTGTAAAGACTGCGGGCGTTGGTTCACAAATCAGACGTGCTTTGATAACCATAAACGTCCCGGTTTTTTCAGCGGTCACAGGTCGGTCTGTGAAGTCAAAAAGGTTTGCGATGTATGCGGGCAATTTTTCAGTTTGGAAAAATCAAATTTTTCACATAGGTGTTATGAGACTTTTTGTAGAGTATGCGAGACCCATCGCCCTTTTGGTTATTTCTGTTATATGAAGCAGGCCCCATCCAAGCCGTCACTGGAAAAGAGTAATTTCATGTTTGTATTCTACGATTTTGAATGCAGACAAGAAACGCTTCTTCAATGTGCGGCAGGCACGTACTTGCACGAACCTAACCTCTGTGTCGTGCAAACGTGTTGTAAGGCTTGTGTTCATATAGATGTAAATGACAATAATTGCACCGACTGTGGGGGCGATAGGACTCGCATATTCAAGGGTGATACCACGATGGCCCAATTTTTTTAAATTTATAGAACAAATTAAAGCTTCAAAATTTAAGGATATCACCCTCCTAGGCCATAACGCTAAATCCTATGATGGTAATTTTATTTTAAGGTACATGATGGAGGTAAAAAAATGGACTCCAGAACTTATAATGAACGGTGGGAAAATCATGTCCATGTGTTACGGTCCGCTCCACTTTATTGACTCGCTGAACTTTCTCCCGATGTCGCTGTCCAAATTGCCCAAAACTTTCGGCTTGGACGAGTCTTTGGCCAAGGGACATTCCCCCATTTTTTCAACAAAAAAGAAAACGCGGGGTATAGGGGTCCCTTGCCGCCAAAGGAGGACTACGTCATCGGCGAGATGTCAGTTGAGGGAAAGGAGCACTTTGAGAAGTGGTATGACGCGTTGGTCAAAGAAAATTATGTCTTTGATTTTAAACGCGAGTTGGAACTGTATTGTGTGAAAGATGTAGAGATCCTACGGAAGGCCTGCCTGAAGTTTAGAGACATGCTCATGGAGAAAGCAAAGGTGGATCCTTTCAGAGAGGCGTGTACGATAGCTGGAGCGGCCATGTTGGTTTAACGCCGAAGTCATCTTAAGCAGAATACTATCGGTATTATCCCTAACGGTGGCTATCGGTGCGCAGACCAACAGTCGCACGTCGCTGTACAATGGCTTTTCTGGGAGGCCCATCAACGCGGTGTCTCTATTCTTCATGCGGGTAACGGCCGTGAGGAATATGTGTTAGGGCGACGTGTAGACGGTGTTGTTAAGGCTGGAGATACCACCACCGTCTTCCAGTTCTGGGGCTGTTATTGGCACGAGTGCCCTCTCTGTTACCCTGACAGGACCACCCCCGTCAAAAATAGTCCCCACGAGACCATGGAGACGCATTATGAAGCGACCATGGCTTGTTTGGAAAAGTTTAAGAATGCCGGCTACACGGTCGTAGAGATGTGGGAGTGCATGTTTAATGCGATGAAACGCACAGACAAGGACTTGCAGCAATTTGTACTCCGGCACGAGGTGTATACCAAGGAACCTCTCAGTCCCAGGGATGCATTCTTTGTCGGGCGTACAAATTGTATCAAGCTCTTCCACGAAACAGACCTTTCTTGTGGGGAGAAGATCAAGTACTTGGATGTGTGTTCATTGTATCCATACGTTTGCAAGTACAAAAAATACCCAGTAGCCACCCCAAAATTCACTTGGAACCAAATTGTCCGTCTATAGATCAAGTAGAAGGCATAGTCAAAGTTACAGTGACGCCTCCGCGAGATTTATTCCTGCCCGTATTGCCTACACGGAAGCACGACAAGCTAATGTTCATCTTGTGCAGGAAATGCGGGGAGGAGAAAAACCAAGGCGCGTGTCAGCACAACGACAAAAAAGATCGCTGGTTGACAGGCGTCTGGGTGATTGACGAGATCCGGAAAGCCGTTGAGAAAGGCTACACCGTTGAAGCAGTGCACGAAGTGTGGGAGTACAATGTATCTGTTTATGACCGTCAGACGCGTTCTGGCGGCTGTTTCACGGGTACATTGATACTTTTTTAAAAATTAAACAAGAAGTCAGCGGATGGCCAGAGTGGTGTACCTCACAGGAGGAAAAGTTAGAATACATTCAAAATTATGAGGAAAGGGAAGGGGTAAAACTAGATTTCGGCTCTGTTTGTAAAAACCCTGGTCTCCGCACTCTGGCTAAACTTTTTTTAAATTCACTATGGGGAAAGTTTGGGCAAAGACCCGATTTACCACACGTAGCCGTTGTCAACGACTATCAGGGCGTCCACAAGTACCTGACGGATCCGTATATCACCGTGGACAGCGTCATTGATGTAAATGATGAGGTTATGTTCCTCAATTACAAGGATGCGCGTGACGCGTTGCGCCCTAACCCTAACACGAGTGTGGAGTGACGTGCTACACGACTGCTATGGCTAGGTTGCACTTATACAGCATCCTTGAACAATTGGGGGACCGCGTTTTGTATCATGATACAGATAGCGTTCTATTCACCGAACGCCCCGGCGATTGGAGTCCACCGACCGGAGACTTTTTAGGTGACCTCACTGATGAACTTCAGGATTACGGTCCGGGAAGCTACATTAGCGCCTTTGTATCTGGCGGTCCCAAAAATTACGCTTACCGAGTTTGCGTTGGCGGCAATCCTGCCAAAACAAAAACGGTGTGCAAGATTCGTGGGATCACCATAAACTATGGCAACCGGAACGATGTTAATTTTGAAGTTTTGAAAGCGATGGTCACCGAACAGGCTGCGGAAAGATACATACAGATACCGCACAAAATTGTAAGAAAAGGTCTTGCAACTGTATGTACCGTTTCGCAGACTAAAGTCTACTGGCCCGTGTACACCAAACGCCGGATAACAGATGATTTTAATACGTTGCCGTTTGGGTATCAGAGTCCTTGTAAACGCGCTCGCTACGAATAAAAGGTGCTTATTTAGACGGGCTGAATAATCATCTTTTTTTCTTTCACTCCAGACAGTTCCACTGACATACCATTTTTCAAAGATTTGAGATTTTTTTTCATATTTTTTTTGCATGAAAACAAGCATATTTTTTATATTTTTTTAATGCACCCAGGATACTTTTTTTATTTTTTTATTTGCCAGTACAGTCCTCCGCCTACCTGATTTTTTTTTGTCAATTATTTATTTGTATATATTTTATTATAATAAATTGTTTGTATATATTTTTTATTTTAAATCTAATAAATTGTTTGTATATATATTTATTTTCTTTCTAGTCAAGTATAATAAACTGATTGTATAAATTTTTTATTTTAAATCTATTCAAATATATATAATAAATTGTATATATATTTATTTTATTTTAAATTGAAACCATCTTTATTTAGTACCGAGGCCACTATTCCCCACCATATTGTAAATATTCACAGTATACTTTTCACTGTGTGTAAATAAATATTGTAAACAAAACCAGTTATGCTTATACTAATAATTATATATTGTAAATATTCACAGTATACTTTACACTGTGTATATACTTTTTTCATGACCAAATAAATATTGTAAAAATTGTTATGTTTGTGTTTTAACGTCTATACCCCCCCCCCCGCACCACTATCCTATAAATACAAGCTCATATAGCTTATAAGCTCAGTCTCAAACATTATGGACAAGTTGGAACATCCATTTTCGGCCATCATAAGCGGCCCTTCCGGCTGTGGAAAGTCACATTTTGTAGCAGACTTTATCCGTCACTTGGACACAATGTGTGACGTTAAATTTGATAAAATCACATGGTATTATGCTTTATGGCAACCGGGATTCGAACAAGACGGGACAAGTCCCCACGTCATATTTTGTAAGGGTTTGTCGGAAATAGATGACGTGTGTAATGACTCTCCACAGCTGATTATCCTGGACGACCTGATGCGTGAAGCCAACGAAGTGGTCGTCGATCTTTTTACCAAAGGATGCCACCATCAAAATATTAGCGTCATGTACCTTACAAAAAATATATTCCATCAGGGCAAGGGCCAAAGAGACATTTCCTTAAACGCACATTATATCGTGCTTTTTAAAAATACCAGGGATAAAGCTCAGATTCAACACTTTGCACGACAAGTCTGTCCTGAAAATCCCCGTGTTTTACAAGAGGCTTACACCGATGCTACAAGTACGCCTCACGGCTATATATTGCTATATTTCAAACAAGGTACACCAGAATTGTTCAGATATAGAACCCGCACAAATGTCGGCTGCTGCGTGTATCTACCGTGCAAAAGCTATAAAAACACCGACACTTCCCGCTTACAGATCATTTCATAACCATGAGTCCCAAAGTGCTGAAGCAGGCCCCTCTGCTACGTGCGATGTATCGCATGAACCTGCAGCAACGTGTCGCCTTGATGAAAACAGCCGACAAGAAACTGGTTGACTCTGTTTGCGAGTGTGCCTACAACACTTTAAAAGGGCGGGTACCGCTGAAAAATGCGCAGAAGACAAAGTTACGTGCTCACAAGCAGGTGTTGCTCAAGCTGGTCAAACGAGGAGAGTGCTGGAAGAAGAAGAGACGACTACTCGTTCAGAAAGGATGAGCGTTCTTGCCCTTACTTTCAGCCCCTCAAATCAGCGGGGTCCTCGGTTCCTTATTCAACAAGTAAATAATGGAACACACGAAAAAGATTATATTGGTGTCCCGGAAACATTACACCGTTACGAGCAACACCACCAACAAACGGCTTCGGCAACAATTCTAGTGGTCTCTGAGTTGGACAAGGAAATGGAAAAAAACCTCGCTTCAAAACTTGACGACAAGTCTAAATGGACTTTATACCAACAAGTGCTACAGCGCTATCTACACTTTAGTCAACACCCTCCGCCATCTGAAACCACCACCACCACACCACCCCTGAAGTGTCTGTACTTCCCCTCCCAACTGTACTTAATACTGTACCAGCTCAGGCACGTATAAAAGCTGAACTTTTACTAGAACATATTAAGTCCCGAGGCGGCATCTCTTGGGACTCAAACGGAGAATTGAGTATTCAAGATACGCCTCTTCGTGGATCCAATATTGTGGATTTAGTCAATGATCTGGTCAGAGCAAGAAGACACAGCGAACCCTCCAGGGTGGCGAGAGTTTCTCACGGCGCTGCAAATTATAAAGGTTCAGAAAGAATTTATTGTGAACCCGAAAGTTTGGCGCCCATTAGAGATCCGACGCCCGTACCACAACCACTTACACCGTCGCAACGCCCAAAGAAGACGAAACTGAAGAGGGTGGATGAAAACCGGTGGCTGCCGTTCAGAGCTTAATAGAACGTCTAGCCGCCATCTACTACGACCCTTCTCATCCTGCAGGTTTGCAGGGGCGGCGTCGCTCATAAAGGCGTAAAAAAAAGATCCCGAAAATGGCTTCGTGCGCAGGACGCTTATACCCTACACAAACCTGTCCTAAAAAAATTTCCACGCAACAAGTACGTTGTGTCAAACATTGATGATCTCTGGCAAGCCGATCTCAACGATATGATAAGTCTCAGAAAATACAACGACGGTGCAGTGTACTTGCTCACCGTCATTAACGTGTGTAGTAAGATGGCCTGGGCGAGGACGCTTCCATCCAAGACGGGGAGCGTCGTGAGAGACGCCTTTCGGGACATTTTCAAGCAAAGCTGCCGTAAACCTCTAAGTATACAGACGGACAAGGAGACAGAGTTCACGGCAAGTCTAGTCCGGAAATTTCTCAAGCAAGAAGGCGTGCATTACTACACCACTCATAATCCATACGTGAAGGCAAGCATCGTGGAACGGTTTAATAGAACTCTGAAAGGACGCATGTGGCGCTACTTTACCAAAAATAACACGTATCGGTATGTGGTCGTCCTCCAAGCTCTAGTCGACGCTTACAACGGCTCCAAGAATTCCAGTATCAAGATGGCGCCAGCCGACGTTTCAGATACTAACGTGCTTCAAGTCAGAGATAATCTGTACGGAAAAAGGAGTCCAAACTCGATGCCTAAAATAAAAGTCGTTGACACGGTGCGTATTAGGAAATCCAAAATGCTGTTTGAAAAGGGCTACGAAAGCAATTGGAGTGAAGAGATTTTCAAAGTCAGCAGTGTCGTGTTGAGACAACCTGTCGTCTACAGACTCACCGATCTTGACGGCGAAGAAGTGGAGGGGACGTTTTACGAACCTGAGTTGCAACGCGTACGTCTCCCTGAAACTTTTAAAGTTGATAAAATACGACGTGTCAAGGGTAAAGGCTCCAGAAAGAAAGTGTACGTGCAGTGGAAAGGTTACCCCGCCAAGTTTAATTCCTGGATTCCCGCCAGTTACGTCAGCGCACTACCATGAAGGACCAATTTTACATCACTTTGCCAAGCGACAGCTCTATGGGATATTTCCCGAAAAATACCTCCACGAATTTCACCACGCAACTTCCTTACCGTCTTACACTCGAGGGGCTGTGGGAAGTCGCTCTGGCTGAATTTCAATATCCTTGTTCTTTCACCACCGTACCCGAGGGTCAATATATTGTATGGTACAACTGGGTGTACGCTAACGGCGTGGAACAAATATTCAAGGATCATATCCCTGCTGGAAACTACAGCACTATCCACGAATTGATCAAGGCTCTAAACGAAGTAGAGGCTTTTAAAGGGGATTCTGGAGTTGTATTCAAATACACAAACCCCAACAAAAAAGTTGAAGTTATCTCTTCTTCACAAAATATACAGCTGTTGACTCTATCAAGCCAACTAAGTCTACAGCTCGGTTTCGATCCTAAGACTATTTTGATAAAAGTACCAAAGTCTCCGTACGCCGCCAACATTCTACTAGGCCTGCCCTCACAAATGTACATCTACACGGATATCGTCGAGCCTCAGCCCGTGGGTGACATTGTGGCACCGCTGTTACGTATCGTCGGCATCAACAACGTAAACTATCTCTACGGCATACATAAGACAATTAGCTACGACCCGTTGCACTACATGCCGGTGCTTAGAAGGGAAATTGAAAGCTTGGAAATCAATATAAGAACCGACACGGGTGAACCTGTACCATTCGAGTTTGGAAAAGTGTGCGTGAAACTTCATTTTCGACGCTGCTCAACATGAACTGTCCCTACCAAAGATACTACATAAACCAGGCTGGATCAGGAATATCTTCGATCCACCACGGTGTTCCCTATCAAAGAGGGCATGGGATAGGAAGTTTTTTCAGTGGTCTTTTCAAAATCGTCGTACCGTTACTGAGAAGCGGTGCTAAGGCCATCGGAAAACAGGCGCTTCATACGGGTATCGACGTGCTCTCCGACGTTGCCAACCAACGGCGTCCTTTCAAAGAGGCCCTACGGCAACGTGTCAGCGAGGCTGGAACAAACCTGAAACGCAAGGCTGAACAGAAGATCAACACGCTGATGACCGCTCAGGCTATAAAGGGCGTCGTAAGAAGCTACGACGTCATTCTAAGGTCGTCACCCGACGTAAAATGATCAAGAAAGAAGCTAAAGATATTTTCAGTTAAAATGTCGTTTCTACACCCCCAGTCCTGCGAGTGCACCAGCAGTGAACTCGATCTCTTTTCCGTGCCACCCACTCAAACCAGTCTTGAAAGCGGGAAATGGCTCCAGTACAAACCTGTCTCTTCCCTCACAAATGATTCACCCATTGAATTTACCGTTACTGGACAAGGCGAGTTTTATATCGATCTTTCCCAGACTATGCTCTATATCAGGGCGGCCATCATGAAACCCGATGGTGGCGCTTTCACAGAGGTGGATCAGATCGCTCCCGTCAAAATATGGCTGCATTCTCTATTCACGCAGGTGGACGTGTTTTTAAACCAAAAACTAGTATCACCGCCCAGCAACACGTATGCCTCTAGAGCGTACATTGAGATGCTGCTCAATTACAACAGTGAAGCCAAAAGAACGCATTTGACTTGCGGTCTGTGGTTCGCAGACACCCCCGAAATTTTTGAGGAGGCTAACGCCAACAACAAGGGATTTGAGGCCCGTCGCAGTCTCACCACAAAGAGTAAGACGGTGGATCTTTTGGGGTATCTACACGGTGACGTGTTTAACCAAGAGAAATACCTTTTGAACGGCGCCGAACTCAGAGTCAGATTGGTCCGTTCCAGATACGTGTTTAGTCTTATGGCGGTCCCTGAACTCCCTCATTTTAAGGTTCACATCGTTGAAGCTGGTCTTCTAGTGAGGCGTGTCAAAGTAGCACCTTCTATACTGTTGGCACAGGCCAAAGCATTTAAACCTCAGTCCCGCCAAGTATCCCATCACCCGTGTGGAAGTAAAAACACTCACTATTCCTACGGGCGTGCAAGGGAAATCGCTGGACAACGTATTCACCGGCCAGTTACCCCAACGGTGCATCGTGGGATTTGTGTCAAACGCAGCGTTCAACGGAGACGCCACCAAGAACCCGTTCAACTTTCAAACCTACGGCATGAACCATTTCTCGCTGTACGTGGACGGGGAACAAGTACCGTCGAAACCGTTACAGCCTGATTTTTCAAACAGACACTATGTAATGTCCTACCACACGCTGTTTTCTGGAACGGATATCTATTTCATGAACGAGGGTAGTGACATCACACGAGAAGTCTTCCCCAAGGGATACCATCTCATGGCTTTCGATCTCACACCTAATCTGTCCGCCCACATGACATCACATTGGAATTTGACGAGACACGGTTCTCTGAGCATCGAAGTGAGCTTCACCCGAGCTCTCACCGAAACCGTCAACTGTATCGTGTACGGGGAGTTTGCCAACATCATCACCATTGACAAGGACAGAAACGTCGTGACCGATTATGGAAGTTAATATAAACGGCTTCCCGCCCCTTACCCCCTTCATTTAAGCTATGGACGTCATTGTGGATTTCCAGAGATTCATCGACGACAACAAAGAGTTTATCGTCAAGGAACTGAGTGTTTTATCTGTATGCGGCACATTACTTCAACATTGGGTGTTAAAACCTCCATATGCTATCGATGCCAGAAAGAAAGCCAACTATATAGTCAACAATCTGCACGGTATCACCTGGGATTATGGTGATGTGGATTACAGCCTACTCGAATCCCTCATCTCACGTGCCACAGCGCTTGCAGAAACCATCTACGTCAAGGTGTCAGAAAAGAAAAAGTTTCTAGTCAAATACACGTCTACACCCATCGTAGATCAGTACGACAGAGGTTGTTCGTCACTGAAAACACTTAAATTGGGGCGCACCATGTGCATGGCACATAGTTCTGTCTCGAATTTCTGCTCTGCCTCTATCGTCTGGGGACTTCGAGACTGATTGATTGAAGATTGACACCCACACCATAAGACGTGCGCTGAAAACAAGTCTGTGGTTCCGTTCTGTATGGTCGGGTGTTTTCCCTGCTGATCAACTACCCGCAAGAATAGCTCGACCTGCCGCTCTAGTCATCAACACCGATCCACACACCAAACCTGGGACGCATTGGGTCGCCATCTTTATCAACAAGAACGGCGTGGGAGAATACTTTGACAGTTATGGTTTTCCACCGCGTATAATGACACATCTGGCATTTATACGCAAAAACACTTTTCGCACGTCCCATAGTAAGCTACAACTTCAAAGCATCGCATCAGACGTTTGCGGCCATTACTGTCTCATGTACCTTCTCTATCGCGCCCAGAATATTCCGCTGAAAACTTTCCAAAACCTATTCTCACCCACCAATCATACAGCCAACGACGCTAAGGTGGTGAGATATTACAATAGATTTTTCAAGACTGTAGGGGCATGCGCCCTTCAAGAGGCTGTGTCCAGGTGGCGTCCGCCTAAAAAAGGGGCGTCCCGGCGGTGTGCAGGCCATAACCACCGAACATCATGGAAGGTCAAGACGTTTGCGGTAGCAAAACAAAGCCTGCGAAACCACTCGCCGTCACCAGTATTTTCAACACATTGTTCCCGCTGGATGGAGTCGATGCCAAGCGAGTCATCGTCGGCATGAGTGTCAAGAACAACTTTACGCCCTATGTCCAGCTAGAAAAATGTGGAGGGAACTGCGCCGTGTTTAACCGTACAGAATGTCAAGAACTGAGCACCTACAAGTCGGTCATATCGAAATTTTTCGCCAACACGCAACCTCCTCAGAAGATTAGTCTGACCAATCACGAAATCTCTCTGAGACGCATGTGCGGTGACCGTATGGTCGTCATCAACTAGAAACAAGACGCCGGAATCAAACGGGTCGCCTATCTAGCACCTAGCTGGGCGCGTCTTTGTGAGGTGTGGGACCTCATCGACGTCGCCGTCGACCGACGGGACATGTGGTCGACACCCGTCGCAATCTATTGCAACAATTTTATCGACACACTCGTCGTAGATGTATGCGACACGCTAACAGAATCGACGGATGTCATCGACCTAGAACAACCTACGGTGGAAACGCACATCAAAATCCTGGATCTTATCAGTGCTACCTACTATACAAGTCAAGTCATCGGTTTGGACTATTACATGTTGGATTGTGAACTAAAAACAATTTTACTAACGTACCTAAGAGACACTGTAGAAAATCGTATGAACGAATATATGCGTCATTCCTGTAAAAATGTATAATTGTGATGTTTAATAAATAAATATATATTTGTAACATCTGTGTTTTATTTACGAGTCCCAACTTGTCTTGTCTGCCCGACAACCCGATGCCCCGGGTCAATATCTATTCTTGTCTCAACATGTCTTGTCTGCCCGCCAACCTGGCGCCAGGGAAAACCCACTGCCGGGTCAATGACCTCAATATCTATTCTTGTCTCAACTTGTCTTGCCTGCCCGACAACCTGGCGCCAGGGAAAACCCGCTGCTCGGGTCAATATCTATTCTTGTCCCAACTTGTCTTGTCTGCCCGCCAGCCTGGCGCCAGGTTGCGACATAACACGCAATGATTACGTCATTGGGAAAACCCAAGGTTGTTGAGGTCAAGATCTATTCTTGTCTCGTGAGCCGTCAAGCTGACGCCAGGGAAAACCCCCGTTGCCCGGGGCAATGACATCAATATTTATTCTTGTCTTGTCTGCCCGACATACTGGGGCCAGGAAAAAACCCTGTTTCCCCGGGCAATGACCTCGATATCTATTCTTGTCTTGTCGGGCCGACAGATTGGCACCAGGGAAAACCAGATGCCCGAGGCAATGACCTCAATATCTATTCTTGTCTTGTCGGTCCGACATACTGGCGCCAGGGTTGGGACATAACACGCGATTATTACGTCATAGGAAAAAAACTCAGGTTTTCCGGTCCGAGAGCTGCGGGTGGAGGAACATTTTCATGCATTTCGACAGACGCAACCAAACAACCAATTTTAGTAGACTTGTGACGGGGGATAGCGGCCCTAAATGTGGATTCTGAGGCCCCTGATTGTGCATGTGTCAGCTAGAGTTGTGTCATAACACGCAATTATTACGGCATAGAAAAAAACCCAGGTTGTCCGGTCCAATAGCTGCGGGTGGAGGTACATTTCTACATCCAGGCATTTCGACAGACGCTACCAAACAACCATTTTTAGTAGACTTGTGACGGGGGTAGTGGCCCCTAACTGTGGATTCCGAGGCCCCTGATTGTGCATAATTATAGATGCTAGAGTTGCGACATAACACGCAATGATTACGACATAGGAAAAACCCAGGTTAATGAGGTCACGATCTATTCTTGTCCCAACTTGTCTGCCCGCCAACCTGGCGCCAGGGTTGCGATGATTACGTCATTGGGAAAACCCAAGTTTATCGAGGTCACTTGTCGCCCCGGCAGTCTGGCGTCAGGGTGGCGAAGGAGGAGGGGGATCTCTGGAACAAATTACCACACTCTACCACAAAGCATCATAACGCAAGGTTCATGCTGCTTGTTCCGGGACAGAGCCTTGTGACAGAAGAGCCGATGTTCATTCTAGGCTTGTCAGCCATAGCGCAAGCTTCGTGCCGAACCCTCCGTCAAACTGACGCCAGGGAAAACCCCCGGTCCCGGGGCAATGACCTAAATATCTATTCTTGTCTTGTCTGCCCGACATACTGGCGCCAGGGAAAAACCCTGTTGCCCCGGGCAATGACCTCGATATCTATTCTTGTCTTGTCGGGCCAACATATTGGCACCAGGGAAAACCAGATGCCCGAGGCAATGACCTCAATATCTATTCTTGTCTTGTCGGGCCGACATACTGGCGCCCGTCTCAACTTGTCTTGTCTGCCCACCAACCTGACGCCAGGGCTGCGACATAACACGCAATGATTACGTCACACAAATTGGGGTCAAAGTCAAAGTCAAATTGGGGCCATGGGGCCAGAACACTACTTATGTGTATATACATGTATATATTCAGAGAGAGAGTTTGATTTTATCACCTTCCACACATGCACATTGCTTAGTTCCTAACAGTTTGCGCCCTATTTGAATGTTACGAATCACTAAAAGCTATGACTATCGATGAAACATCAACCTTATCAATATAACATTTTAATACTGTCTTTGTTGCATGTTTTTCCTAGCTAGTGGTGTCCTGATGCTTATCTAATTATCATAATTTATTCACGTATTTTTCATGAGCTTCACGTTATACAATTCATCGAATGTATATAACTATTATACATTTTTAGAGTATAAATAAATATATCAATATTGTTGCAGCAACTTCAGTGGCCGCATAGTCTGAGGTGCTATTCTATCAGTTGACTTAACTGGCGATAATGAGGGATCAAGGTTTGTATCTCGGTCGGGTGTGGACTACTGAGGGTGGTTTTCCTAAAATGGTTTTTACACTCCTTCTACGCATCACAATAAAATAATTAAATGACTGCTCTATCATATATTTATTGCTTGTGCTCATTATGGGTGTCACTATTTGAAACTTGCAAAAACTTTATTGCTAGGAGGGAAGAAGTCGGGGATTGAATATCGGCAGTAGCAAGGCGTGACCATTTTAAAAGTGTTACTAGATACCTATGTCTATATAGATGTAACAGCACCATTCTATAAGAATATTTCACTGTTCACATTAACATTTTATTATTTAATTAAAAATTATAATCTTAATTTTCGTTTTATTTAAGAATCTTCTCCATTTCAATTGATTCCAGAATAAATTTTCCTCCTTTTTAATTTTTGAATCATATAATCCTAACATAAGGAGTTTGGTTGATTTGCAAGAACGAAACTGTGTAGACCATTAGTGTGGTTGGAACGTAAGTGGCGTTTATTGCATGATACGCACAGTGATTTATACAAAAAGTGACGTCATATGGTGTGTGGTACGGAAGAGATATCCAAAACACATTACTACGGCACTAATGGCCCACTCATATTATTTATTTACTAGACTACTAATTCATTAATACTATTGTGGCACTTAAGAACGCTTCGGTGGCCGTGTGGTCTAACGCACTACTCTGGTGTTGAGGTAGACTGCCGAAGACGGGGAGATTGGGTTCTGATACCAGCCGAGTAAACTAAGGGTGGGTTCCCTAAATTGTTTTTTAATCTTCTTCAATTAAAATGTGGGTGAACCTCGTCCCAATTAAACCTTCCCAATCTCTGAACTATTAATTTGTTTAATAGATATACGTATAACACAAGCGGGTAGTAGGACGCGGTGTTACAAATAGAACTCACATTACAGTTACACGTAGACACGTTCTTTCATAACAACTTTTTTTTTATTGGTGTTCCACTTTCTCTTACTGCAGATTGGGGTACATTTCCTTTAAATTCTAAATTCTAAATTCCTAATTTTTTTTTTTTTTGGCATCTTCATAACATTTTGGTTATTAGCTTTTGTTCTAATTACACTAATGGATTAGGAATTGGGAA